>JARYZH020000031.1:0-491506 GCA_030021035.2 Notholithocarpus densiflorus
CGAACCGAAAAAACCGGCCGAAACCGACCGAACCGTTGCAAAAATTTTGATTCGGTTTTGGTTCAGTTCGGTTTCGGTTATTAATTTTTAAAAACCGAAAATTTCGGTTCGGTTTCGGTTTTTGGTTTGAATGCACCGAACCGAACGAAACCGAACCGGACATATTATAATATATTTTACATAAAATATATAATATATAATATATGGGCTTGCCATACATGTTTGGCCTTTTCATTTTTTTAAAACCATTTGGGCCTCTCTTTTTTTTTTTTCTTTTATATGATCTGGCCCTTTCTTGTTTGATAGGAATCAATGAATTAGATCCGGCCTTTTCCTCTTTTCCATGTATTCATTTTATTTTTAGAATAAGTAAGTATAATTAAACTAATTAGATATCTAATTAACCTAATTAAACTTAATCTAATTTAACTATAAAAACAAAAGTTAAAAACCCTACCCAGTACTTTCATTCTCACAGAGTCACAGCCTCCACTCTTCAGAGTTTAGCCCTCCTCTTCTCTCACCACTCCACATGCCGCCTCCACACACCGGCCTTCCTACGCCGGCCTCCACACGCCGGACTCCACCCGCCGGCCTCCCTACGCCGTCCTCCAAGGGAGTCTGGAATCGGTCAAGGACCTCGTCAATGACGCCAACTTCGACTGCTCCGCCACCGGGTTCTCGCTCCAGGCCATGGATTCCAGCCACCTGGCACTCGTGGCTCTTCTTCTCAGATCTGAGGGCTTCGAGCACTATCGCTGTGACCGTAACTTGTCCATGGGGATGAACCTCAACAACATGGCCAAGATGCTCAAGTGTGCGGGAAATGACGACATTGTTACCATTAAGGCCGATGATGGTGGTGATACAGTCACTTTCATGTTCGAAAGCCCTAGTAAGAACCGTTGATTTTGCTTGCTTTTGGTGCTTTTTTGTTTTGTTTTTGTTGGTGATTCTGTTTGGCTGCTGAGAAATTGTGGGTGTGTGCTTGGTAAATGAAGGTGGGATCTTGAGTGTTGTGTTTATGGGTTTGGGTTTTTGTTGTCATTCTGTTTGGTTGCTGTGAAAATGTGGGAATTTGTTAAGTTCTTGGTGGGTGAAGGTGGGATTTTGATTTTTTTTTTTTTGGGTTTCTGTTTGGTCCGAAAAAACCGACCGAAACCGAAATCCAACCGAAACCGATTGATTTCCAATTACTTCGGTCGGTTTCGGTTGAGAATTTCACAAACCGAAAATTTCAGTTTCGGTTGGCCAACACTTAGAAAACCGACCGAAACCGAACCGACACACCCCTACTAGCGGGTTAAGTGAACGTGATGTTTAAGGAGCCAGTACACATCGCGGACTGAATTAAGAACGAGTCATACTTTCGATGGCAAACAAAATGGGAGGTGACCCATCGAGGAGAAATCAAAACTTGTACTGCACTTATCATAGGGATAAGGGGCATACCACCGAACAATGCAAGGTGTTAAAAGATCATTTGGAGCAGTTAGTAAGGGCGGGGTACTTAAAAGAGTTCGATGTGGACCCAAGAAAACAAGAAGCCGAGCAGGGTACGCGACCTCGGGGGAACCCTCTTCCACCCCCTTTGGGAGTGATAGAGGTCATCCATGCAGTTTCAATAGGTACCCTAGTGACCAGGAGGAGAGGGGTACTGGCAGTGGTTCCGGTGGAAAGTCGTCCGAACGAACAACCCCCCGAGAAGAAGTTGAAACTTACTCGGGAGCCCATTGCCTTTAATGACGATGACCTAGAAGGAACGATCCAACCACACGACGATGCTTTGGTGGTCACAGCCAGGATAAATGGTTTTATAGTGAAGAGGGTATTGATAGATAAGGGAAGTGATGCCAAAGTGATGTATCCCACTTGTTCAGGGGGCTTGGCTTGAAAAATAAGGATCTCTTTAAGTATGACACACCCCTAGTGGGGTTTGATGGTTGGATGGTGATCCCGGAGGGGTAGATTTCGTTTCCCGTAAATATGGAAGGCAAGGAAGTAATGGTGGCCTTTATAGTGGTCACTTCGTTTTCTCAGTATACGGCGATTCTTGGAAGGCCGTGGATTCATGCAATGGGGGCAATCTCGTCTACCTTGCACGTTAAGGTCAAATTCCGCACCGAGCACGGTATCGCTATAGTAAGGGGAAACCAGCAAGTGGCCAGGCAATGCTTGGTGGCCGCTGTTAACTAGGAGATTAAACAAAAGGAACCAGCCGAGGAAGTTCCCTTATAGCAATTACAAGGACCCCAAGAGGGAAAAAGGGCTAGCTGTGCCGAGGACTTAATAAGAGTAAGGATACTACCGGATGATGATAGGAGTTTTCAGATAGGAGCAGGTATGAAGGATGAAGATAGGGTAGAGATGCTGCTATTTCTTGTGTAGAATGTGGATGTATTCGCTTGGAGCCTATACGATGTGCCCTGGGTAGACCCCGAGTTCATAGTTCACAAACTTAACGTAGATCCATTGTTTCCTCCCAAGAAGCAGAAGCCAAGGAGATCGGCTAAGGAGCACGTCAAAGCCGTCAAGCAAGAGGTCAAGAGGTTGAAAGAGGCAGGGGCAATAAAAAAGGCTTTCTTTCCAGAATGACTTGCAAACATTGTGGTGGTAAAAAAGAAGAATGGTAAATGGAGGGTTGTGTAGATTTTACTAATTTGAACTGAGCATGTCCAAAAGACCCTTTCCTCATGCCGAAGATCGATCAACTGGTAGATGCTACGTACGGGCATTCGAGGATGAGTTTTCTGGACGCTTTCCAGGGTTATCATCAAATTGCCTTGGCCGCTAAGGATCAGGAAAAGACAGCGTACATCTCCCCTAATGCCAATTACCACTATACCGTAATGCCGTTTGGGTTAAAGAATGCTGGAGCCACTTATCAACGTATGATAACGAGGATGTTTACAGATAAGATTGGGCGTATGGTGGAGGTGTACATTGACGATATGGTGGTTAAAAGCAAACGGGAGGAAGGGCATGTTGATGATCTTAAAGGAGTGTTCGAAGTGCTCCGGCGACATAAGCTACGCCTCAATATTGACAAGTGTGCTGTTGGAATGGGGGCTGGCAAGTTCTTAGGGTATATGATCACTTACCAAGGAATAGAAGTCAACCCTGATCAAATTAAAGCTGTAGAATGCCTTAAGCCGCCAAGTAATCCAAAGGAAGTCCAGGTACTGACCGACATGCTAGTTGCCCTCAACCGGTTCATTTCCAAGTTTGCCAACCGATGCCATCCATTTTACCAGCTTTTAAAGAAGTGGAAAGGATTCTAGTGGAACGAGGACTGTGAAAAGGCTTTTCAAGGTTTAAAGGAATAATTGATGCGGGCACCTATGTTGTCGATCCCAAAACTCGATGAGGATTTATTCATGTATATCTCGGTGTCCGAGCATGCCGTGAGTGCCGTGCTGCTGAAGGATCAAAGTGTGCAACAGCCAATATATTATGTCAGTAAAACTTTGGTCGATGCCGAGACAAGGTATTTGCCTCTAGAAAAGTTAATGTTAGCGCTAGTACATGCTACAAGGAAGTTGCCCCATTATTTTCAAGCTCATACCATCTATGCATTAACCGAGTATCCTTTGCAGTCATTGTTGAAAAGGTCTAATTTTACGGGCAGAATAGCCAAGTGGGGAACTCGGCTGGGCTTTTTTGACATCTAAACATTTCTATTAAAAATACTAAAATGTATTAATTAAATTACAAAACTCTTAACAACCGATTTCTTGTTAAAAGATAAATAAATACTAATTTTGGGCTAGCAAGGGTTCTATAGTATATCGAGAAAATGCTAACCAAGTTGTAGTGCAGTTCACGTGCAATGGATTGGATTCACAATACTTAATCCCACTCTTACGCTCAGAATTTTGTTGCAGAGTTTTCCCTAAGGAGGGAGGTGGAGATAGTTTGTAATGTAGAAGTCCACCCGTGGAAGGTATTTGTGGACGGTGCGTCTAGTGCACTAGGAGCTAGGGCTAGAATTGTCATCATCACTCCAGAAGGGATAAAGTTGGAGCATTTCTTTAGGTTGGGCTTTAGGGCTTCCAACAACGAAGCCGAGTATGAAGCCTTACTTGCCGGATTGAGAGTCGTCTTGGACTTGGGCGCCTAGGAGGTAGAAGTCTACTCGGATTCTCGGTTGGTGGTTAATCAAGTGCAAGGAAGTTTTGAAGCCAAGGATCCTCGGATGATGGAGTACTTACGGTTGGTAAAACAGACTATAAACCAGTTTTTGAAAGTAAAAGTGGTTCAAGTGGCCAGGGGATAGAACGGCATGCTGACTCTTTGGCCACATTGGCGTCATCATTGACCGAAGGAGTACCTCGGTTAATCAAAGTGGAGCTGGTGGCGGAACCAATTATTAACGCAAGGGTAGGTGTTTCAGTGGTGGTAATGGCCGAGCCGCGTTGGATGGATCCGATCATTGACTTTTTGGCCGAGGATCGAATGCCAGCTGATGAAAAAGAAGCGGACAGAGTACGCCGGGTAGCTGCTCGGTATTGGTTATCGGTAGACCGGAAGCTGTATCGGAGGTCTTTTGGGGGGCCGTACCTACAGTGCCTGCCCCCCAGCAAGATTGATGAGCTCCTGACCGAACTTCATGAGGGGGTATGCGGCAGTCACGTTGGGGGACATTCGTTGGCCCATCGAGCGATGACTTAGGGATTTTGGTGGCCACGAATGCATAAAGATGCTGCCGAGTACTTACGGAAGTGTGAGCTGTGTCAAAAGCACACCTCGTTGATTCACCAACCGGCTGGGAGTTTAAATCCTATCAGTAGCCCATGGCCCTTTGTGCAGTGGGGGCTAGACATTATTGGTCCGTTCCCCCAAACTACAGGGAACCAAAGGTTTTCTCTAGTAGCCGTGGACCACTTCACCAAGTGGGCGGAGGCTGAGGCATTGGCTAATATCCGGGATGTGGACGTTAAGAAGTTTGTGTGGAGAAACATAGTAATAAGGTTTGGGGTACCAGAGTCCCTGGTGTCGGATAATGGGTTGCAATTTGATAGTAAGGTTTTCCGCAAGTTCTGTAGCGATCTTGGCATCAAGAACAAGTATTCTACCTTGGCGTATCCGCAGAGCAACGGTCAAGCTGAGGCTGCTAACAAAGCAATTGTGAACGAGTTAAAGAGAAGATTGGAGGGTACTAAGGGCAGATGGGCCGAGGAATTGCCTAACGTTTTGTGGGCATACCGGACGACTCCCAAAAGATCCACGGGAAAGACTCTATTCTCTCTAACGTATGGAATAGAAGCGGTTATACCAGTCGAAGTAAATTTGTGAAGTGCTTGGGTTTTAGAATTTGCCCTTATCGAGAACAATAACTTAATGGTGAAGTAGCTGGACTTGTTAGAGGAATACCGAGAATCAGCGACAATACGGCTAGCAGAATATCAACAAAAACTTGCTCGGAGATACAATAGGGAGGTGAAGAAAAGAGAGTTTAGTGCTGGAGATTTGGTGCTGCGGAGAGCAATAGGGAACACATGAGACGTCAATGTGGGAAAGTTAGCACCAACCTGGGAAAGGCCATATAGAATTACCGCTATTGCTGGGGCAGGAGCATACTATCTGGAAGACTTGGACGAAAGACCACTCCCCCGGCTATGAAATGTTCACAATTTGAAAAAGTTTTACAACTAACCGTTGGTATGTAGAGACCTGCGGTGAGTATAATGTAATATGTGAACGATGTCACGTGATATTTGAACAATGTTTATATATGTAGGTGTATTCATACTCTTGGCCTCACCATTATTGATGTGCCGACTAGTGAAGGACAGAAGTCTGTGCTCGGTTCGATCCTAATCACCGAACAGGTGGAAACCTAACACTTTTTTTCTCTAAAGACAGAAACCTGTGCTTGGTTCAATCCTAATCACTGAACAGGTGGAAACCTAACACTTATTTTCTCTAAGGACGGAAGCCTATGCTTGGTTCGATCCTAATCACCAAACAGGTGGAACCCTGACATTTATTTTTGTTAAGTATACGAGCATGTGCTCGGTTCAATTCTAATTACCGAGTAGGTGCAAACCTAGCGTTTGTTTCTTCTAAGTATAGAAACCCGTTTTCAGTCTGGTCTTAGTTGCCGAGCGAGTAAAGACATAGTCTATCTTTTCTAAGGACAGAAGTGAAAGAGTAATCTTTATCACCGATCAGGGGTAAACTTTGATTTGGCTGCCCGATCATTACAAATGAAAGAGTGAAGTATGATAGATAATTTGACAACAATGCAACAATTATTTATAAATATGGTTAAATAGATGTCCCGTCACCATCCTAAGATGACTAATCAAACAAAATAAAATAAATGCAAATTAAAATTTAACCAGTTTTTTGTCACCACATCCCGATGACCATAGGCAAAACCAAATAAAGGGAAAGTAAATGACGAAAAAGAAAAAAAAATAATAATAGGGAAGTACGGCACAGTAAACAGTTTCTTCAGACTTGAGTAGTTGAGTCGGCAGAATGAGACGGGGCGGTGTCCTCGGCAAGCTATGCTAGCGCATCCTTGGTAGGCTGATCGGTGGGAAGTAGTTGAGCTTGGACGTCCTCGGCAGGTTGGGTATCGGGCAGTGTAGCATTGAGGTTACTAGTGACCTCGAGGTCAACTAACTCCACATGAGTGTCAATCTCGGGCACCAACTCCGTCATGCTGGGGGTGTCCTCCTCGTCGACGACGCCGGGTTGACTCTAGGTAGGGGGAGGATGTGCCGGGAAAGGAATCTGCTCAAGATTCCTTAGTGGGGAATCGTCTAGCACTCCCATAGCTTGCAGGGCGGCCATCCATCCTTCCCCGAACCCATGCCGCTAAGCTTGATGGACAATGGGCTCTATGGAATTTTTAGCGTCCACAAAGCCCTCATTGTACCATTTCTCCTCGCAGGCTTCAAGGGCCGCCCTGTGGTCGGCAATCTCATTAGCCTGTGCTAAGTTTAAGCTCTCTGCCTCGGCCAATTTAAGCTTCGCCCCCCCTAGCTTCACGTCCATCTCTGTCAGCTTTTTCTCCGCCAATATCTGGGCCTTCTCGGATGCCTGAGCCTTCTTCTCGGCAACCTCAGTAGCCCTGCTCTTATCCTTCGCAATGGCAAAGGCAATGTCTTTCAGAGCCTTCTCCCGTTTAGCATCCTCGGCAGTCTCCTTTAACCGTTCATCAATGACATAAGCCAACTGCGCAGCCTGATAATGCAACAACGACAAGCATGAAAAGAAAGAAAGTACACGTGCATTTAAAAAATGAAGAAAAGGTAGGATAGTGTACTACAGTTATGGTATACCACTGCAGCCGGTTAGCCAATGATCTGTCAGTTCTGCCCGAGAAGAAATGCACGTCCTCGGGCAGGAGGAGACCTTATGCCAAGCTCCGGGTGACTCGCCCCCCTTCACCTTGCGCCCAAGTTCTTACACTGACTGTCACTGGAAGGGGCTCACTACCGAGCCTGAAGGTGGTCTGCAAGCCCACTTCTAGCTGAGAGGAGGACGCCACATGAGAACCGACCTGGGCAGTTGGCCAAGCGTCATCAGTAGGCTCTCGGATCACGACCCCGCCAGACACCCGGGGAGGTGGGGTTCTCGAGGGAGCATCACCCGAGACCCTGGGTTGTTGTTCGGAAGTTTGCTACGTTTTTCGGGAATGGCCAGGAGGAGGAGGGAGTTGGGCTTCTGCCTTGGGGCTGTTGCTGTTGCTGTTGCGCTGCAGGATGGGCGCCGGGCAAGAAGCGTTCAAGGGTCAGCGTCTGCTTTGACACCATTTCTTCTTCGCCTTGATCGGTTTCTGCTTCAGATGAATTTACAGACTTGGCTGCTACTTGCCCGGTTGGCTGAACTTAGGTTTGAGGCCCACCAACGGGTCTGTGGGTGGTACGGTTTTGGGAGACGAGATTTGCTGTGTCGTCCCTCACAAGCACTAGTGACTCTGCTCTCACTATCCGGGGACCAAGGTCCCGAGCTTCACCTACGGTAAGACTGGGGGGAAGGAAATTAGGATGCCGTATGTCAATGTATGACAATAAGGGGCTATCCACTAACAGGGCTTGTCCAAAAGGCTGCCACGTGGAGTAGACTGAATTGCAGCCAAGTATAAGATGGGATGCATGGAGTTGCTCGTCGGAATTCACAAATATCTCTAACCAGAGCACGAAATTTAGTTCTCTCATGTGCACAACTCTGATGTCCGGTTTGAACTTCTTACCTTCTGCATCAAAACAAGACAAAATAGGTTAATATTTGTTTCAACAAAAATAAGGACAAGCAAAATACTAAAAGCAGCACAGTTAAATATATAGGGTACTAACCAACATCACGTGGTGACATTGGGCAAGTGAGCTCACCGGCGAGCCAGTTGCCGCTCACCCGGACGTACTCTCCTGCTGAGTTTCTGTTAGAGTTGTGAAGGCACGATATGAGACGTACTCGTACATCCCTAATTTTAAGGTAGTAGTCGGATTTAATGTTACCGCATAAACTGTACATAAAGTTTATGTCGTGGTGGTCTAATTGTAACCCATATATTTGGTTTAAGCGGCTGATGCAACTCAGTACTCAATAAAAATTAGGGGGAAGTTGGTTGGGACATAAGCCATAGAACCTAAGGGTACTGAGTATAAGGGGATCTATGGGAACCTCATTGCTATTTGGGTACAATTCCATGGCAACCAAGTTATACCAACTCTCCCCACCTGAGGTAAGATACATAATTTATACTTTATACTTCTCTTTAACTTCATATTTATTTAATGGGTTTTAGTTAACTCAACTGATAAATTTTTAATGGTTGAATAAGAAATTTGGGGTTCAATTCCTACCCATACCAAAAACCAATTGGTGTTTTAGTCTGATGATAAAGAACTATCATCAGGAGAGGACGCCATAGTTTGAAATTCTCTATAAAAAAAAAAAAAAATTCATATTTATTCAATAATGTCACACTTTCTTTAGGAAGAAAACATTAAATAAAAGAGCCAGAAAAGTTAGTTAGGCATGCAATCAGTTTAACAACTTTATAATTAAAGGTTGAATGTATTAAACAATTAGCTACTTAGCTAAATTGCATTTAAAAAATAAAGGGTCATGTTAACGGATGTCCTTAGGGCAATTATTAATAAATCATAATAGGAAAGTTTTGACACCATTTTCATGGAAAATATAAAAAATTGTCAATAACATTTATTGTTTTATCATTCTCCTAATAAAATGTTTTTAAAAATAGTTCATTAGAGCATTAGTTAACATTTCTATAAAAAAAAAAATTAAAAAAAAAAAATTCTTTAACAATGATCTTTTTTTTTTTTTTTTGGAGAAAACTTTAACAATGATTGTTGATGAATTGAACTAGGATTTGACGCTTGCCATGTCATTGGTGAGACCTTTTCGTCTTTATGGTGATGATGCATTATTGTTAAAAGAATCAGAACTCACTAAGGAGAAATATGGGTTTGTTCGTAGAGTTTATATTGTGTGTGACCAGGACAATATTATAAAGGAGGATTTTCAAAGGTGGATGATCGAGAATAATCCAGCAGATGAAGTGAAGGTGATAACTGGTTCCGATCACATGGTCATGTTTTCTAAACCAAAGGAGCTGTGCTCATGTCTCCAAGAGATTGCGGAGAAATATTCTTAAATTCCTTATCTATGCCATTTGCGTGTTGGACTTTGGAATATATATTTTTCACGATATATTTGATATAATGTGTGGGTAAAATCTGTTACACTGTGTGTGTAATAATTATAACCCATACTATATATTTTTTCTAAAAAGACATAATGAAAGTATTGCAAATGCACAATAACATATAATAGGAAATGGAATATATGTTATTTGTAATAACATATATTGCAAATCCACTCTTGCTATTCCTTAGGAGGTTTTGAATATGATATACTTGCATCATGTGTATGTGTGCTCAATGCGATGTTGTATGTGTCTTAAAAATGACCGGTTATTCTGTGGCCCAAATGAAACTATTTTAATGGTTCTATACAACAAAAGTAAGTGACAAAATGCTCAATACTTCAAAACCTGCACATACCAATAAAAGCTCAAGACTGTAAATATAGAATTGTCTACAAACATAAAAGCGCACACACATTAGTGTATAATAGTATAAGATGTTAATTTTACACATTTAAGTTTAAAAATTACCTACATCAATTAATCTAAAAGTGTGTAAATTTATATTGTTGTTACAATAACAATGTAAATATATACGGTTATTATTCATATGCAAATTTATTTTTTTATAATACTTCTTTATTTATATATACAAAGAAAGAGAAAGAGATAATTTGAGAGAGTAATAAAAATTAAATAATCTGATCTGAGTGTTTAAAAAAAAATAGTTGCATAAAATAAAAATAAAAAAGTAAATTCTTTTACTTAAATAGATATGGATTTTTGCTGTGGATGCTTTATCATATATAGATACGGTACTTTATCAGATATGGCGTCAAAGTTGAAATTCAGTAATGACTTCAAAATGAGAATCATTAAAGATACAAATTTTATAAGGATTTTATTAATGTGTGCCTAAGGGCACACAATAGTAAACCAATTTTTTAAAAAATTATTTGGAATTGAAAAAGTTTTTTTGACAATTTTTTCAATTCTCAATAAAACTTTTTCAAAAATAAATTTGTTAATTAATCGGACCCATTTTATAAATCAAATTCAAAGGATGAGTGATGTTGATTTTGAAAAGTACAAACACTTTTCGACTGTCTTTGGCAAGTACTATAAATTGTCCTAATGATGTGGCTATATATGGTTTGAGTGGTACATAGACGGTCAAGTTCTAAGGGTATGAACACGTGTCTGTATCTTAACGTGTCCAGTGACACTGACCCACACAAGCTCCACCCAAATTCTAAAGGTCTCTGAGAAATAAAAGTGGGAAATGCTGGAGTAGGTGGTTTGGTGAATGTCATGGTTGGCGTTAAATTCAACCAAGGGATTTCCATTTTGGTGTTTTCTCCGCACTTTTCTTTGCCCTATTTTACATCCCCCAATTATCACTATCACACCAACCAAACGCATGCAATAAAAAAACAAGAGAGAGAGACCCACGTTCTATGTAAGAGACGCTCCAGACAGCTAGTATAGGTTGACTTGACTTAAAACTTTATCACTGCAGCTTTACTTCATTTTGATGCTAAGTCTGAATTCTGGTCTGAGAGGTCAGAGGTGTATTGTTTTATACTTTGGTCCTTTTGTTTGAAACTGGGATAGTAGACGTAAGCCCCAACAGCAGTAACTCTTTTTTTTTTCTTTTTTTTTAATGGTTTTTTTATGAATTTTACTAACGAATAATTATTTTAAAATTTTTTTATCAGAAATTAAAATATATGCGAATATATATTAACTGGACCATATATATATATATGTGTGTGAGAGAGAGAATCAATATTAGTAAACTATTTAAAAAACGATTTTTGAAAAAATGAAAAAGTAATTAACTCTTTTGATAATTTTTTCAATTTTTTATAAAAACTTTCTTAAAATGTATGATTAATGTATGACATACATTAACCGGATCCAATTTGACATATTATTGTGTATTTATTTTTTTGATTATAATAAGATCAGTGGGATTTTCTTGCTAATTACATTCAACTCAATTCCATTGTACTATTCTATCCATGACAATATATATATATATATATAAATATATATATATATATCTTCTCCTATATATATATATATATTTATATATATCTTCTCCTATCCGTGTGGGAGGGAAGGGACATAATTAAAAGCTGTTATATATGGTGACAAAACTTACTAAAGTCTGAACTTTGAAGTTCTTTTGAGATGCCCTGTCTTCGAGAGTGAAACCACTAGCTAAAAGTTGAAGAAAAATTTACTAATGACCAAAGGATTTTTTCTTCCATATATTTTCATTGTTTTGGCCTTGGTTTGTATTTTTGATTTTAAGATTTTATTTATTATTATTATGTTTTTTTTTTTTTTTTGGGTAGAACGAGATGCATATTAATCATCAATAATCCTTTACTCAAAAAAAAAAAAAAAATCATCAATAATCCTAACACATCAACGAGTCAATTCAATATTGTACGGGGAATGGTCCCAGGCCCATTGAGCCTTAGGCCCAGGCCTTATAGCATAGCGCATGATCCCAATCCTGTCAGACCTTTGGTCTTGGGCCGAACGCACTTTAAAGCCCAAGCTGAGCCCAAGTATCATGATGAGTCCATCTTGTCTTGAACGTATCGGAGGCAAGCACCAGTCGATCAATTTTAACTTGATCGGGAATGTGCTTGCTTAGGACAGCCTGTGTTCTCGACAGCCTAGTATTGCCTTGGAGAATATCGCTGCTGAGCAGTATTTTGAAGGCTGGAACCAGTTCTGATGCCATTATCACCGTTCCCAGTAGAGCATATTCTTGTCAGGAATAATTAGTTTGGACCCCACCCACACGAGTGAGACCAGAAAGTAATCATAACGCCTCCACCCACCTCAGGCTATAAATAAGAGAATGGAATGAGAAGAAGGGGTTGGCAATTCTAGAGAGAGAGAGAGAGAGAGAGAGAGAGTGAACTAGTAAAACCAGGGGAGAGAGCAACACAGAGAGAAAAGTAAGGGTGTTCACTTGGGTTAAGGGAAGTTATAGTGTCACTTGGGGTGGAACTGCCCTTAGTAGGAAACACTAGGCTCACTCTACAAGTAAGTTGTGAGCCCGACCCTAGGCCCAGTCCGTTAAGCAGAGGTTGGGTATGCACAAATATCATGATCCAAAATAATTTATATGTATTAGTTACAATATAGTTTAGCTATCAAATTTATCAAGTTAAAAAGAGCTTAATATGTATTAGTTAAACTAATGCTAAACAAATTCTCTTTATATTAGGTAAATTCTTTTTAACAATTTCTCCAATTTGACATTTCATTTATTACTATTTATTAATTAAATATTCTATTATATATAATTTTTTTGTATAATTTTGTTGTACATTGCACAACTAGTATCCTTATATTGTCTTCTTCTTCTTCTTTTTTCTTTTTTTTTTTTCTTTTTTTTTTTGTTCTTTTTCTTTTTTCTTTCTTTTGGAAAGAATTCTTATATTGGGTTGATGTTTATGATTGAATTGATGAGGTAGACCTAGCTCTAAGACATTCTACAACACAATTCTTATGTAGCAATTCCTTGCATACATACTCTGTGGGAACCAAAAGCAACCAACACAAGAATAATGAGGCTGATCTTTAATCTACACAACTAATTTCTAAAAGATGGGGAAAAGTAATCCACAATGGAATGTTAAAACAACAAGATGAAGATGTAAAGGATCAAATCAAGCTTTTATATATGTAGGGACAACATTCCCAAGTTACAAGAATGGGATTCTAAGATTGAAAACTCTTAAAACAGTTTCTCTAACTTTTCTCTCTCTAGTTCTTACTTAGGTTTTCTCTCTCTGATTTTCTCCACCCCCTTTCTAGTTCCCCTCCTCCCTTTTTTATAGTCGTTTTCTCTTCTTCTTTCTCCCCAGCTGGACTTGGGGGATAGTTGTCCCATCATCCCACTACTCTATCATCTTTTGATCATGAAGTAGGACTTATGGGGGGTGTTTCCACTGTTCAGACCAGTCATTCAGCATTTAATGTGGTGGGCATTGGGTAGGGGATTTCATTAATGCGAAGGTGACTGTTTCGTTGGGTTCTATATCCTCTTTAGCATGTCTCTCAAGGGAGAGGTGAAAGGAGAATATCCACCATTGGGCAAATAAATCACTATTCGAGGTGTCATGGTGACCTCGGGAAGCAGCCCACAAGGGACTACCTCAAATATGATCCCTTGGGGGGTTGCCACCTCAGCTTTCTAGGTTAGTGACCCTGACTGGTATATCTTCGTCAGTAGGCCCTTTCCTCTCTACTTGTATCCTAGGCCAGGTTGATTTCTTGGATATGCTTCTCGGGCTTTACTCATTGGGCTATGTCAAAGTTCAAACCCCCTCTTCACCCCCACCCTACATACACCTAGCTATCACATTTTTCATTTTTGTAGGAAAAGAAGATATTATATTTGGTAAAACAAAGATTAACAAGAAGTAGTAGCAAGAATGGCAAAAGCCTTCTTGATTACTAGGGGAAAATAAAGCCAAAGGCATTAACAACAAGCATCACAAATTATTAATGGATAACAATCCCTCACAGAATCCCCAACTATATATACTTATCTGCACTTAACAAAATTTTACAATTTAAATATGTATATTATAAACACATGCTAGTTTGATTTATTCAGTTAGCTTGTTAAATATTATTACATATAAGTGCTGAATAAATTAGTCATTATTTGAATATATTCAAATTATATATATATATATAATCAATTTACAATTTAAGTGTGCGTTTGGCATTGATTATTTTTGCCAGCTTATTTTACTATTCAAATTATTTTTACTACTATTCATGGGTCCCACTGCATTATTTGGTACTATTCATGGGTTCCACTGTATTATTTCAGCTAACTTTTACCTTTATTTACAGTACTTTCAACAAAAAGTTTTTAATTTCAGATAAATAAGCTGTTCCCAAACAGACACGGATCTGCTTATTTTGCTAAAACTGAAAACTTTTTGCTGAAAGTAACGTAGATAAAAGTAAAAGTTAACTGAAATAGTATACTGAAACTTATAAATAGTAGCAAAAATAAGCTAAATAGTAAAATAAATTGGTAAAAATAATCTTTGCCAAATGGACACTAAGTTTTCACATCTATGACTATGGTTTGAGTAGAAAAAATGTGGGAAATGCTGGTACTGTATTGCCTTGCCGCTAGAACTATAAGACACATTTAGTGACTGTTTAGATCCGGCTGAAAAAGTCAGCGCGTCTGCGTTTGGCATTTTCCTTTTTTATTTATTTATATTTTTTTTATTGATGCACGCGTTTCTAGGTCGGAGACAAAGTTACTGTTCACGCACACAAAGTTACTGTTCACGCACTATTCATGGGACACACAACCACTTTATTCAGAAAAAAAAAATTATTAAAAATAGGTCACACGACACCATTCATACATTTAAAAATTATTTTGCTACAGTGTTTTCAGTTTTCAGCAAAATAAGTTGTATCCAAACGGACCCTTATTGACTCTTTGAAAATTTTGGTCCTCTTGTTTGAAACTAGACTAGTGGACTAATAGACGTAAGCCCCACCAACAATAACTACATACGTGTTTTACTCGCGAAAATCGAAACCAATTTGACATCTAAACTGCATATTTATTTGATGGGAAATGCTAACGACTTAGGGTAATAGTTAATAATTTATTTAAACAAAATTTTTATGGAAAAAGAAGAAAAATTAATTAATGTTTTGACAATTTTTTCTATTTTTCATAAAAATGATGTCAAAACTTTCCCAAAATAAATTGTTAACCATTGCTCTAAGGGCACCCGTTAGCATGACAAGGGTCTGTTTGAGATCTACTTATTTTGCTAAAACTGAAAACTTTTTACTGAAAATACGATAGATAAAAGTAAAAGTTAGCTGAAATAGTATAATGAGACTCATAAATAGTACCAAAAAGTGCAGTGAGATCCATAAATAACACTAAAAATGGCCAAAGCCTTCTTGATTACTGGGGGAAAATAAAGCCAAAGGCATTAACAGCAAGCATCACAAATTCTTTGGTATCATAGTGGTTTATAGATGAAAGCATGTAAACAACATTAAGCATATTTATGTGCTGTCTCCAGAAGACAATGGCAAAGTTCATCTGGCTTTGAAAGCATTGCCATATGGTCAGCACCATTAATCTCCATCACATCTTTAGGCACTCCATTTTTAATCATCCATCGCTGAAATTCCACCGGAATCCCTAAATCCTGATCACAAACAACATAAACTTGTGGAACCGACCCATATCCCTCATTTGAGAAATTCTTTGCCTTGGACAAGTCATCAAGGAACAGCGATCCTGGCCTTGCTAAAGTCATGGCTAGTTCAAAATCCTTGAAAAATGCACACACATTTGAATCATGTCCAAAATTCTTCAATTATGTATTGCGCATGCATATGCAATGTTGCACAAAAGTGTTTACCTCGGTGGGGCTTAATTGATAGAGCTTCAAGGACAAGAACTTGGGGCCAAAAAAGATTGACGTTGAAGGTTGGTTGACGCTTCCATAGTCAGAAAATTGTGTGTCCAACCATGCTTCTGCTGGGGTTCTTTCATTATACTTTTCGCATAGAAAAAGACCACGATTAGCACAAATGGAATTTTCGGTATAAACTTCTAATGTCTTAATTTCACAACTACCAAATAACAAGGGCGGCCCATAATTCTAAGGAATGAGTCAAATGCAATTGGAATCAAATCCCCTCAATCTAATCTCTTTTAATATTCCTTCTCAATTTTAATTGGATGTATGATATGTGTCTATTAAAAATCAAATAAATTTTACGTGTAGCAGGTCATCTAAAAATTGGAGGCAATTAAAGGGGATCAGTTTCACAACGTGATCAGCCTAATAATCTGATTCTCCCAATGTTTTTTTTTTAAGAACCTCAATTTCTTCATGAAATTTATGTGACATTATCGACCATTATATGGAGAAACTGGGGGCTAATCATCATTCATCAATCATCAGTACGAGGCAGCAATATCAGTACCCAAAAATTCTGAGACCACAAACTAACCCAAAATTTATATCACAACTATTTATGTGGCAGACTATGAGTGGTGAAAAAGAATTAGTAGACTTTTGTAAAAATGAAAGACAACCGGTTACAATTTACCATGTGAATGTAAACAGTTGTAGTTTAGTTCAGTTCATGGTACTAAAATTACTCTTTTTTAAGTACCCAAAATATGATATTCATAACCGATGTGTAAATCTAAATGATATCATAAATATTTTTTTTTGCCAACAATAAATATCTATTCCCAAGCCAAACGACTTGTTATAAGAGTCCAAAAAATCACACACACACATATAATATATATATATATATATATATATATATATATATTGGGTTGAAAATTCCCAAAATCCTAATTTTAAATACTAGCTATCTATGTTATTCCTTTCGTAATGGAAATTTAGTGGGTAAAATATCAATGTCAAACCTGTTCCAAGACATATGAGGGCTTGTGTTTCGTATCTGGCATAAAGGCCGCCATGAAAACCCCAACAGCTACCTTCTCTGGATACTTGTCCATGGCTAGTGCTATATTCAATCCACCTAGACTGTGCCCAACAAGCACCACCTTTTCATTTGGAGGAAGAGAGGCCAAAAACTCCAACAAAGGCTCAGTGTACTCATACATGGTATGAACATCTTGAATTGCCTTCCTGTTGATGCCTGAAGCCGCAAGATCAAGAGCTGTGACCCGGTGGCCAGCGGACTCTAGCCGTGGTTTGAGCTTGTACCAACTCCAGGCCCCATGACATGCCCCATGCACTAGAACAAAATGCTTTTGTACTTTGGGAGCTGCCATTTTTTCTGTGGGAAACGCTGTTTTTTTTTTTTTCTTTTTTTAATGGGGGCAATGATGTTCTTCGTTGAGCTTTCTATATATATAGGGTCGGTTTGGATAGAACTTATTTTGCTGAAACTGAAAATTGAAAACTGAAAACACTGTAGCAAAATAATTTTTAAATATGTGAATAGTGCTGTGGGACCCATTTTTAATGAAAAAGTTGCTGAAAAGTGAAATTTGTGGATCCGTGAACAGTGCATAGATGCACTGTTCACGGAAGACTGGGTCAAAAGTTGCGGCTACTGTTCATGAACAGTGCATGAACAGTAGCCGCTTGTGGGGGAAAACGCGTGAAAAAAAAAAAAAAAAAAAAAAAAAAAAAAAAAAAAAAAAAAAGAAAAAAAAGAAAAAGAGAGGAAAACGCGGACGTAGACGCAATAAGCTGGATCCAAACCGGCACATATTAATACAGAAAATTCTAGTTTATTAAATATTAATGAACACTGCTTGGATAACCTTTAGATTATTGAACGAAATGGTAGGTCCATGATACCTTATGGGCTTTCCTTTTGTTTTATTAAGAGTTATTTCATAGTGGTTGTTGGTATTGCAGGGCCGGCCCGGCTGTGTGTCTAGGCCTAAAGTGACCTTGACATAAAGTCTCCCATTAACCAAAAACAGATCTCAAAAAATTCGGAATGACAATGTAATTGTGTTTGTGATTTTAGCTTTAGTTAATTTTGTTTTTTTTTAGTTTTTTTAATTTTCAAATTAAAAATACGTGAGAGTCTACATGGCAGTTCATGTGGTATAAATTAATATTTTAGTATCGCCGTTAATCATGTCAATTTTTTTTCATCTACCACTTAGCTATTTTGACATAATGTCAAATGTTATGCACTAAACTAATATATTCGAGAGGTTGGGGATTATTTTGATGCATAATACAAATAGACCAAAATGGTAATTAAATAAGTAATGCACTTTTTTCATATATTAACTTTAAAAATAAAAATAAAAAAACCTATGAAAATTCCAACTCAATTAGAATATAAAATGTATAAATAAAATCTCAGCAAAAAAAAAATGTATAAATAAAAAAAATATATACTTTTTTATGAGTGATGTTTAAAAACACTAAAAATTTTATTACGTAAATCTTACAAATTGATATGTAAATAATCTTAAAAAATAATTAAAACACTTAATATTTTGTTAAAAAGATATTTTTATAAATTTTTTATAGTAAAATTTATAATATTATTCTTCTTTAAAAAAATTATTTAACCCAAGACTAGACATGACAAAACGGGTCAAAATTTTCTAACCTGACCCGAAAAATACTTGACTCGAAGCAAAAATAAGTTGACCCGTGACCTGATCCAATTTTTTTGGTAGGTCAATCCGACCCGAATAACCGATGATCCAACCCGTTAAATTTTTTTTTTTTTTAAAGTATTTAAACTACGATATTAGGAGCATAAAGCACAAAGTAAAAGCACTAATAGTCAATAGATTATTAATATAATTATATAAACAATTGACAAGACAAGACAATAGCACTATTTGAGCTTCACAAAGAGTTAAGCTAGCTTCACTGACATCATGAGAATGAGACAACTTAGACAAGATAACGCAAGACTACCAAGACAACCATTAAAAAAAGAAAAATAAAATCTTATACAATTTGAGTCATTTGACTAGCTGTAGTCCAACTCCTAAGCCAAAGTCACACACTCACAAACGTGTGAAAGTGTGAAATACTGAAATGTGACAATTGACAAACCACAAAAAGGCCAAAGCTTCCTCAGTTCCTCATGACAAACATAGACCACACTTTTTCAGTTTCACTTTAACTTTCACACAAAGCTTGAGTTGCGCCTCCGGCTCTACCCTTTCAGCTTTTCTCTGCCTCTGCCCTCTACTCTTTTCTCTCTATGCAACTGTGCCTCTGCTCTCTGCAAGTATGAATATTTGCAGTGCTGAAGCTGCTACCAACGTTGAGTAGATTGACATTGAAGTTTAATTTTTATAAAATATTTACTTATTCTTCTTTACTTAATATGTTATGTTTATTTTTAATTTTTTTTTTTTTTTGTTTTGTTTATCTTTTTAAGTAATTTAACTTTACTATTATTTTAAATGTAACAGGAACATGTGCACTTAAGAAGACCGATAACTTGATATGGTCCATGACATGTAGGTTTTTTTTTTTTTTTTTGTGGGAATGATATTATTAGTGATGTAAACTTAAAATATACTTTTTACAAGTTTGCTATCATGTGTGTAAATTACTTACCTTTCTACAAAAAAATCAAACATTTATTTTAAATATCTTGATTTTCCATGCTAATTATGTATTTAAATTTTTACAGAGCAAGAATCCGAACTTTTTGTACTGGGGCAAGACTTATTGATAAGGATAGGTCATGATTCATATATAATGGTTAGATATGTTTATTTCTTTCTTGATTCATTGGCACTCTCTCTGGTGGCACTAGTATGTATAGAAGTATTGTCCTCATGTGAAGTGGTGTCATGTGATCTAAGTATGCAAATACTTCTCTAATAAAGGAGTTTGAATGTAAAAGCAAACTCTGACTTACTAGCTGCTACTGGGTGGCTTTAACACCCATTCTGTTTTGGTGGTCTTTAAAGTTGATTAAGTTGTCTTACTAGCTACTACTGGGTGACTTTTCTATATACTGGTGCAGGATCAATATTCAGATTTGCTAGCTTTATTGACTTTTGCATTATTAGTAAAGTTGATTAAGATAGTTTGCTACTTTGCTGACTTACTTGTTTTGTTTGTTTTAAGATCTATTTCTTTTTGAAGTTGTAAATTTGTAATTATATGCATTTTGACAGTGAATTAATAACATTGAAGACTTTTTCCATCATGAATTTATGACTATAAATAATTTTTGTTATGCTCAAAACTGTCAGAATTGTAAGGATATTAACAAGTGGCATTAAGTGCAATTCATTTTCTTAATTGATTTTATTTATTCTTTCTAAACAGGTTGTCATTGATTTGTTTTTATAATTGAAAAAAAAAAAAAAAAAAGTTTGTTTGAAAAATACGGGTCAATCCAACCCGACCCGAACCCAACCCGCCCGTTTTGCCCCGTCTACCCAAGACTCACTTGGGTTGGTTATGATTTAACACGGGCCCATATTATTTTGTGTCATGGGACGCAACTCAGTCCGTATTTTTTTTTTTTGCTGAATAACTAAGTCCGTATTTGCACACGCAAAAGTAATGAAATGAAATATTCAGCAAAAAAAAAGTAATGAAATGAAATTGGTGTAATTATTGGGTACCTTTTAAGGGCATTTGCTAATCATTGTTTTAGAAAACTTTTCCTAAAAAAAAAAAAAAAAGAGAAGAAGATTTTTTGAACGCTTTTTATATTTCACTGAAAGTAGGATCAAATACTTTTTTTAAAATGATTGGTTTACAAATGCTTTAAGTTAATCAGATCCACTAGATAATTCATAGATAATTTAGAATAAAGAAGGATTGGTGGGGGGTGGGGTCATTTGCTTTGAATTCTGAAGATATGTTATTGTGTTCAGGATTGGTATTACTTTCACGTGCAAGTGGGATTTTTTGTTTCTTTTGTCGAAAACTGACACCACTAGGTAAGAATGGCCCTCTGAATTAGTGGATATTTAAAAATACAAAGTTTAGTTACAAAATTAGTTATAATTTAAAATTACAACTTTACTTAATATTTTTTTTATTGGAGGTAAATTTTGAGAATTCTACCATTGGATTACATATTCTTCTTATATCCTATATACTTGCAAAATTTTTAGAAAATTAAAAATCAATAGCTATACCATCAATAAATTGTTTAAATTGCTAGTTTTTGTAGTTTAAAATTATGCATAAAATATAAGCTTATAGATTATATAGTATATAATATCTAATTGACACAAAATTTAACATGTGTATTAAGAGTATAAAGAACATGCAATTGAACGGTTAGATTTTCAAAATATGTAGTTATATTTATTTTATTGAGTAAAGTTGTAACTTTAGGCTACAATTAATTTTGTAGCTAAACTTTTTCCTATTTAGAAAGAGTTAAACTCCAAACTAAATTGGAGATGTATAATTTGTTGTTGTCTTTGTTGCAACATTTTAATATTATGTAATTGAAATGGATAAATATGACAACATAAATATAAAGATGTAGGAGTTAATATAGAAGATAAAGAGTTAGTAAAATGTTTAATTCCACATTAACAATGAGAGACTTTTTTTTATTGTTAAATGCGGTGATTAAATGGCTGAAATGTATTAGAGTGGATATTGAACTAGATATGTGCATAATGGGAAGGTGAAGGCTGAAGGGAGAAGATACTTTTGTCAATTTCACATAACTTGTTTAAATAATACATATAAATAGTATAATAATCATCACATAGTGTGTTGGAAGAAATTAACTCCAAATCGATTTAGACCTAAGTTTTGTTTGGTTTATTTTCTCATGACAGTGGGGGAAAAGAGGTATGGCATGCGACGATGGTGGGCAATTGCTGTGTAGTCATGGGTCACGACATGATGTTAGCTTTGCTCTCTCCTCTCTTGTATATTTGGTTTAAATGTTTGAGTCATGACCTGGTAAGGCTAATTGGTGGAATTTTTAAGGGTAGCAACAATGGAAGTGGTGGCTAATTACTTTTTTTTTGAGAAACAGTGGTTAATTACTTGAACAAGTGATGCGATTTTCAGGTTGAAAGTCTTTGTTTATTTATAATTTTATTTTAAAGAAGAGCGTATATTATTGGAGATTGTAATAAGTGAAGAGGGCTGATAATGGGTGGAATTAGGGCTATGCATAGTTGGGTTGGGTCAAGTTCAAAGGATTTTTCAATCTAATTCAACCTTGTCGGGTTATAAATTTTCTAACCTAATCTAACCCATTACATGTGTAAAAACCAACCCACATGGATTGACTATTGAGTAGGATCAGTGGGTTGTACTTACATATTTTATACTTTGTAAAAAATTAGACTTTCAACAACTATTTAATTTTTTTTTCCAAATAAATTATTATAATTTATATTGTGCCTAAACTATATTCTAAAATTTCAAATTCATAATTTTTTTCAAAAAAATACGAAGATAAATTGAACAAATGAAATAAAATAAGTATAGTAAAATAAACTATATATATATGGTATAGGTTGGGTTGAGTCAGGTGGGTTGAAAAACTGTCAACCCAAACTCAACTTAATCCGAAACTCAATAAATAAAATTCCAACCTAACCCACCAACCCAAGATTACCAACCCAAGGCATCTAGTTGGATTGGGCCAGGTTGGCGGGTTGGATGCACAATCGGAAGGAGAATGAACTCGCTGGTGGCTTGAAGTTATTTGTGTGCGGAGGAGCTTGACTGAGAATGATGGAGGCATTGGATGTCATATTGCAAAATAAGTTTTGGTATTTCTATCATGTAATATGCTTAAGGAAAATGTTCTTTTTTTTTTTTTTAATGGATTTGAACTTAACACTTTTTTTAGGATTTATCTTTTTTGGAATCTTTCTAGACACCCATGAGAAACAAGATAAAAGAGTTTTAAATTGTCTTCTATTTACACTATGATTGACACCTATGAGTCGGCATGAGAAACAAGATAAAAGAGTTCTAAATTGTCTTCTATTTACACTGAGTCAGGATCAATTCTTCCTTTTTTTTTGTCGCTTTCTTGAACTCCAGCGACTTCTTCAATCTACGAAGTAGCGATTTTTCTCTACTTCCGCTTTTTTGGTCAAATCGCGCTATAGCTGAAGTTTCTGTTTTGCTTGAATAGTTGGATATGGTTGTGCTCAACATAGTTGTCAAAACGATAAATCTTATCGTGAATTTATCATGAAAGTATACCAAAGAAGATGGACCGATCGAAAAAGAGAAAAGAATTCTGCCAACCCACAAACAAACCACGTAGTTAAATGGATGAATTCATTTTTAGCACACATACAGCCTTACAACAATACTATACAACAGGGTATTGTGTTTTACAGGGTATTGCTGTGCTAGTCCTGATGCGGTTAATGTGGTTTTTATCGATTTGAATTCATCCATTTTCTGCACTGTGTAGTTAGTTTTTGGGCTTCATAATTTGGTGCGTGTACAAAGTTATCTTTTTTACACGTAATGTCGCCTAAAAATAATTATAGATATACATATAAAGCTTTATATTCATTATAAATTTAGAACATATTCGAGCCAAAATAATTATGTATTTCTTATCATATTCAATATTTTGCCTAATCAATTCTATCTAAGTCAATGTTTTCATCATGAACATCATTTTGCAAAACTGTGTCTCCATAGACATTCCCTATCATCAACATTTACCATCTCTTCTTGTTCTTTAAAAAAAAAAAAAAAAAATCTTTTCTTGGCATTCTAGCTTCTTAGGCTTATATATATATAACAACAATAGCAAAAATAAAAAATTATTATATTGTCATTTAATATCTTATTCATAGTATAAAGAAGAAATTTGCAAATATAAAAGGAAAGTGTTAAGTGTGTAGTCTAAATGTTGATGTTGTAGGAGGAAAAAAAAAATCATAGACGTGTTATTTTATTGGGCTCAATCTAATAGTCCAATAATTTTATGTAACGTTACATAAAATTTTAACCAAAAACTCATTTTAAACCTATGTATTTATGTATCAATTGTATGATGTGTATGTTTTTATGATTCATACGATACTCATTTGGGTATTGTATGATTTATGAGCATGTTTGATACATATCTATGACATAGTACTTTATTATCAATTAAAAACAAAACAAAACAAAACAAAATGATACCGACATCTATGGTGCTTACAATAGAGGATAGAGATGATGCTAATGGGCTACATGCATGCATTGTATTTTAATTCATGTAATGATCGGCTGAAATATAATTTCAGTTGACAACACCACTAAAAATAGAACTTTTGCCAATTATTTTTTGGTTATGGGTATTATAAAAAAACTAAGATATGTAATATAATATAATATTTAGGCATCTAATATTAATTTAGTAATGAAAATTTATCTTACAGGTATAAATTTGATAAAAGATAGTAGTAATTTACAAAAATTATAATTTCTCTCCTTCCACTTTTTCTTTCAATCAAACAAAGCAAAAATACATTTATTTTTCATTATTATCATTTTTCATCATCTATTCGAAATACACATGATATAAAGACTAAATATTTTACATTTTGCCACTTTCTATCCTCTTAACATTTTCCTTTCTCTTATTTTTCCATGATCACGACCAAACAGAATCATATAGGCATTCTTAATGGCAGCAAAACAACTTCAACTTCTATATTTTTTTTTTGGTGAAAGACAATTCTATATACATATACTCTACTTCAAGCATTTTTATTTTAAGTCGACCTTACACTTGCCAAAACTCATATGGGTGTGGTTACAAACATAATGATTGATTCGATTACCAAATATCATCTCATTCTTCGCATGACAGCACTGTGGCCATGTAACGTCGTCAGCTAGTGCCACCGGGCCATGCACACGCTATCCCACGAGCAAGAAAACAAAAAAAGGTAGAACTTTTAGCAATACTACTGCGAAATTCAAAACAGACTAGAGAAGTCCACCGTCCACGAGCAAGAAAAGAAAAAAGGGTAGAACTTTTGGCAATACTACTCCAAAATTCAAAACAGACTTAAGAAGAAACCCCAGGGAACAGAGATGTAGGACGGTTCCCAGATCGTATAGAAAGAACAAAATTTTTGTAAGAAAATTTCTTAGGGCAACCACTAATTGTATTTTATTATAGAGATTAAATTCTATAAGGACGTGGTGTAAAACTCATGTTTTACTCCTCTAATCCCAACATGTCACATCATCTTATTACATATTTAAGAATAAACATAATCACACTCAATCAATTCTAATACTCATATATAAATTCAACCAAATTGAGAATTTATTAAAATGTTATTAAGTGTGGTAGGATGTATTAAATTTTAAGTAAAATGCTGATGTGGCAATAACTTATTGGATAGTGTAAAATATGAGTTTTACACCTCATCCTTATAAAATTTAATCTCTTTATTATATTACTGCTAGAAAAGTTCAGTTTGCGGCATCAACTTGCATGCAAACTCATGCTGCGTCCACGCAAAAGGTGCGCACCTCATGTTGCGTGGTCGTTTTGAAAAGAAAAACTCTTCCATATATGGCAATAAAAAGTCATAGTATACGTAGTTACTCAAAAACAAGTGCGATTTTGACTTACTCATCAGGATCGAACGCCACCGCTATGTCATTTGCGGATAATCCTGGTATCTCCATGTCTAGAATAAGGTAACTTAACTCTCAAGCCCTTTTTATTATTAAGCTTAATTAAACCCCAATAAACTTACCTCACATATATATGTCATGTTTAGTTTAATTAATGATTAGATTATATTACATTTTTTGACAAAGTCATTATTATTTGAGGAAGCTTAGTAGGCTTTAGTGGTGTAAGATATGACAGAGTTGCTCCTGGATTTTTTTTGGATATAAATGAGTTAGGTAGAAATTTCTTTTGAATTATAGTTTGCCTTATATATACTATTGCTTTGGCCCTTTTGAATATTCTGAATATTTCTTTTTTAATAGTGAAAATTCTCAAAAGAAATTTCAACTTTAAAGATGTTGAGAACTTTCATATTTCTTCCAAGTATGTCCCACAGGTTGACCTGAATATTCTAACTTCATTTTTTATTTTCCTAAAAATTTCATCCTTAATTGTAGTAATAATATAAATATATATATAATCAAATGTTGTGCATTCAATAAAACAACAAATGTTTAATCCTAAAATTTTGTGTATCCATATTCAAAATAAAATACCAAAATTTATGTGTTCCCCCCCACCCCCCCCCCCCTCCCAAATTTTTTTCCTTAATAGCTCAACATTCCTTTTAAATTGCATTTTGATTTAAAAATTATATTTATCATTTTTACATTGATTTATTTTTTTAACTTACTCTTGCACTTCATTTGGAAGTTCATAAAGGAAATGATAGAATGGAATGAGTAAATCATCATAAAGAAATAGAATAGAATAGAATGCATTTAAATAATGAGAATGAATTGAAAAGAAAATAATAGAACAAAATTAGAGAAATAAGGGGATCAACTTTCCATTTATTCTATTAAAACTCCAAACAAGGAAATTGAAGGAATATTTCAAAATTATTCTTTTCGTTTCTTTCAATTTTATTCTTTTCTCTCCTCTCAAACGACATGTTAAAGATACATTTACATTTATTAAATTTAAATGAATATTAATTATTTTTATTAATATCTTTGAATTTTAATTATAAAAAAATAAACCTATTTATTTGATATTACGTAGGAACATGAGCATAATATGATTATTATATTGAATCCCAATTAAAGCCTATATGAACGTGGGATTATATTGAATCCCAATTAAAGCTTATATAAAGTTTTATGAAAGTGGGATTTTTTGAATCTTCATATAAATCCTTTGTTAAGGAAGGATATATATATATATATATAATTTATTTCCATCTCATCAAATACAGTTCAGTTTTACATTATTCTAATTTTATATAAATTTAATTTTTAATTGTTTATTTATTTTATTGCTTATATTGGTTAATATTAGTCATTACTTTCAACAGTTTTTTTTTCGTTAACTACAAGTATTATTTTTTAAACTTTTGTGATTTTTGTCTCCTAATTACAATCTTGAATTTCGTATGAACTATGACCTTAAGCTGAACTCGTGCCAACTACCACAGAGGAAGCAAAGCTTTTGCCATATGGCAAGAGCTTAAGATGCATCTAACACACAACCACATTGTGTTGACACAGAATAAATAAATAAAATTAATGACTGTAATCCTTGTTGTCAAAAGATCTCCTCCGCTGGTTGCCACCTTCCTTGCAAGCTCCAGCTCCACACTTTGGCATACACCAATCAGGGCTTCTTACTAACAAAGTTTCCATATAATTGACAGAAAAGAAAACATTACTATATTGCATTTTTATATGGTTTTTCCTAAAAAAATTTGTTAACTGGTAACTATCAAAACTTCATAGAATTTATTGCAAGTGGGAAAATCTTCATAGAATCGCCAATATCTGCATAAAAAAACACTGTAAGTAGGGAATCTTTATTGAAGGCAAAGTTATTTATGGATTTCACTTTTATCTTTAATCTGTTTTTTACATTGTTTGTGAAATTAATTCAGGAGACTTTATTTTCATTAATTTATTGGACTTATAAATATATTGGAAAAAAGTATAATTATATTTTAAAAAAGTAAAATCTTAAAAAAAAAATTGTACATGAATCAAATAAACTAGTAAATAAAATTAAAAATAACAAGTTAAGACATATAATCAAATCACTTTTACTTGCACCTGGGGATGAAAGTATGAAAACAAAGGGTAGGGGCCAACCCCTCAATTTTTTTTTTGTAGATAACTATATATTGCTAAATTTGTCCTTGAATTTCCAAAATTTACACTTAACTCCCTCTAAAAAATTAAGTGGTACAAAAGAGAACCAAAAAAGAAGAAGAAGAAGAAAAAGAAGGAAATAGTTAACTAGTCCACAGACTCACACACCTAAGCTCTCTAGCCTCCCTTCTAAAAAAATAATAAATATTTAACCTCTAAGTGCTGTCAACTCGTGCACCAACCAGTGTTATCGATCTCAAGGTCGTCAATTATACCTACAGTATCAGTTAGGACTTAGGACAAAGGTTCTTGCCCCCACGTCTCTCTCTCTCTCTCTCTCCAATTATTTTCATAAAAATAAAATTTCTGATTGATCTTATTAATGATTTTGGTTTCTTTGCAAAAATTGTTTAAACTTCGCGTTTGAAAAAATTATTATTATTATTATTATTTAATTTACTAATTTTAGTTATAATAAAAAAAATTTTAAAAATAAAGAAAGTTGAGGCAAACTATGTATGTATGTTTGGATATAGGTAAATTAATAATGATCAACAAATTGTGTCATGAAAATCAAGCTTCCCAATAAAAACTAAAACCAGGCTACACAATTATGCACGTTCACTGCCCTTGTCATAAGCAAGTCGACTCTTTCCGCATAATCATCTTTGCACCATTTTTATAAGAGAAACCTTATTGTTGACAGCTCATTCTGGGGTGTAGTCTCTTCTCACTTACACGCTGAAGAAGGGAAAAAAATCTCATTAGACTTATATAACCCATGCTAAGAGCCTTATAACTCAATTTATACTTGATGTTTTCTAATGAAAATGTTCAAGGTTCAAATTCTCCTCCCAACTATATATATATATATATATATATATATATATAACTCATCAAATCAGTATTAATAGATTTATGACATCTCCACCTTTTAACTACAAAATTGCTGTAGTCATGTTCTCTTTTTAACTCAGCCGATTTTTACCTTAGCTTAGGGTCTAACTTGCTTATAACTGGGACAAATACAATTGAATAAAAAGATAATTGGCAAGGCAATTCATTATGGATTCTGTTGGGATCCTTTTGAAGTACTAGTTTCCAACACCAAAGCAAAAGATAAATGAAAGTAAGTAAACAAAATAGCGTATCGTTAAATCAGAGTAATGAAGGATTAGGAATTGGGCAAGAACTTTGTTCTTCTTGGATGAGATTTCCTGGTGGAGACTTAAAGGTTAGCATAAGGCCATGCCAAAAACTGCTACTAGTGAAGTTTATTGGGGGAAGCTTTCCATGGCTAGAGAGATACAGAGGCCGGCATAGCTATAATTAGGGAAGGATTTAGGACTTAGAGTTAGGGGGTTGAAGTATAAACAAAAAAATTATTATTATTATGAAATTCCAAATAAGCATTCATTTAGTATTAACAAACTATTAATACACTCTCAAAAAAAAAAAAAAAAAAAAAACTATTAATAAAGACAAAGGTACAAAATCATTATTTTTTAATACATTACAATGCAATCATTTATGTAAAAGAAACTCAACATTTTTTTAAATCTTCAAAATCATCTATGATTGAATCCGTACTAATTTTCGCAGTGATGTCATTTCCAATGAATAACATCATAGCTTTCGTAAAAAACTCATCGTCCATTTTATTGTGAAAGTTAGTTTTGATGACATTCATAGTTAAAATTACTTGTACCGTAATTGCAGTAGAAACTAGAAGATTAAGCATAAGTATGACCACTCTATCAATAAGCAAGTAATATTATGATTTTCTAGTTCTCAATATTTATTGGCACAATTTAGAAATAATTTTCAAATTCTTGAACCCTAGATGTTAAACTACATCATGCTCATAAAGATTAGGTTCCGTTTTCTGATCTTTTTTTCATCATTTGTGAAATCTTTTTAATAAAACTTATTTACCAATGAACAAATATCACTTATTTGAAAAGATTCAAATGCCTCTCAAGGGTTTAGAGTTGAGTTAAGCATAATGATGTGTAACAAAATATATACAATAAAGTACCCTCATATTTGCATATTTAGCCTCATTTTTATGTTAATTTGTGACTGATTATAATTTATCTTTGTTTTATAGGTTATAAAAGTTTTACATGCTAGTGGGCTTTATTTGAGACAAAATGATAGATTCTAATTCAGGTGGGCTAAACCCAAATCAGACTTGAAGATCTACAAGATGTGAATAAAGCCTAATCAGAAGTGGAACAAAGAAAAGAAAGAAGTTATTGACGTGGCCATGCTAGAACAATTTACAATCAAGTTGAATGCTCAGGCTGGGCCAATTGACTCAAGCCAACTTAAATCCGGCCCTGTGTGAATTAAAAGAAGAATAAAGCAAAGAAAGGTGTGGGGGCATAAAGAAAGAATATAAGAAGCCTACTAAGTTTTTAACATGGATCTGTTGAGATGGCTAGTAATGCAATGGGCCAATGGCTTTGAACGGTAGTATATTTGAAAGTCTTGTAGCACTCTTGTTAGTGGGCCTTCACCAAAACAGTAATAAGTGAGCTGTAGTCTGTAGAAGCTACTTCAGCTTTTCGTTTTTAAGTGCTTTAGGTCGGCGTTCATGTGGGATATAAATAAGTAGGCCTGTACACAGTATGGTGCGGCCGGTTATGGGGGGAATTTTTGCACCACACCTATAAGGTGCGGTTTCCCCTCATGCTTCAACGCACCTCACATGTGGATGGTAGTAACCGGTCTACACCAAGTTCGGTTCACTATAGTGGTGCGGTGCGGTTAGTTCGGTGCAAAAAAAAAAAAAAAAAACCAAATCACATTAGAATCATCAAACAACCCACACAAAAATTTCAAAAAACTCAAATATTAATAAACAAATGAGTTCAAAATATTTCTCTAATACCCACACAAAATTTTCAAACAAATTTACAATCTTTCTAGAAACCATAGCAAGGAGAAGATAACTAGATAAGTAGCCTAGGTCTTAAGCATTATATAACTCTACATACATGTAGAAAGCATAGTAACTAGGTATTGAAAATTGAGCTACAAAACATTCTCTAAAAATTTCTAGATAATAACCATGATAGAGAGTAGAGAGTAGAGAGAAGAGAGGGAAACTTGGAAAACAGCAGAATCAAGTTGCAGTCAACGGCGGTGGCGGGGAACTGCAAACGGTGGTGGCGGGGAACTACAAACGGCAGTGGCGGCGAGGGAGAGAGAGAGAGAGAGAGAGGAGAGGCAAACGGCAGAAAGAGGATCAATTGATCCAAACCAGAAAATTCAGAATTTAACCTAGACTCCAACTGAGACGACGTCGTTTTGAAGTTAAAATTAAAATTAATATTATGTACAAAACGACGTCGTTTTGTATCAATTTAAAAAAAAAATTAATGAAACTACGTCGTTTTATAACTCACTTAACTTAACCCTATATTCTCTTCTTCCTTCACATTTCACGCCTCTCTATTATCACGCCTCCCTTCTCAATCACATTGCACAACAGCACAGGTACTATCTTTCTCTTTTTGAAAACTGAAACTTGATTATAAATCATATATTTATATGTTAAATATTATCCATACATACATACATACATATATATATATGGCGGTCGGTTTGGTTACTCATCGGAATGCAAAATCCACAACCGTTCACCGCACTAGCTATGGTCGATACTTGGAAATTGCCTCCGACCACCGCGCCATACACCTTTGGTGGAGCTCTGTAGGGTGCGGTTCGGATCAGTACAGGCCGGTTTTGTCGGCTGCGGGCGGAATCTGAACAGGCCTATAAATAAGAGCAAATCAGAAAAATAAAGGGAGGACGGCAGGGCTGGAGCGAAAAAGAGGAAATAGGAGCAAGAGGCCGTGCTGCATTTGGCTTCTTGCTTTTCTCTAGCACTGTGACTTATCTCTTTCACTCTAGCTTTATTTTATTTGTCAAGTTTAATGCTTAGTATTTTACTTTTGTGTTTTTTTTGTCAATTACTACAAGTAACTAAATTTTCAATTAAGGTTGAGGATAAAACCTTGTTAAGGATTGGCAGTGTTATTTATGTGATTTGATTTTTCCTACAATAGTTGTTCTTTAATGATTTAAATTGTTCTTACTTCATTACAATTAACTAAGATAGGATTTTTAATATGAGTTCAACATGTTTTTCTCATGATTTTGGATTTATCTTAATTAATTGAATACTTGGTTTTATAATTGTTTGATTTTAAAATTAGATATTTTTTGTGATTTGTTTGGCTTCAGATATAATTGATGATTTGATTTTATATCTAAGAAGCGAAGAAGAGCATACTTTAGATTATTAAATAGAGATTTTAATGAGAATATTTTTCATGAAAGCAAGATTGATTTCTAGATTATCATGCAGTGAGTTGGGAAAATTAATGATCATAAATATATACTGATATGACTTACAAGGCGGATTCCAAAACCTTAATTCATTTCTCTTGTTTGTTTACATCTTTTTACTGCTTTATATTACATCTTTGTTTTGTTTAATTATTTGCTTAGTTTATTTTAATTTCAAAACAACCAATTTTTATTAAACTAGATAAGGATTAATTTGGTTAAAATTTGACTAATTTTCCTACGTTCATACAAGTCTATGCGGGTTCGACCTCGTTCTTGTCAAACTATACTTCGGTACGGTTCATACACTTGCGAGTACTTTAAAATTTCACAACACATAAATAACTCCATGGCATGCTCATTGAACAATGATTCAATTCTTGCAATTAAGAATCTATTCCAACATTAAAAATATCCACTCTATAATGATGCTCATTTCTAAAGTTCTCTTGTTGATGACGAGCTTGACCAAATCTCACACCATAACGGACATTCATATTTGGGATATTTATGTTACGTTTCTCATAAATTGATATCACAGTGATAAGTAAGCCATCCTATTTCTGACCTCCAAATTTTTGGATACATATTTTAGTAAATGAATCCAAATGCATGACATTTAAAATGGATTGAGATTGGCTTTGTAAAACTTGAAAATAATCCCATAGTTTCATTCAAAAAATGAAAGATTCAATGATTCGAATAAATCTGAGGAGTCCAATCCAATATTCGCGTCCACACCGATGATGGGGAAGGCTAGTGGTGCACTCTTTGATCACAAAAGAGCCACGTTTGCAGAAAGAGAAGAAAGAACTTGCAAAGGAAAAACCTTTGCAATATGCTGGGATTTAAACATTTGCCTTAAGAATTTGGAAAAATGGGGAAGAGTGAGTTGTAAGAGAAAAAGAACAAGAACTCATGAGATCATTTTATACTTTGTCTTAAAATAATAATTTCAAGGAGTATGAGGATCAAAAGGTCTCAAGTGTTTCAAGTATATAGGTGGGTGTAAGTGGGAAAAGGTTTCTTTCAAAACTAGAGAAATCCTTCAAACTTTTCATATATTTTTTAATTTGATGTGAATTTTGAAAATCTAATTATTGGATTGTATGTTTTTATTTTATCCTTTATGTTTGTAAAATTTCAAGAAAATCAAAAATTAATTGTTGTGTCATCAATCAAATGTTTAAATTTCAAGTTTTGGTAACTTAAAATTTTGCATAAAAAAAGTTTATTGATCGAATAATAAATAATATCCAATTTGAACGAGATTTAACATACAAGTTATAAACATAATAAACATATAATTCAATAATTAAATTTTCAAAATTCACATTCAATAAAAAAATATGTGAAAAGTTTAAAAGGTTTCTATCCCATTTCCGTGTAAGTATACCGTGGGTTTTAGCTCTAGAGCTGTTTTCAATGTCGCAAATTTGGGTTCCTTTCCCTTTTATAGTGGTGTTAGGAATAAAGTAAGGGAGAGTGGCAAGAACCGTTGGGTATTAGGTTGGGTTGTTATTGAATATTGAGTAGAGTACCTCCTTGAAAGATGTTAAAGCATTCATGATGAGGTTGCTAAAATGACTAAATAGTCATTTTAGCAACCCAAACACTAAAAACATTCTCTACAACAAAGTTGTTATTTTGACTCATTGCTACAGTGAGCTACTAGAGATAGCAACCCACTTTAGCTTAGAGTTATTTGCTACAAATAATATTTTAATCACACACATACACTCAGTCTCTCCCACACGCGTGACTCCTTTCTAGTTTCTACCCTATCTCTCATCTCATTATCTCTCTCTCTTACGCAGAAACAAACACACAGGGACACAGCTCTGCCACCTAATCAACGTACGTGGAAGCCATGCACCGCTTGTGACGCCTTAAGCCAGTCAGACAGAGCACGCTCGCAACAGCACTTTGTGCATGTGTAAGTGTGTAGCTGTTTCAAGTTTGGAATAACAGGTGCTTAATCGGTGCTTTTTCTACAACCTCGTTATCTTTCTAATTTTGTTGTTTTTTACAATGAGCATCTTCGGATTGACCCAAAAAAAAAACTTCTTCTGAACGCACGTTTCTTACAGTCTTACACTTGAACTATTTATGGAGGCGAATTCTGGTCGTCTTTACAACATTAACAAGAAGGTGCACCAATTATGTTAAAAAGTGGCAGTCTTACATTAAAATATAAAAATAAGTAAGGAGGTGTGTCACTAGCATATTAATGCTACGATCACAATTTTTATCACAATTTACTTACGTAACAAGTCGTAAATAGTGGAATAAAAGTGATGGATCCATATAAGCAAGTTGTGGCAAAAGTTGTAGTCCTAACATTTTCTGTCACTTGCATAACCCATTTAATCAACCATTCATGGTCAATACAACTTATTTGATAAATAAGTCAAGTAGTCAGGTGAATACGTTTACTAAGACAAATAACTTTTTAGCAATTCTCATATTTTATAAAACATATAAATATTCTACCAAAAAAAAAAAACATATAAATATACAACTAGACTCCAAACAAAGTCTCCAAGTTTACTAACACGAATAACTTGTTAGCAATTCTCATATTTTATAAAACTTATAAGTATACAACTAGACTCCAAACAAAGTCATCAACAGCTAAAATTAACTTTCAATTATACGAGTTAAACAAGTTCAAACATGTTTTCATATGTCAAACTCTAATTGACTTGTTTATCAAAAAAGTAAATTTGTGTCGATTCGAATTTAATATGAACCCGTTAAGTTTAAACTCTAACAGTCTAACTTCATGTCATATTCACGAATTTTATCAAATATTGGAGATGGTATTTCATGCAATGGGCGCATGAGATGTCTCACTGCGCTTAGCGCATATAAAAGTTTTTTCAAATATTGCCGCCCCTAAGTGGCATTACTCTTGTCTGCGAGGCCGTATACACAAGATATTGTTCCATTAATTATATCTTGAATTTGAATTTTTGTATTGATGTATAAAATTTATGAATCTTGTTCAATGAACGAGTTTCTTTTTCCTTTACACATTAATTGGAATCTTTGTTCTATCTTTTACCTTCTATATCGTATATTGCTTACACTATCGAATAACGATTTTTTTTTTTCATCAATATGAAACATAATTAAATGTGAATGGTCAAAATAAAAATTATAAAATGTAAAGTATAAAAATGAAAACAAGCTAAAACTTTAAGCACCAAAAGTGTATTTTAGTTTATGTAATTTGATTTTGAGACTACTTAATTATTTGGTTTAGTGGTTTTGTTATTTTGTATTACGGTTTAAATATGGATTTTTGGAAGGAAAAAGTTTGGCAGTTGAGAGAAAACTAGCTCCCAGTTATGATTCTTGGAAAGTGGCAGCCAGCCCCCTCTATATGGATCAAAGTTAACACCGATGCAGCTACTTCAGACTTCCTCACAGCAGTTGCACGTAGCAAGGGATGCTAATGGCATAGTCATCAAAGTTTAGAGAAGAAAATTGTTTGGACATAATGTCCGGGACCCTTCTGTGGTTTCCATAATTACTGTTACTCTATAATGCTCCCTACAGTTCGACCTCTAAAATTCCACCACAACCAAACATCATAATGAAGACATCACTTATTTGCTTCAACTTTTTTTTTTTTTTTTCCTTCTAAATTTCCTTTGGGCGAATATGTTTCAACAATTTTTCCCCCTTTTAACCTTGGACATGGGAATATGAGATTTAATTACTTTTCCAAACTAAATTATTATCATTCTGAGTGGAATAATTGTCATAACTGGTTTATTTTATTATTTTTTAATTTGATAGTTATAATGAGATAGGGGATTTGAACGAAATGTTAAATGTTAACCTGTTGAGTTATAAGACTTTTAGCTAATCTTATTATTTCTAGGTAGTGTATATAAGGGAAAATGTTCAATAATATGCTTTTCAAACGGCAATGGAAGAAATTTACTAATATTTTGTCTATTTGGTTGAAATGAAAATGTAATTTTAAAATTGTTAGAGATATAATAGCCCATTAGCATAGACCCAAGCCTAATTCTACTTTGTGTGCAAGCCAAGTCTTTTACTTGTACTAGAAGTTTATTAGTCTAGTGTTTAGTCTACTATATATACACATGTTATGATTCATTGTAACACAGGAGTTGTACTACACTATAATATATTATTGATGTAGCCCTTTAGGGTTTCCTTCGTGGATGTAGGCCGTTAGGCTGAACCACGTAACTCTCGTATGTTATTATGTTCTATACTTTATGCTTTCGCTTCCACATCCATACTAGTATATTCAACATGGTGTATCAATGCTAATATTTAACATGGTATCAGAGCCACCTTCTTATGGTCATGGTTTTCTGTCCTTGCGGTATATTTAAGAGCAATCTTTGTCTTCCTTGGTGTTTTTTTCGCTGTGTTCATCTTCTTTGGCTTCCTACTGCTGCCGTCAAAACTCTCTGGTATAGTCATGCCACCATTAGAAGTCGCATCAACACTGCAAGACTATTGCCTTCCTCAAACTACCGTCACAAAGCCAAACTTCATTCAAGAAATCTTCTCAACCTTATCAAATCTCAAGATTTCATCAAGCTTCCATCTTGAGTTTGAGAGGGGGTGTTAGAGATGTATTAGCCCCATTAGCATAGGCCCAAGCCTAATTTTACTTTGTGTGCAAGCCAAGTCTTTTACTTGTACTAGAAGTTTATTAGTCTAGGGTTTAGTCTACTATATATACACATGTTATGATTCATTGTAACACAGGAGTTGTACTACACTATAATATATTATTGATGTAGCCCTTTAGGGTTTCCTCTGTAGATGTAAGCCGTTAGGCTGAACCACGTAACCCTCGTGTGTTATTGTGTTTTATACTTTATGCTTTCGCTTCCGCATCCATACTAGTATATTCAACATGGTGTATCAATGCTAATATTTTACAAAAATTTGAAGCAAAATCGACAGCCTAGCTAGAAGGATAGAGCTTGCTATTCGTTAAAGATTTGATGAAAACGTTTATGTATCTTCACACACACTTTGTCGACCTGAAGTCTTAAATGTATTGCAACTATTTTTTTTTTTTTTTTTTTTTGGTGAGAATGTAATGTATTGCAACTAGATACAAGCAAGAAGTTTAAGAACAATATAAATATAAATTGTGACCGCCAGTTGTGATACAATTCCAAAGTAGTAATAGGTGAAGTGTTTGTCAAAAAAGAAAGCCACTCTTAGATCTTTTCCCCTAGACCAAGACCTAACATTATCCTAAATAGCGAAACCATGTTTTAGCTGGGAAAAAATGAAGTGTTTGTCAAAAAGAAAGCCACGTTTAGATCTTTTCCCGGAGACCAAGATCAAACTCTCTTTTTTTTTTCTTTTTTTTCTTTTTTTTTCTCTGGAGAATCAAACCAAGACCAAGACCAAACTTAGCCTGAAAAACGATGGTTTTAACTTTTAGTTTATTAGTCAAAATCTTATAGTTTAACTGACCTTTTTTTGTTAATTCTAATTAAAACGTCTAATGTTTAAATTTTCCACGATACCTCAACTATTAAAAAAAGCTAATAAATAGGCCCGCACGATGTGAGGATAATGCTGAAAGTTGTTATATTAAAAGATTAATAAAATAATCAAAATATTTTAAAGTAATAATATGAAGTCATGTTGCAATAACATGAAAAGGTTTTTGTTAAATCAATAATGTACTACAAAATTAAGGGCATGAAGAATTTAGACTATAGAGTATATATGTCATAAAATTAGAAATTAGTTATTACGTGGTGTAATAAGTTGATTGTTTGTTTAATCATAGTTTTTGTTTCTTCAATGCATTGGAGTTAGCATAAATTTTTTACAATGTAATGTTAATATTTAGTTGGCTTGTGGAAATATTGTAGAAAATTTATGATAGTGGTATGTAAGAAAGAAAAAAGCTCATGTAGGAGACCATGCAATTTTTCCATGTAGTGCTTTGTTAGAGTAATTTTTCATTTAGCTTTACCTCACATTTTTTAACATATTTTGGATTATAATAAAATTCTATTAGTAGGATATTACTATTTTCACTAAGTGTTTAACCTATAAATTTTTTTAAAAAAACATATAAAATACATTTATATTATAATATTAGTGCACACCTATAAATAAATATATGTGCGTTTACTCAGTTGACATATTCAATGAACTAAAAAATTGACATAAATGTAAACTTTTATGAGGAGGAAACCTAAACGAGAAAGACTCAAAGAATGTGTCACTTGGTAGAACCTCATACTCTCCCATATGAGGTCTTTGTTTTTATATATAGATTGATTATTAAAAAAAAAAAAAACTTTTAGTCCAAAAGCTTGCGTATTATCTCACATTCGAATAAAAATTATCTATTTGGCGTGATGGTTATTCCACAAATACAGAGTTCTTGTGAGGTTGGGGGCAAAGACTAGAGTTCAAGTCTTCAAGAGGGAGTATAATATTTATTGAATGTTCAAATAGTGTGTAAAACACCTATGAACGTTTAGACCCCCAAATTACCAATTCAAGCTTATTATCAAACAATGTATGTGCTGAATATGAAAATAAGCTAAACCAAAATTGATAAAACAATCTAAACCAAATAAAATCACAACCACAGCAGAAATTAAATGGCAAAGATAAAGGAAAGAAAGATGCAAACATAAAGACAACACAGCGATGTGTTATCGAAGAGGAAACCGAAGTCCTCGGCGTAAAACCTCTCTGCCGCCCTCCAAGCGGTCAATAATCCACTAGAGAATCAAGTTGGGATACATGAACAACTGAAAACCCTCCAAGCCTAATCTAGCCAATGTACCTAAACTCTCCAAGCTTCTTGCTCCAACGAGGTTACGCCAAACATTTGTCTTTTCTAGCTTACCGGATTCCGCTATAGCCCATAGCATCAACCAATATCAATTGGTCCCTTCCTAACTGCTTCTCAAGCACCAAATAGCCTCCTCACAGATATGGGTATGGTGAGAAAATGTTTTGGTTAATGTACCTCTCAAGGATATAATAATGGAGATGGTGAGAGTAGAAGAATTTGGAGAAATAAAGATGAAAATTGTGGATGAGTCAATCTTATTTTTCTTTAGGGTTTTTCTCTCAAAATTCTCTCTGGATACAATACGTGGGTATAAGGGGTATTTATACTAACGTGTGTTTGGAATGCGAAAGGTCAGTTTTTCCCAAACAAAGTGCTCTGGCGACTTGGCCTCGCAATTGGACTGAGTCGCAAGTTCAAGTCGCGAGCTAACTGCCTGGCCAGCCTAAGACTTTTGTCTTGTAGTGCAACAGCTGGCGTGACTCTTCAGCTCCTCTGCATGCTTCACACGTATACCTGTTTTGGCGACTTGCCAGTCGCGAGATCCAGTCGCGAGTCCCTGCAGAATGCACACTTCTGAGCTTTTCTTCACACTCTCTCACACACTACCCTTACATGATTCCCACCTAAATACAGGGTTTCTAAATGCTGAATTATAAGCAAATTTGACACGGAATAAAGCAAACAAAATGGTTGATTAAATTCAACCTTACATTTATCTTGTATACATTAAAAAAATTCACAATTAATCACATATTCTAACTCAAAAAAAAGTATAATCAATGTAAAAAACAAATCAAGCACATATTATACAGTAATTAGCAGAACATAAATTGCAATATAAAAAGTGAGAATTCTTTCACATTACTTTTTAACATATTGGCTTGTGGTAGTTTTATTTTTTTTTTTTTTTTTGGGGCTCAATATTGGTTGGTGGTGTTTTGATGAGGAGTAGGTTCGTCTTCCAAATCCAAATGATGTTGGCAGCAACACTACAGTGGCATGCACCATACATGGCAATAGTTAGTCCGTGACTGAATTGAAGGAAAAGGTAATGGAACTCGTCAAGTTTTGCTTTGCATAATTAAAATTTTATGGATCCTTTCCAAAGTAAATGAAACACGGAGTCATGCGTGGTGGGCCGGTGGCAAACTGGCAATCTGTGTGGTGTGCCCCATAATTGTCTCTCAACTCTCAAGTCAAAAACCCCTAACCCACGCATAACACATTAGCAGCTGTTCACGTGGTTGGCCATCATTACCAGACCCCACCTCCTCCTCTCTCTCTAATTGGATGCTACTTTAACTTTAGTCAATGGATTACATTAGCCTACTTATGTAATCCCTGCCTCGAATTCCTATTATTAAATCACTATTCAGAATCATGGGTTAATTGACTATTCGTTTATTAATTAATTTTAGTATCTTATCTATATTACATGTGCAATTTGGTTTAGCCTAGGTTAATGGAATCTGTCAGGTTCTATTAAAAAAAAAAACTTGGTACCGGTTGCTACTAACTCCCTTTTTGTTTTCATCTCTATTATCAATTTGCTTTCCTCTCTCACTTTGCTGCTCATGCGATGGATAAAGGAGCTTTACAATTTTGCAAGGATTTTTTTGCCATTTAACATGATTTTCGTAACAATTTTGTTAGTTGACTGGTTTTTAAAACTATTTTGTAAACTAGCATCTCGAATATCTTAAACTCGATTTCTGTGAAAAAAATCAAGTCTTTAAAACTCGAGTTTCAAGCTCTAAAAAAACAAAGAAGAAAGCAGAGAAAGAAGAAGAATCAAAGCAAAGCATAGATTTGATAGCAAGATAAAATTAGAGAAGAGGAGAGAAACGAACTTGGTCAAAACTTAAAGGAACTCGAGTCCTAGAAACTTGAGATTTTATTTAACTAATATGTTTGATTCTAAAAACGTAAAAAAATAAATAAATAAATAAATAAATAAATAAATAAATAAAAAAAAAACATTTTGCAAGGTGCAACAGTTTAGACTCATCCATTTATATCTCTTCGTAGATTTTGGATTAATTGGCATTTAACAACTTTATAATTCAAATCATTGGTCATTAATTGTCACAGCGATCTTTTTTCTTTTTTGGTTTTATCTTATCTAATTGATATGAACACAAAATGCTAATTATTCATAGGAAAGGGTAAATGCAATTAGTTCACACTTCACAGAGGGTAATCTAACCGGCCATAAAAAACAAGCAGCGAATATCCTCCTACCATCAGACGAGATAATTACCAAAAAAATAGAATGTTCCTCTTACGTACTATGCCTCAATACAATAACCTGCAAGAACTGTTTCTCTACAGCTTCTTCTAAGTTCTACCATAGCAATTGGTTGACCTTGCTTCTATTAGTTATTACCACTACTATTATTAAAAAAATTAGATGGCATTTTAAAGAAGCTATAGTGGAAAATGGTAGCTGTGGAGCACATGATCATAGTCTTATTATATAGTACTTTCTTATCACAACTACGTCCGATATCTTAGGTTTGGACTTGTGACATTATTTATTCGAACAAATCCTAGGTGATTTCTTTTGGTGTTCATTTAATTGCTGATGGGCTTTAGTCAATTCTGTATCGAGTTGAACTAACTAAGCTGTACCGCAATTGGCTGAAATTGCGAAACGAGGAAGGGGACGGCATTATCTTAAGCTTAAGCTGCCTTGCAAACCCAATGTAATTTGTTATTGTGAAATGTGAATAAAATATGCATATTCTTTCACAAAAATTAGTCCCATCCATATCCAAGTGGCCGCCATCTTCAGCATAGGATAATACTAGTATAATAATAATAATAATAATGTATAATGCATTTATAGGTGCCTACACCAAAAACTAATTGGTGTTTTGAGACTTGAAATTTAAACTCATCTACACCAAAAATTAATTAGTGTTTTGGCCGAGGATAGAGAATAATTATCACAAAACAAAAATAAATAAATAAACAAAACAAAAATGTTAAAGGGATAATAATAATAGTATAATGTATAAAGCATTTACAGGCTGCTAAGTCCAATTCTGTAATTTCCAAAGCCAACTGAAATTTGGGAAAACAACACGAAAAATTAATTAGACCATCACTGGGTCGCGGATCGCATGTGAGGATGACATTTGCTTGTTTTCTTTCGCAAAATATAAAATGGGTGTCACATTCAATTGGTTCATCCAATCTCACTGTTTATGCGTGCCCCATAACCACCAACTATACTCTCTTTAGTCATAAATATGACACCTATTAATATCTTCCCAAAATTATTATTATTTTCAGAATTATGGGCCCCATCCCCATCCTCAAAACAAAAACAAAAAAACAGTCCCAACTTATCAATAAAAAGGTATGGAAGAAAAAGAAAAAAGATTAAAGAAAGCTTGAAAAGATAGGTTAAGTAATAGTTATGACTTATGAGTAATCAAGGCCGAAATTAGAGGGGTTTTCGCTTTTTCGGTCCAACTAAATTAGTCTATTCCGCTTTCACACTACGCATGAATGAGATAGAGATAGAGTTTGGAGGTGAGGATTAAGCTTTTGTTTGAAGCAAACCCCAAATTATTATTATGTATAATAATCACACATGAAAACGCGTCAAGTGCACCCCCAACACGGGAACATTTCAAAATAAAATAAAATAAAAATAAAGCATAACTAGTCAAAAAAGAAATTTGCTACTACCAAGTTGCAAACAGTAGTTTCTCAAAAAAAAAAAAAAAAAAAAAATTGCAAACAGTACTAAAAAATTTCACACATACCCGGTGAAGCTTTTTTTCCCGCGTTGTTGTTATTTAAGGCTGTCCTGTCTTGTCCACTGAAAGCCACACTTTCCACTGTGACCCAAAGCAACTGACTCTTCCCCCCACCCCCCCCCCCCCCCCCAAAAAAAAAATTGGTAATGCTGTTGATGCTGCATTTCCCTGTTACAACATTGTATCCAATTTTGGTATTGTTTTGTACTATGACTAATGGGGTGGCTTTGTTTTGGCAGATCCAATGGAAAAATCAGCTTTGCTGCTAATGCTCCATGTGTTTTGTGGAGTTTTGGCACTTTTCAGCGTTTCTCAGGTGACAGCAGATGACCCATATAAGTATTTCACATGGACTGTGACATATGGGACTCTTTCTCCTCTGGGTGTACCCCAACAGGTTGGTATTGAATCTTATAGTCTTGGATTATTGACTAAGAGTTGGGGGGTTTTTGATTTTTCTAATGTTATGGTGTTTGATTTTTGAAGGTAATCCTTATCAATGGTCAATTTCCTGGTCCTAGACTTGATGTGGTAACTAATGACAACATCATCCTTAACCTCATTAACAAACTGGATGAGCCTTTCCTATTGACATGGTGAGTAACTGAGTATTGCTCTGTCTATGACTTGCCCCTTTTATGTTACGCAGATCTGGGCTCAAGGTTCTCATTTTTTCTATGCTGCTCACATGCCAGTGTTTTGTTTTTTTGTTTTATAAATTGTTATTAGGAAGTGTGGCCAATCCTAATTAGTTTGTTAAGGATCTATAGTCAACCCCAAAAATTTTGGAACTAAGGCTTTGATTGTTGTTTTATGAAGTTTGGGGAAAGGCAACAATGTACCTTCTTTGAGTAGCTTTGCCTTTTGAGTTTTGATAGTTTCTTTGGTATATAAGGAGGAAAACATTGTTCAAATTTGGAAAGTTTCAGACTTTCAGTAACTTAAAATACTAGTCTACCTTTAAAATTGACAATGACGGTTCTGTGTGCTAGTTTTAATAATCCAGTGACCTTTGATAATTTACCCCACCCAAGAATATCTAGAGATTTTTGTTTTCTTGGATTTAACTTGATTAAAAATCTGATTGTTTCAAAATCCCAATTTCTTCTATTTTCTAACTTGGTGCTTAGCTTTGTAAAATTGAATTGAGAAATTCACTAACAGCAAATGTTAAAATGTTGTAGTTTTGTAAAATGGAGTAGTACTAGTATGATATGAAATTTGCATTTGCAGTTTCTTTACCTTCATACCAGATAATGTGGTTGTGGCATAGTACTGATAACTTGTTTTATGACAAATAGGAATGGTATTAAACAAAGGAAGAACTCATGGCAAGATGGAGTGTTAGGTACCAATTGCCCTATCCCTCCAAATTCGAACTTCACTTACAAGTTTCAATCCAAGGATCAGATTGGAACCTTCACATATTTCCCGTCTATTCTACTGCACAAAGCTTCTGGAGGGTTTGGAGGACTCAATGTCTATGAGAGACCTCTGATACCAATCCCGTTTCCAACTCCTGATGGAGATTTCACTTTACTTGCCGGTGATTGGTTCAAAACTGACCGTAAGGTCAGTAAGATATAATGTTTTTTCTTTGTTTGAATGCACACATATTTCATTGACACTGCTATCCTTATAGAAATGGCACTCTTTATGTGCATTTGTTTGAAGGATGATTGCATTAGGCTCTATGTTTACTACCAAAATCCACTTCTCCTAGCCATTTTGCCCTAGAATTTTCTATAATCAGTCCAGAAAATGCCAAAACAATACTCTAGGATGTCAACATTTCAATAGGAATTGTGAATCTATCCAGGGCCACGGATTTCTGTCATTTGAGCCAATAAAAGCTGTGTAAAGCTTTTTCTTACTCTTCACCTGTGACAGAAGCATTGCACATCAAACAGCTACTAGCTAGTTAAGCTTATTGGTTGTAGGTCATCCCACTTTTCTTGCAAAATTTCTATCAAAGAGACCATTCTTCCGTGTATTTCTCTCTTATTTTTCCTTGGACTTGAGCCCTGTGTGGTAGTTCAGAAACTGCCACACATAATGTAGGTTTGAAATGTGTTTTTAATCTTCCAAGTTTCTCTTTCCTTTTCCTTTGACATCTCAGCATTCAATACAGTAACGGTGAATATTTTGAGCCTACTTGGGTCTTTAGATCATATAGCCAGCCATCATTTAATTCTGAAGGAAAACATTGCTTTAGTGCTAAGTGCTACGTGCTACTTGGAAAAAGTAGAATGTGACAACTTTTACCTTTTGTGTAATACTCCTAATGGCTTGTTTAGACCTCTCATAATAATTTCTCATGATGTTTGCAGACATTGCAGCAATCTTTGGACTCAGGGAAATCTCTTCCCTTCCCTGATGGTATCCTTATAAATGGCCAGGCTCAAAATACCTTCAACGGTGATCAAGGTCATCCTTGATAATTGATTTGCTATATTCTTGATTCATTGAAGAACAATTTAGCACTTGGCCTATTTCGACTTCTTAAGTAACTCTCACATACACTCTTATCAAAAATATTTTTCTAACATCTATCTGCTTCTTATGTTTTCAGGTAAAACCTACATGTTCAGGATCTCAAACGTGGGCTTATCAACCTCGTTGAACTTTAGAATTCAGGGCCATTCACTGAAGTTAGTTGAGGTCGAAGGATCTCATACCGTTCAAGACACATATGACTCTCTTGATGTACATGTTGGCCAATCCGTGGCTGTCTTAGTAACCTTAAATCAGCCTCCAAAGGACTACTACATTGTTGCATCCACACGATTCACTAAGCGTGTTCTTTCAGCAAGTGCAGTTTTACACTACACAAACTCTCAGACCCCCGTCTCTGGACCCTTGCCGGCTGGTCCTACTTACCAAGTACACTGGTCTATGAAGCAAGCCAGAACCTTCAGGTATGCAATAAGAAGACCTTTGCAAAATAAGCCTAAGAGTATAATGATTTTATAGTGCAATGCTTTGGTTTTGTTGTTCTAAACTTTGTTCTCCTTATAGGTGGAATTTGACAGCAAGTGCAGCTAGGCCTAACCCTCAGGGCTCATACCATTATGGGAAAATAACACCTGTAAAGACGATTGTGTTGGCCAACTCAGCCCCTTTGATTAATGGAAAACAGCGTTATGCTGTTAACAGGGTCTCCTACATTAATGCTGACACCCCTCTGAAACTTGCTGATTATTTCAACATCCCTGGCATCTTCAGCTTGGATTCCATCCAAAGTCTTCCCTCTGATGGTCCAGCATATTTAAGTACCTCTGTTATTCCAGCCTCCCTCCATGATTTTATTGAAGTTGTTTTCCAAAACAATGAAAAAACCATTCAGTCTTGGCATCTTGATGGTTATGATTTTTGGGTTGTTGGGTAAGTTAGTTTCTTCATTGGTCTTTTAATTCTTGTGAGTTTAGGTAGGTTGTACTAATTATCATTTCAACAAATGCAGTTATGGTTCCGGACAGTGGACACAAGCCAAAAGAAGCACCTATAATCTGGTTGATGCTCTAACTAGACATACTGCTCAGGTAAATTAACCAATCTTGATGTACTGTTCCCTTGATATTTTTCCAGATCATAGTGGGAAATGCCTTGTCTATTATTCGCTGCTTTAAAGGGTCTTTTTTTTATTGACCGAAAGTGAAAATTCAACACATAATCACTTTGGGGAGGCAGTGTCTAGTACACACATTGCACGCAAAGGGTTCCTCACAATAGGGGATGTAAATGGCTGTGTGAATCCTACTTGTTGCATAAAATGGTTGCACTAGATATTCTCTGCACTTTGAGGAGGGGTCTAAATAATAAGTCTAATCATCCTCAATTCAGAAACAGAGAAATAAACCATAGAAAACACACCCTCATACACACATAACAACAACTAAGTCTTTTTCCCAAAATTATTGGTATCAACTATGGAACCTCTACTTACTAGTCAAAGTCGACCAATATAGAATATAATAGATAATTCATAGTGTTGAATTGACTCAACAAATATTTTTATTTAAACAAAAAATATATTATATATACTTGGAATTGTTGGAAGCTTCATATACTGCATTGGACAAGACATATATATCAGTCAACATATTTTGCTAAGAGCACAAGTTGTTCTTGACAAAACTTTAAAAAAAAAATGAAATACTTGCTTGAGTAAACATCTACGGCACCTCTGTCTAGTCATTTTATAAAAATGTCCTTTGGATACTTGTTAAGAATAGCACATTAGATGGTTTCCACCAATATCAGTCACCATGAGGATAAGACAGTGCACAATATAGCTTGGAAGATCCAGTATCATCCTTATGCTATCCGTTGACTGTTCAACTTAGATATTAGCTATAAAGGTCACAAGAAGTAATTAAATGACTGTATGGCTATTTTTATATGATTCTTTTATATACTTTTCCTAATATGCTTTGCATCTTCCTGCAGGTGTATCCAAACTCTTGGACCTCAATATTGATCTCCTTGGACAATCAAGGTATGTGGAACTTCAGGTCTGCAATATGGGATAGGCAGTACCTTGGGCAACAATTGTATCTCAGAGTCTGGAATGCAGCCCACAACCTTGCCAATGAATATGACATTCCTGCTAATGCTTTACTTTGTGGCAAAGCCGTGGGAAGGAAGCCTTAGTACGACCCACTATTTATTTGAAGCATTTTTCCTCTCAAACTATTTTTATTTTCCAGTCATGAGGGTTTGACTAAAAGACAACACACAAAGAAGGGAGAAAAAATAGGGTTATTTAGTTGTACGGGGCTCTATTTGTATGTCTCATAAATTATTTTAGATGAATTTACTTTTGCTTGTATGATTGTGTCATTTGTAAATGTTTGGATGATTGGATCCATTTTATTCTAGAAGTTTGTAGTTCTATAAATCTATAATTTTGAAATTACAATGTCAAGTACCTATGCAATTCCATTGATCCAAGAAATTATTGGGTGCACTGAGTGGACCATGATTCACCCATCTAATAAATAAATGTCTCATTTATATATATATTTAAAAGCTGAAACGTAACATTTATTGTTTCTACGCTCCAGTTGAGCCACATCAGCAACTATATCATTATTTTATTTTCATTAATAAAAAATTGTATCTTATTTCCATTTTTTTTATTAGTCTTTTAATGTTTTTGCAGTTTTCACTTCAACTTCCATAACGCTTTTACAATTTTCACTTTAACTTCCATAACACTTATGACTTTCTATCTCCACTATTTTAAACTTCCCATGTAAGCTCTTTAATGCCTCAAACTCTCCATCTCCTCCTTTATTGCCTCTTATTCTTCTCATTGAATCCAACCAGTTCATAATATTCAATTGCCACTGCCCCTATAAAATTAAAAAGATAAATGGAACAGAAGATATATAAACCCGTTAGACGTCATCGATTTCTCTTAACCAGAAAGGGAATGGTTTTGGATTTAACTCCTGCAAGTATAGAGCTCTTTTCAGAACTACAAGCCTATATTCTTAAATGGGGATATCGTTCTATTCCTTCAAACCATATGGTATGTCAAGTGTATTTTATATATTGCAGTGTTGTGTGTGTGTGTGTGTGTTTTTTTTTTTTTTTTGCAATGAAATGCTGCCAAGAAAGTGGTTTGCTCTCTATTTCAATGCTGAAGGTAATCCAAATATTTGCATTTCTATATTTCCATGTGTTTGATAAAATGACTAAAAGAAGGATTAAAAAAAAAAAAACAAAGATGGCCATGTTCATGTGGGAAAAAAAAAAAAAAAAAAAAGGAAGAATGAATATTTAAGAATACTATTATGTTAGTAAACTTCATTCATAAATGGGTGGACAAGATATATAATATTCTTATACTACAATTAATCTTCATTTTCATTACCACGTCATCTTTGCCAAAACAGAATAAACTATCTAAAAATTGTGACTCTAATAATAATAATAATAAAAAAAAAAATAAATAAATCAAAGTCTTTTCTAAATGAGTTTCCTGAATATAAAAGTCATCAAATGCTATAAGAATGACTCTTTGTTTGCTTCTAGGTAATACAAATGTCTAAATTTATGAGTATATTCTCTATTGTTTTAATTACTTTAAATGACAATAAATTAGGCTCCTCTATTTTATTAGGAAAAAAAATACGTTTTAGGTTTCTATTATTTTTTAATTAATTATTATCAGCAAATCACAATAATCATTCAAATAATAATTACATTCTCTCTCTCTCTCTCTCTCTCTCTCTCTCTCTCTCTATACACACACACACACACACACACACACACATGAACAAACCATAACAAGAGAGAAATATTCAATTGCACAAAAATTTACACTAAGGTTTCTCTTCTTTTTTATGTTTCTACTTTTTATTATTATTATTCTTAATATGTCAATTTGAATTCATTGTTTTTGTAAAAGCCATATTTACTCTACACTATATTTAATTATGAAATTTTAGCGTATGTTGTATATATATATTTGATAGCTGATTTAAATGATTTCTGCACAAAATTTTGTTTGAATAATTTGATAAATTATGTTATATATTTTTGGGCTTTTTTATTATTATTTTTATTAATGGTAGTTTACTAATTTATGTGGTAAGAATTTTCTTTAGGCGATTTTAAAATGATCCTTAACAAATTTTTATTATAAATTTTTTTCTTTCAAATAATTAAGTTTAACCACAAAATAACCATTAATAATATTCTCACGCATTGCGTGGGTCTGTGACTAGTATTTTATATAGTTAAGTCAGATCCTAATGAAACAATGCCTACAACTCCATCCTCATCCCCATCGGTAACTTGAATTTCCTTTTAATCATCATCACTGAATCTGGACTGGCTGGGGCTTTCTTTTCTCTGTTTGGTTTTTGGAGCAACTACACGCATCCATGGACCAAATTGAAATTCATCCTCATCTGTTGACAGACAGCCCTTATGTACCTTTCGACACTCCCGTTCCTGATGACCAAGTATACCACACCTATAACAGAAGGTAGGCAGCCTTTTATACTTAAAGAACACCCAACCTTCCTCTGCCCCTTCAATATGAACTATTTTTCCTCTCATAAGGGGTTTGGTAACATCAATATCAACCCGAATCCTAAGGAAGGGACCCTAAGCAAATCCACTCTTTGGGGCATCAACCAAAATCGGAACTCCAATCTCATTGGCAATCCGGGAACCAACAAATGAATTCATACTTTTAATGGGAATATTGAAGACCCGAATCCAAAAAGGAGAGTATTTGAAGAGAACATTACCTGGACTGAGATCACCTGTAAATCGCTTCAGTAAAATCAATCTCCTATCAAAGGACCAAGGACTTTTGTCTAGAACCTCCACCATGTCCTCCTCACTTATAAAGATAGCCAAAAAAATATTGTTTCCAACCTCTTTAATTGTAACATCATGCAACCCACGCCAAAGTTTTTGGACTGTGGATTTAAACGCCTCCTTGTTAAATTCCTTGCTAGTTTGTAACTTGAACAAGATACTGAATTTTGCATGTTGTTTTGAGTTTGACACATTCTGGGAGCTCACGGCCAAAACTCCTTTTTCCTCATCCAAGAGATTAAATTTCCTCCACATCTCCTCCATCGCCGCATCCATTGATAATGACAAGTGTATTAAAGAAAGAAAAGAAGGAAAATAAAAGAAAGGGATGAAAAAAGATAAAAAGAAAAGAAAAATCTCCTACTACAATCAACAAAGCAGAACAGAGAGGTTTGAATCTTACGTTGGACAATGTAAGTTAGTTTCTTTTACTTCCCAAGACTCCAGAGAGTCAAGGAGAGAAAAGTTAGGCTAATTAGTGTTTAAACAACATTACACAATTCACAATAATGGGAGAAAGGAAAACGTTGGGGGTTGGAAGAGTAATTTCCATTGTTTAGTTCCATGAAATGATAGAAAAGAAATGTGGAAGAATTGGAGAGAATAACTTGTGGTTGAGACCACAATCCTTAGTAGCCTAAATTGGACAGAAGATGAATGGAAACCAGAAAAGACAAAATATTGGATAACTAATTTAAAAATGATATGGGATAAATTTACAAATATACCCTTAACTTTTCTAAACCAAAAGATGAAAATATGTCAGATATACATAAGGGGCATAATGGTAAAAATATACATATTTCCTTTCCTTTTACTTTACTTTACAAACTAAGGAAAGATGGATTAGATTTTATCCCTCTTTCCTTTTCTTCTTATATCCAAATACATGTACGGAAAATAATTTGCTTTTTCCTTTCCCTTTCTCTTCCTTTTTTCTTTTCTCTTCCTACCTTAGCTATAGCCAAACAGAGTATGAATAATTATTGTAAATAAGTGATTTAAATGTTCCATTTTTTTTTGGGAACAAATATGATATGATTTGAATTAATGGTATCTACTTCATGATGATTATTTTTTATTATCACAATAAGATATCAATAAGTTCTTTTTTACCGTAGGCAAGATTTAATCCCTGCTCTATCCAACGATAAGAAATTTTATTGTTTAATTAAGTTAAATAAAATCCACATAGCAACAAGTCTTCCAATGCATCATCTTTAACTATTTTTCTTTATTCTACCGGTCTTGAATTGTTGCTACCTTTAGTGCCAACAAGTTAATACGTAATAGTTATTTCTAGTTTTCTACAGGTTGGCACATTAGCAGGAGTTATTTCTAAATGCAACTTCAAAAGCGCCCATGTAAACGCAAGAAAGTGAGAATACCATAGGGAAGATTACAAAACAACATGATAGTATTTGGTATTCATAAAATCCACCATAGGCACATGATGAGAATTTAAGATCACATGTTTGGAATTAAATTGGTCTACCATGGTGTTTAGGATACACCATTTGTAATTTTATCTTGTGTTCCCCATGAGATCTGTTCTTGGGATGCAATAATGAAATATCTAGTTGACTTGCCCATGAATAAAGCTTCTAATATATGGTTGAAGATTGAGTTAAATAGAGGGTTCCTCTTATCATATTTTCTTCCACCAATCCGTACAATATGTAAAAACAACTTGACATATGCAACATTCCAATAGCTTTATGTCATAACGTGAGTCCAATGCGGAAGACACAACACTGGCCAATATGATTAAGATAGTACTAATCTTAATGCAATTTGCTTAAAGCCTATAAAGTCAGCTATTTTTTATTAGTCTTTCTACGATTACAAATTTTGTCTCAATTTGATAATATGTGTGACTGTAATTGATGAACTATCCATTTTACTTGGAATGTGACACATAAATTGTGTCTATAAACTTTCACTTTTTTTTAATTGATCCATATATGTGATATCTTTCTGTTAATACGTTATATAAATATATATATATATATATATATATATATATCCAATTGGGGTCCTACGCTAGCTATTGGCAATGGTGGTAGAAAGGGTGGAGCCTTGTTGGAGGAGGAGGTGAGCTAATTAGAGAGAGAAAGTTAAGTGAGAACTTTCTGGATTAGGGGGAAAGGTGTGAAAATTTTGAAAAATATAATATAATGTGAGATGGAGATGGGTAATAGATCCATTTTTAAAATATCAATGACTTGGCATTAAGTAGAGCCTTTTTGGATATAAAAAAAAGTAGAGCATTTTTCACCATTAAATGAAAATCTACTGTTTAATTCAAACTATCTCAAACAAATATTCAATTTACATCCAATTTAGACTTTTAAAGTATTCAATACTGGTCACATAAAAGAAAGTATTCAACATTGGAAAATAAATTTTCTTATTAAATTTATATAATCTTACATAAAAATAAGATATCTAATCAAAAGTTATATAGATAAAAAATTGGGTCAATAAGTTATATATATATATATATATATATATATATATATTTATATGTGTGTAAAATATATTTAATGTTTCTATATTATACTTGACCCTCGAGTGAAATTTTTTTACTTTGATTATAGGGTTGGCAATTCATGTTCACGTATTGGGTTCGTATCATGTCAACTTATGAGTATTCGACTATATAGGTCAACACTAACCCGACATATTTATTAAACAAGTCAAGATTTCTCAACCCCAATACGACCCATTTATTAAACGGGTCAGTCATGTCGACCTGTTTATCAGATTTTATCAAAATGAAAAATAAAATTTATGAAAAAACAAACAAATAAATATTTTTAATATAAAAATCAGAACTAACGAGTAACTGCATCACAAATAATTATTCAAAATTAAAGCATATCCCAATATCACAAATAATTAATCATAATATGTCAAAGAAAATAAATTACAACAACTAATAAGTTTATATACCTAGAGTTTAAAAGGTATATTAGTAAAATGTCATTTAATTAAACGGGTCAGACAGGTCAAACGGGTTCTATATGTTGAACACTAACCCAACCTGTTTATTAAACGGGTTAATCATGTCAATCCGAATATGACACGAACTCATTAAGCCTCAACCCATAATCTACTAATTTCGTGTCGTGTCGTGTCGGGTTTGCGAGTCGTGTCCAATTTTACCACCCCTATTTGATTATATTTTCATTCCTAAGAAAATAATAAATAAATTAAAGAACAAACAAACAACCAAAAGAAAAAACAAAAAGGAAACAAATAAACAAAAGAATGTGAATAATTAAATCACATAAAATAATTAAAACACCCTTTTAGTTTTAACTAGATTGAATTGGTTATATGATGAGAATTTTTTTAACAAAACAAAAATAACAAGCACAAGGGAGTAAATGTCATTTTTAAAAAAGACAAAGTTTAGCTACAAAACCAGTCGTAGCCTAAGGCTACAAACTGCTCTAATAAATTGACATGTGTAAAAAATTGCATGTGCACTACACATGATTAATTAAGTAAACTTAACCCAATTAACCCTAGTTAACTACACCACCTATTAAAAAAAATAAAAAATAAAAACCTAAACCTATACGTATTCTCTGTTTCTCTCAAACAAAACCAGAAAATCCAAAACTCTACTGGCGCCCCCAATCCCTCTTCATATGCCTCCCAACACCAACACATCTGAGCTTCACCAACCCATTCAAACAAAAATTGCAAGCAACTACACTAGGGACAAAACCAACCTCCACAGACCTCCTAAAAGTCCTAAAACCTTGTTCAATCATGTTGCCTTTCACATATGCCTTAATAAGCATATCAAAGACAATTGGATCCCAATTACAATCTTCACAGCACAAAACCAAACTTTCAAAAACATCACCATCATCTGGTGAAACAACCTTAACCATTTCTATCAATTTTGACAACAAGTTCGTGGCTTGATAAATTTTTTTAGACCAAATCAGAATATGAACAATAATATAGTAATTATGAATAGTGGGTCTAAGACTTAAATCATTCTTGACCAAATTGAAGAAAGTGAGACTTGATGAGGAATCAGATTGAAACCTCAATAAAACTTTTAAAAAAAAAAAAAAAAACAGCTAGCAAATCCTCTTCAATTCTTGAAGGAATCATGGTTATCAAGGAAAAAGGGAAATTTATAGTTTTGATCAATGAAGTGGCAAGAGGTGGCTTTGAGCTGCGGAGAATGGGTGAGCCGGTGGTGGAGACAGAGGAGGGTTTGGGTATACTGGCGGTGGAGATAGGACAGTTTGGGGTGATCGAAGGTGGAGGGAGAAGAAGGCCTAGGGTGACCGGTGAGAGCTGGGTTTCTGGGTTACAACTTACAGAGAAGTCAGAGAGAGAGAGAGAGAGAGAGAGAGAGAGAGAGAGTACGTATAGGTAATAGGTTTTTTATTTTATATATTTTTAATAGGTGGTGTAGTTAACTAGGGTTAGTTGGGTTAAGATTACTTAAGTAATCATGTGCAGTGCATGTGCCATTTTTTACACATGTCAGTTTATTAGAGCAGTTTGTAGCCTTAGACTACAACTTGTTTTGTAGCTAAATTTTGTTCTTCTAAAAATAGAAGTGGGCTTTTGACATTTCACCAAGCCATAAGGGATGTTCGTAAAATTTACTTTGAAAAGTGTTAAAGATAATATTATTTATGTTAATTTATTATGCATTTGGCGCAAGAGGCCCAATTATATACCCAACCCATATACACATAACCATAGTTCCTATTGTCTAATATATATCCTTCTAGGGTTCATTGTACAATCACTTGAGTATATAGTAACAATTCAACAATCAAGAGCTTTCTTCGTAAATGTTGACAATCAAGCTGAATCATGTAATTTTTTGTTTTTTTTTGTTTTTTTTGTTTTATGCTTTCGCTCACTACAATACTTTCTTTTTCATCTTTAATTTCAACATGGTATCAGAGCCAATAATCTTATCTTGTCCTTCTAATCCACCAAACTCACCCTAGTTTTAGAATTCGAAAATCGGCCAAATTCGGTAAAAAGAAATCACATATCCAATCAAACTCCCACAATTGCACCACCGTCTTCACCAAGCAAGTCCTTATCGGTTCCTCCTCCAGCTAGCATCTCAGATTCCCTATCATAGCCACTCTCAAGTCACCAAACCAGCCTCAAATGTCGTCACTATCACAGATTGAAAACCCACAAAGTTGCACCACCTCTCTCTCAAATTAGTGCAATTTAATTGACTTTCACGCAAAATTAAATGAACTACACCAAAAACTTCCTCGGCCTCAATCAAGCAAACCTAGTGTCAGAAACTACTCCATGCATTCTTGCACACTCTCGAAAAGTCCCCACGCACCTCACAAGGTTCACTATGCCACTCCAAATCCCTAATGTCATCAATGATGTGCCACATGCCAAGCTAGCAACTCTTCTCTCTTAGGTACACCCGAACCGCAAACTGGACCTCTTAAGTAGATCCTATAGACCAATTGAGTAGGGATGCCAATTTAAATCCATCTCACGTGCCCCCCTAATTGGGCAGGGATTATAAGGCGTGTGTGTGTGTTCAGCTTTCAAATTTAAATTTATGACGTCTTTTTGGTGTTGTATTTTTGAATTTTATATTTTTATGTTTTAAGATTTAATTTTTGTATTGTTATGTTTGAATTTTTTTGTGTTTTTTAATACTCAATTGTTGTATTATTCTACTTTGAGAATGTTTTGTAATGTTAGAATTTTTTTATTTTTTTATATTTTTTTTTTATATTTTTATTTTTTTTACGTTTTATGAGTTTAAATTTAATGTATGATATATTTCAAATAATAGTTTAGCAAATTATATAAAAAATTAATTGTGGTGAGACGGAATGGGTATTGATTGATGCTCACTAAGATAAGGTGGAGCAAAAATAAAAAATATTGCCTCAAAAAAAAAGTTGGAGTAGGGTGGGTGCGGGGAACATGAAACCCGCCTAGTTGCTAAACCTATTCTTGACCTAGCAAAATCGGTTCGCTAAATCAAACCATTAACCAACTAGTTGATCAAAATTTGACTACATTGACATGCCTATTTTTGCATGGATTCCGATTTTAAGGTCTATTTGCTCATTTAAGGCTCCTAAATAACTCAAATTGGTCACACAAAATTCACCAACTCACTTACATGTGCTTCATCACATCATCCTCCTTCATTGATCTTCCTAAAGCCATCAATGTTGTTGTTCTTTGGCCCTTGTCGTTGTACTCAAGCCATAGCAATCCTTCCTTTGTCATTGATGTAGCTATTTTCAGGCCTTTGCAACCTTCTTCCAATGTACTTTGCACGTTACATCCAATCAATCTAGTCACTTTGAAGGTATCTTCAAGGGATTTTCACAAGCTTTTATTCCAAACTCAAGACTTAGTCAAGCTTTTAACTTGAATTTGAAAAGAAGTGTTAAAGATAATATTATTTATATTAGTTTATTATGTATAAACTAAGAGGCCTAAATATATAACCTAGCCAATGTATACTTTTTTTTTTTTTGAGAATGTAGCCAATGTATACTTAACCTTAGCTCCTAGTCTCCCTTGTAGACCATATTAGGGTTCATTGTACAATCAACTTGAGCATAAAGTAACATGATAGTTGTCAAGAGCTTTCTCCGTGAATATAAGCCGATATGTTAAGCTACGTAATTCTTTGTGTTCTTTCTTTTTTATGTTTCTACTCACCACAATATTTTTTTATTTCATCTCTGACCCAAAAGAAAGATAAAATAAATAAATAAGTAAATAAATAAAAACCCTCTTGTTAATTGATCCCAGCAAATGATAAACAAAAAACAAACTTAAATCAATTTGATCTTGTAAAAAGCCAGGGGGTGGGAAAGGTGTAAGAAAAAAAAAAGCATTTAAAGAACCTGCAAAAGGAAAGAAAGCAATGAAAATTGAAGACAGATCCAATCCACGCTACTCTTCCTTTGTCTTCGGCTTCTGCTTCCCTCATGTGACACTTCAATAAAAATTAAAAAAAATTAAAAAAAAAAAAAAAAAAACCCTATAATCAATTGGTCAAGCCAAGAAAAAAAAAAAAAACAAACAAACAAAAAGAATATTTTGGGAAAACTCAATTTCTCTCACCGCGTTTACTTGAATTAATAGAAATAAATAACTAGCATTGCAATTAATGACGATCCGCTCTCGTCTCCGCCGCTCTCGCTTTCTTTACATCTTTCTTTCTCTCTAATCCATCACCGACAAATCTACGTCCAAGTACCAGCTCCACATAAATACTTCCTTCACAGTTTCACTAAACACACCAAATCAAATCATATAATAAGCAAAATTATTCACATTTTCACTAAACACACCAAATCAAATCATATAATAAGAAAAATTATATACTAATGTATAACTCATGCATATGTACAGTACAACTAAAAACAATCACAATTATATAAATATATGAGTGCAATTTTTTTTTTTTTTTTTTTTTTATAGAAAAAGTTCAAATTATATTTAGTGTAAGAGTTAGTGAGTTACATATTTTTTAAGCTATAGATATATACATGAGTTACACTTTTATTGAGTTTATGATGGTTTATCTATATTAATTAGACTTTTTGTCTTTTGCACAACATTAACTTACTTAGAATTATAAAAAATAAAAAAAAAGACATTTGGCGCAAAATTAAACAACAAATTTTTTTCTCAGTTGTGAAATTTAAATATTAGGTACAAATTTTAATCATATTGGCAACTCATATTTTATACTAATATTTTTCAGCTTGGATGAGTTGTGAAAGAGTATTTTTTTGATCACACAAAGAGTACGTATTATTTTGTACCAGTTGTAGTGAGAAGTATATTTGAGCATGAAGTGCGGCGTAAATGACACACTGGGTTCCTTGGTACCCGTGTCCACGCTGGCACCGCCAAGATCTTTCAATTCTTCATCATGTGCATTTCCTTTTATATAAGGTCTTTATGATACGTAGTTGTAGTACATGTACAACAACTCTACCTGCTAGCTCCTTCGTTGAGGAAATTCATATTCTCGACTTGTGGTAAGCTTCTACTAGTTTATTGCTATTCCCAAGTTAGGCAATTGGTGTATGTATAATCGTGCTGCTCTATTTGGCAGTCCTCGTTTTTGGAAGTTGGTTGGTTTTATAATTTCATTCACGTAAATTCATGTTAATTTGTATGGTTAAAGAATTGTATTTTTTTAACTCTTTTAACTAACTCCTAGAAAAATTCGTTTCTTCCCTATAGAATTTTTAGATATCAATCACAAAGTAAGAGATTGATCATGTTGTATATATTTTATAGTTACAAGTTACAACCGTTCACATTTAAATTATAGTCAATGTAACATCGTTCCATATAGGATATTTTGGACGAAAAAGTGTGTTTCTAGTCCAATTACATAGGATTTGTTTCACAGAATTATAGATGAGTGATTTTGATTGCTTGTTTTGTTTTGCACAGAAGCTTGAAGGAATATATATATCTGATACCATGAAGCAGGCCATTTTCCTCCATTTTTTTCTTGGAATATTGGCTTGTTTGAGTGGCTTCTGGGTGAATGCAGAAGACGCATATAGATATTTTACATGGAAAGTTACATACGGGACAATTTCTCCTCTTGGTGTACCCCAACAGGTTGGTGAATATATGTTGTCATTGTTAATTACATATATATACGTTTGCTTTGAATGCATATCTTAATCTGTTTGTATAATTTTGAAGGGCATTCTCATCAATGGACTATTTCCTGGGCCAAATGTTGAATGCGTGACTAATGAGAACATTATTGTAAATGTCATCAACAAGCTGGACGAACCTTTCCTCATTACATGGTTAGTAATTTTCTTGCAAAGCAATGTAATAGGTTAAAGAAAATACAATTCCTTACATGGAAAACGTCTCATGAAATTTTGTGTGACAAAAATGATGTTAAAAATATTATAAATTTTATTACATAAATTTTACAAATTAATATGTGTTATTGGATTTGAATCCGATGTCACAGCTAAGGTTATTACACCATATAATACCAACTTTAATGTGAGAGAGAAAGGTTAAAAAAGTAAAGAGGTAAAAAAGTAGAATCTATTTTACCTCAAAAAAAAGTAAAATCTAAGAGGTTAAATTATTATTTTTTGATCCAAATGTTAAGATCAAAAGTGCTTTTAATCTAGCATATTCATTACCATGTCAGTTTATAAGTATGTTATAATAAAATTGATAGTAGTTTTAAAATTGATATTTTCTTCTTAAAAAAAGAAAAGTTACACCTAATAAAATAAGGGTAAAAAGGGGGGAAGGAGGAGTAAATTTTTAAAACTAAATATGTTATGTGATGTATGGTATGTACAATTTTTTTTTTCATTGCCATGGTTGGTTGTTAATAACCTCCAATATTCTTTCTTTTTTAACTAAAATTGTCGACTGTTGGCGATTGTTTGTTTGTTATTTCCTATTTAATTTGGTGTCATATGTATTAATAAGAGACTATGATGGGGGCTCATAAGCATTAGATTTGTGGTGGGACATCAGGAATGGTATCAAACAGAGAAAGACATCATGGCAAGATGGAGTACTTGGGACCAATTGCCCAATCCCTCCAAACTCAAATTGGACATACAAGTTTCAAGCCAAGGATCAGATTGGAACCTACAACTACTTCCCTTCCACTAAGCTGCATAGAGCTGCTGGTGGTTTTGGGGGTTTCAATATTGCACAAAGGTCCGTCATATCAATCCCATATCCTCAACCTGATGGAGAATTTACACTGCTTGTTGCTGATTGGTACAAGACTAATTTCAAGGTTTGTATGTGATATATTGCCTCCGTTTCTTCAATATTTTGTCACACAAAAAAAATCTTCTATATATCTTCTTCAGAATCATATAAATATATGGTTAAATTTATACTATTTCATTCAGAATGGTTATAGCACTGTCTTGCTTAGGGAAGGAACATAAAATTGTAGTGACTAGCTAGCTACAAAGACAATTTACATTTGGATTCATTATCGAAATTCCAAGGATCAATAATCCTTGTATTTTTTTACTTCAAGTGCAAGATTGCTCTAATACAAGTACTATTTGCAGGTATTGCAGCAAAAATTGGATTCAGGCAATCCTCTTCCTCTCCCTGATGGTCTTCTCATAAATGGGCTTCATCAGGCAGCTACCTTCACGGGTGAACCAGGTTATAATCACCATCAATTCTATTAGCTTTTGATTCTCTCATTATTGTATCTTAGTGAACTGGCATTTATCTATTCAAGGAAAGTGGTCAACTAAATATTGAGGTTTTGGCTTTGTTGGGTTATTTCAGGGAAAACCTACAAGTTCAGAGTGTCAAATGTGGGCATAGCAACTTCAATTAACTTTAGAATTCAGGGTCACGTACTTAAGCTTATTGAAGTAGAAGGAGCTCATACTCTCCAGGAGACTTACGAGTCTCTTGACATTCATGTGGGTCAATCTGTAGCTGTTTTGGTTACCTTACATGGGTCTCCCAAGGATTACTTCATTGTTGCTTCTACACGTTTCACAAAGCCTATTCTCACTACCACCGCAATTCTTCGCTATGCTGGTTCCAACATTGCTGCCTCTCAACCATTGCCTATTGGTCCAACTTATCAAATTCACTGGTCTATGAAGCAAGCCAGGACCATCAGGTATATATGTCTTCTTAAGAATTTTTTTTTTTTTTTTTTTCTTTTACCTATTTGTGAGCCATATATATGACTTAGTGGTATTAATTGTCTCAATGCTTTTCAATTTTTGTGTTGGAAGGTTGAATTTGACAGCCAATGCAGCCAGGCCAAACCCTCAAGGGTCATTCCACTATGGGACCATACAGGTTGCGAGGACAATTATTTTAGAAAATACACAAGCTAAGATAAATGGAAAGCTACGTTATGCTGTCAATAGCATCTCCTACGAAGATCCAGCTACCCCATTGAAGCTCGCTGACTGGTTTAACATCCCTGGTGTCTTTGACTTAAACACAATCAAGGACAAGCCAACTTTTGGCCCTGCAATCCTTCGCGCTTCTGTCATTGGAACCACCCTTCATGACTTTGTTGAAATCATCTTCCAAAACAATGAAACCGCTATTCAATCTTGGCATCTGGATGGATACAGTTTCTACGTTGTTGGGTAGGCCTCGATTTTATGATTAAGATTATCCAACAGTATACAAAGTATCACATAATTTTAAATTTTAAATGACATGATATAAGATATATATCTATATTTTAAATATAAAAAAATCTCATAATTTAAAATTTAAAATTATGTGATACTTTATAGTAAGTTCCATGCACCTTGATATAAAGGGTATTTTTTTACTTTATACATTTATATTGTTAAATTTATAAAGTATGATTTGCTTAACAACAAAATTATTTACCCTCTATTGGTCTAAAAAAATTCAGATATGGTTCTGGTCTGTGGACACCTGAATTTAGAAAACGCTACAATTTGAACGACGGTATCCCCAGACACACTGTTCAGGTAAATGAAGATTTTGTTACTGTTTACAATTCAGGCTCTCGTTGAACATCAAGATTTTACTTTAATTAATTTCATTCCAATGTCAATTGTGTGCTTGCATTGCTATGTGTATTGACTCGCGGACACTCATATCCAAATGACAGGTGTATCCCTCGGGCTGGAGTGCAGTAATGGTATCTTTGGACAACAAGGGCATGTGGAACTTGAGGTCCGCAATCTGGTCAAGGAATTATTTAGGACAGCAATTGTATGTCAGAGTTTGGAACAATGAAAAAAGCCTCTTTACTGAGACTGACATCCCTCCCAATGCATTATTTTGTGGCAAGGCCAAGCCCTCATCATAGAAAGATTTTTCATTGATTGTTGTAACATTTTTTTTTTCTATTTTTTTTTTTTTAGTTTTAAATTTCAGTTACGAGGGTGTGACTGTCAAGTTATTTAAAAAAAAAAGAAAAAAAAAAAAAGAAAGAAGAAGAAGCAGCTAGAGGGGAAATAGGCTTTAGAGTGAGGGTAAGGAAACATTGTATTAGATTATTCCTAATCATGATTATAATAAACGTTTCCCCACCTTGTTTTTATTTTTTGCCCGAAGTTTCAATGATTTCTCTCTCTTGGATCTCACAAGTTCCATATCTTTGATGAAAAAGAGATTTTGGATCAGCCATCCTATACATTTAATTTTTTTTAATAATCAACAAATTTTATTAACAAATGAACCATCAACTACAAACAAGAAATCAAAATCTAAACTTGCTCAAGAGCTAATACATCACAAAAAACTAAAGGGGCAGAGCCAAGAACAAAACAACCTAAATACTTATTTTTAAAAGACCAAGAAGCCAAAACATGGGCAGCTTAATTTGCCTTTCTAAGAATTCATTTGAACTGAATAGATTGATAAAGAGCTGTCAACTTGGTTGTATTTGAATATAGAACCTAGATCCTCCATGGAGATGCAATGGATGGTCCATTAATAGCATCTATACAAACCTTTGTGTCATTTTCAATAATAACTTGACTAATATTGTGTGAAACCAATTTCTGAGTTGCCCAATTGATTGTTTTAGCTTTAGCTTGGACAGAGATATTGGTTTCTACTCATTTTAAGAGAGCAAAAACCAATGTCCATCTCTATTCTCTAGCAGCAATAGCAACATATGATCTGTCATAGCCAACAGTGGTGTCACAATTAATTTTAATGACCCCTTTCTCTGGATTAGACCAAGTTGTTGCCCTTTTATACATTTAATTTACTAATCAAGTAGATAGTGTCGACATAATATAAGTTTTTCACACATATATGAGATAAGTAATTCTTTATTTTCTAAAATTCCACACCTCTCTCTTATCCCGAAAGTCCTCGCCTTCTCTCTCAAAGATCACCTTCTCCTCCAATAGCTCTATCCTCTCTGCCGATCCCATTGACAGCTAGGTTGCATGAAGGCCATGTTTAGCCATTAGCAAAAGGAGAAAATGCTTGAGTAGTTTGGGGTGGAGTATCCAGAAGCACTTTAATTTGTGCAAATACAGATGTAAAAATTCAAAGAAGAGTGGCAGGCATTGTAATTAAAGTGCAATGGAGGAATATTTAGGTATGACAATCAATAACGCATACATCCATGGAGTATTCAATTGTCCTATGTATTAAGTTTCCTAAAATGCTTTCATCAAAAAAATTATAATTAATATTATTTTTTCAAAACTAATATCTTCATAAAAAAAAATGACAATATCTCTACAACAATGTTTTTTAAAAGTCACGAGTCACAACAATATAGACACCGGCCGGTTTCTATTCACAAGAATATAAATATAAATTAACCACATATAAAAAGAACCTCAGTATCCCTTAGAAGATACAATTTGTCATTAAAAACAAAACCAAATTGCAAAAAATAAAATATTACCTCATTTTCAAAGAATATGCCAACAAGAATAAAGCCAGAGAAAAAAAGATGAAGCCAATACAACTAAAATTGTTGTGATGATCGATAAAGGCATAAAAAAAACTCTAGAGAGAGAGAGAGAGAGCTGCTTTGCGTGGGCTTTTTAGGATTTTTTTTTTTTTTTTTAATTTTATAACTAGTTGAGTAAGGAAAGAATAAGTATTCTTTATTTTAAAGAATAACTATATTCCTAAGGAATCAATTAATAACTAAATTGTTATTCCTAAAGTATAACTAATATTACAGGACCTATTACTCTGTTCCAACATGCTTTATAGTATATAGAGTTTACATTCTAATCTATTATGATAATAAAGAGCAAAACCATATCTTAATGTGTTTGTCCTATTCGAATCTCATAATTCTCTTATTATCCAACACCTATACACTTTCTCATCTCTATTTACCCCCTTTGAACTCTAGAATTATGTCCTTTATAATTATATTTTTGAAAATTAGACTTGGCTTATTAGATTGACTAGTTTAATCGAGAACCAACCACCAAACCAATTTTTTAACCCGAAAAAATCAAAATAATTTTCATTACCATTAGTACGATGATCAAACATGCCAATTTGACAAATCATTGTAAGTTCAAACAGTTCTTAAACTCTCTCTCCACAAACTCCAATGTTATCTAGTATGTTGCCATACATGAGCATCGTCTCCAAAGGTGCCTGTCGCTGCTAAATGAGGTGTATGATGACAGTGGAATGTTGTTTGGTTACATGGATAGGTTTATTTGATTACAGGAGATAGTGAGACTAATTTTAGAATAGGATATCCATATCCTTGATTTTATTTATAACTATCCTTGTTTATTTGTTCTTAATAATATTAGGTATTCTAATATTATTATTCTCTATTATCACTATTCGAAAGTTATTAATTTCCTCAGATCCTTTTTTAAAAAAATTTCTATTTTTTATAAATATATATTGATTAATAATTTAACTAGTACTTATTAAATTAATTATGACATCATTACAATAATTTGAGCTCTAGATATTTCAACTGAAAATACCAAGAAGTACTAGTTGGATTATAAAAAAAAAAATGCTAATCAAGATAATACCAATAGCACTATGTTAATCAAGAGGTTTTTTTTGGGAGGGGGGGATTTTCTTTTTAGAGATAGTTTCAACTTATGACGTCTCCGCTCTTAATGATTGATTTTATCATCAAATCAAGACACCAATTAGTTTTTGGTGTAAGTAAGGATCAAACTTCATATCTCTTATTCGATGACAATAGAATTTATCAGTTGAAACATATTATTCATTTTTTTGGGTTATTAATTTGGGTTAACTTTCAGTTTGGATGATATGTTACACCTTAAGTGTCTTGTTTCTTTGTTTAAATTTCTAAAATAACCATGTCATAATCATATTTAAACCAAAACTAAGGCTTCTATAATAATTTAGGTGTTGTTTTGGTTTCTAAATAATTTTTTGGATGGTTAGAACTTAATTAAAGCTATGTGATGTAAAATATTTTATAAAGTTATATTGGATTTCCAGAATTTTTTATTAGTTTAATAATTATGAATTATGAAGACAATTATGTAGTCATCATAGTGCTTGATTATGTTTAGATTAATTATACTCTAATATTTTTTTTAGAGTGAAATAAAAATAATGCTTAAAATGTAGTTAAATATTATTTTATATGTTCAATCTTAGGTTAATTACCTCAATTTGGCATGTTTGATTAAACTCAAAAGTAAGATAAATGAGAAACCCCATTTTCTTCCATTTTGTGTGTGTTTGTTTCTATAAAATAAATGAATAAATGGGAGTGTTTGAAGTAAGTTTGAACTTTTCAATAAATGAGATGAGATTAAGATGAACTTCCTACAATTTATAAGAGTTTTGACATGTAAAATATTTAGAGGAATAGAATTGAAAAGACTTTTGTATCCCAAACCCCACCACTATGTTTATATAACACAAAACAGCTTTTCTCTCCATTAAATTCCACAACACTTTTGGAGAACGTCCTTCATGGGTTGCTATAAATTTTTTGTTTTTGTTTTTTGTTTTTTTTTTTAAAATTTACTTCTAAAACTTGTAAGTTCTTCAGCCGTTCAATTATTGTTGACCACCAAGTCCCAGTCTTCATGGTTATGCAACAGAAAAGAACCAAAACTTATCATATATTTGGATTGGGGAGATGGGAAAGGAGATTCCAAACATCTCTAAGTGATAGGCTAGTACTGATACAAAAACATTTTCTCACTTAATCCTTATAGCGATGAGGTCCGGAGCCTATAAAATCAGTGATCAGTCCCCTAAAATCATAAACTAAATTTTTGTTCACCCATCTTAATCCACATCTTCCTAGAACCCTAGTCAAGATAGAAGTATCTTAATTAATTTTCTGCTAGAAAAAATAAAAGATTTAAATGAAACTCAGAGCTACTATTAAAGATATTTTTAAATCAGGCCTAGTACTATGCATGCTCAACCTAGCAAATTGAATAGGCTGCCAAAATAAGAGAGAGATAGAGGTTTGAGTACTGGAAGGGAATAAAATGGAAAGCCAATATTAAAGAAGCAAGGGAAGGGCAAGGACAGATCTTTACCATAAGGCTGCACATGGAATCCTTATTACCAACACTGGGAATCAAATTGCTGTTTAAGGAAACTCTTTCCAAAGGCTGCTTTAGCACTTCATTCATCACTTTCTCGTAACAAAATACTGAACGAATCTTCATATGACAGCCATAACACCACCACCACATCTTAATTAATCAAAAACCAGACCCTAAAGTTTTTGAGCCTATCAATACGATATTCGTTCCTCCAATTCTAGCTTATTCTTTCCATTATATTTTTTCTTGGGTCTCATAAGATATATAAGAGATACTAATACCTTATACTTTTTTTTTTTTTAATACATTGTAAGTGGAGGAAGATTTGAACACCGAATTTAAGTATCTTCGTTGAAATCATCAAAAATTGAATCGCTAGAAAAACCCTTTGACATGAATTTGCAACATCAAGACACATTTCAAAAAACCTAATATTTTCCATTTTTATCACTTCTTGGTCCTTGGTACACCCTCATAAGTAAACACACCTAAAAACACACATACAGATAGATTAAAAAAAAAAGTACTGATGCTACAGCCACTTTCATATACCACAACCCAAACAGACACCACAAGGTGCCGACAATCCTAATAAAGAAGGAAAAAAAAGGGAAAAAAAAAGGAAAGAAAAGATTTCTAAGGATATGCACCATTAGTTGTTGGAAGATCAGACCAAGAAAATGTTGGATTCCAGTATCCCAATTCACCTCCAGCAACAGAAGCTGACTCCAAAATAGATGAGGAAGCTGAAGATGAAGAAGCCAAGTTGCTTAGAACCACTGGTGAGTGATCATGACCATAGTAATTACTTGATGATCTGAGCCTCTGGTATAGTTCCTGAATCCCAGAACTACTGTTTTGAACTTCACCATTACTTACAAACCCATTTTGTTGTTGAGCTTGATGTTGATTGTTTCTCCAGAAAGAGCTGCATAGACCAAGAGAAGGGACCTGGCCATGGCCAAGAGGGTCCAAGCCCAGGGTTCGAGCATTTAATGTACCAGTTGAAACCACTGGCTCAGTCATCAAGTGGGATCCAACCATATTTCCTTCTTCCTTCACATGAACAGAATTAGACAAGGGACTAGGGCTATGGTTAGGGTTAGGGTTTTGAGTAGCTCTTAGTAAAGCCAAGAGATGAGAATTCTGTGGCGAACCCCACAGAATTGGGCTTGATGAAAGGTCATGATCGAAGCCAGTTCCGAGGCCTGACCTTCCAAACTCAGATGTTAAGGTCTTGATCTTGCTACAGCTTGACTTGGAAACTGAGGTTGAGATTGTACCATTCTTGTTCTTTCTGCAACCACCTCCAATTGGAACATTTCGGAGGGCACCACCTTTGGTCCAATAACGGCGACAAGTCTTGCAGAAGTGGCGAGGCTGAGTGAGGTTGTAGTTGTTGTAGTAACAGAACTTTGTGTTGGAAGAATCGCATCTTGGACACCTCAAGTTTTGGTTATCAGAATTTGATGTTGTTGTAGCTGTAGTAGCTGTTGTAGTTGAGGAAGAAGGAGATGGTGCAGGAGATGGAGAAGAAGGTGGAGTACTGGTTTGTAATACTACTCCATTAGTAGAGATTTTCCTCTCTCCTGCTATAAGGCCTGCACCTCCCAACAGTTCTTGGATCATCTTTTCTTCTTGTAGATCTACAACAATCCAAAAACAAGAAAAGCAAACAAGGGTTAGTCTTTTTGAGGTAGTGGAAAAGCTAAAGAAAGTAGTTTTTGTTGTGTATTAGTGTGCATGTGTCATCTATGTATGAGAGAGAGAGAGAGAGGTTGAATTACATGGCTTGCCTTTGCAAGTTCAGTGTGATTGGCTTTGTTGTTTGGCCAGTTTTTTGGTGGGTGTAAAAGAATAGAGGCTTGGAGGTGGGGAAGCTTTAATATATAGAAGAAACATGCAATGTGAAATAAAGCAACTACTTTAGACTATTTTAATACACAAGTGGTTTTTTGGATTTTGGAATTTGGTTGTTGGTGATTTTTGGGGGGAAGTGGTCTCTTTTGTCCATTTCCCAGTCTCCTCTTTTTAATCATGCATTTCTCTTATGAAAATCTAATTTGACAAGACCCCATTATTACCCTAATGATTCAATGACAGTCAGAAGAAAGATCAACAAATTGGTGGCTATAGCTAAGACCTATATATGTGCAACTTTTCTTTCATATTCTTCATGTTGGCCTTGAGAAGCCTAGTAATAGTAACGGATTTGTAAATTACAAGCACCTTTTCTTTCATAATTCTTCATCTGGTTCATGCCATGCCAAAACCACAATTATGATGCTCCTCTATTGCACAAAACAATGCTAAAACTCGGTTTCTAAAAAATCTCTAGAGTTTTTATATATATAAAAAGTATATTTCCATTTACGTACTCCTTCAATCAAATACAATTAATGATGCAAATTAATATTATATTAGAAGTCTTGTGGCATCGTTTCTACAAATATTTTGATGATCATTTACATAAAAGCTATAACTATACATACATATACTTTAATATAGGTTCAAGTGGGGAGTAGAGCAGGGAATATGTAATGATAATAGTAATCAAGTTTTCTAAAAGAATAATCTTTGTTGTGGGGGATGTTTGTGTTTCCTTCCTGAAGATGCTGTTCAGGGAAATCATCATTACGAGTTAAGGAGAGGCTAATCACGTCGAAATACGTGTAAAGATTATGTCCCTACACCAACTAAAAAGCCACTGCCCGAAACTTATGCCTTGAATGTTGCCTTCCCACGCATACTACTAGAGAACAAAGGCCCAAATATACATAAATGATAGCCTTCGTGTGTGCTAATAAACATTATTGAATTTATTAACACCTGAAAAAAAACGTGTTTAGGAGGAAAACAAATCACATTTATTGGTTTTTTTTTGCTAAGACCTCTATGGTTCAAATTTCTCATCCCTACTTAATATATATATATATATATATATATTTGAAAAGCAAAAGTTAAAAAAGAGAGAACTTTGCCACTATATCTTTGAAACGTATTAGAAACAACAAAAACTACACTTATGAATAAATTGAAATTGAGTACACTAATGTATGATTAAAATATCCCGTAGGGTAGTGAAGGGGGTAAAAGATAGGCCTAAATTATGATTCAACCAGAAATATAATCGAACATAGTCAACATTATAGAAGTGAGATCGATTTGATAAGCCTCGGGATTTGGTGTTGCTGGTGACCACTGAATTCATTTCATGCATGCATTTACTTCATTGTATACCTAGTAGGCTAACACTAGCTTCAATAAACATTGAAGTATATACTATATAATATAAAATTATACGATCTAATAACTTAATTATTAGCGCACCAATTTGATGCACAGTACTGTTATTATATCCTGTCTTTGGGTGTGACCTAACTCATACTCGGTAGTTGGTATGACTTAATTTTTATTAATTCATTCCACTTTCACAAAAGAAAAAAAAAATTGTGCACAGTGTATCCTCTAAAAGGGCTAGGAATTTGAGAGAATAACTATTGATTTGACAAGTTAATTGGTTAAATAAGGACAAACTTAGTGGGAAATCTTCAATGAAATTACATGAAAGGTACAAAGAAGACCTTGGACATGGACAGATGAAAGATGTGCTTGCTTCGGTCTGGCATGTAACACTGTTTTACCAAACTAAAGAAACATAAGACAAATCGTAAATCAACTTGATGTAACCCTTATCAGTTTGCGAGTGTAAAATCACTGCTTAAGAATATTTTGACCAATTATGCAGTTTGCCACATCAACAGCATTTTAAAATACATGATTGTGTGAAGAAGGTGCTTTTTATTTTTTTGACAGAGAGAAGGTGCTTTTTATGAAGTTTGAACTTGTGGTTTAAATGGAAGCTTCACTTTAATCCATTTAAGTATAAAATAGCTAAATAAGAACGTGAGAAGAATTTACTTTAACATGATTGTAAATGACACAGAATAGATATAGATATAGGGAACTGTTGATAGAGGAGGGGTCTACATGTCTTAAATTTTCTGAACCGTTTGTCAATCACTGTCTTGATTCTGATATTATTGATTATGAAGAGTAAAATCTTATCACTTAAACTACAAGATAATTTGCCCCATTATTCACGATTTAATTATGGTATTTTGTTTTTTTTAATTTGATAATTACTATAGGAGTTGATTGATGGATTTAAACCATATATGTCTTCATATTAAAAACATTTGAAAGTGTCAACGAATTAATTTATGAGGTTTTTGGCACAATCTAATTATGATTTAATTCTCCTTCTATTGTGATGTTTTCAAAAAAATATTATATGAAAAATATACTCATTTTCATGCTGTTGGTTGTGAATAACATTTTCTGTTCTTTGACTTGCTTGGAAAATCATCAATATTTAATGTAATCCCCAAATGATTATATGAACGTTAACTTTCATTCACAAAAATAGGCAACAAATAGTTAAAGTCATTCTTTTTAGAAAATAAATGGAGTCTCTAATGGGAAAACAATCTCAAATTTTGGAAGGGTCTGATTTGATGGGGAAAAAAATCAACAGTTAGGTAACGACAATCAGCGATCAATCCGTGTAAAAAGAGTGAAGACAAAGAAAGAAAAGTTAAGGTTAGAAGAATTTTTAGTGGTTTATTGAGTGTTATACATTCCAAAAAAAGGCACAAAACGTTTTTCACTCTATTGGACATCGATTAACCACAAAAAATGTTTTTTGTTGACTTGTATATTTCATCATAACAAAATACTTAAAAATGTAGAAAATATATTTCACCGAAACAAACCGACTATGTAAGACTCTACAGGGAAGCATTTTGACCTACTGGATTACATGGATTGGTTAATAATCTTAGTTTCATTTTTTCTAAAGATTAAAAGCTTAAATGTCGGACCTATATAGACTAAACCAATATAATATCCAATCATGCAAATTGCAAAAGCTATAGTAAAAGCAAAAAAGAAACTCATTTTGGCAGGAAGTGAGTAGAATCAATCACTGCTGGTAAATTTGAGTGTGAACAAGGACAAACCAATTTGGTTACAGGTCTGATGATTGAGACTGAGCTAGTCTAGAATTTTTTAAAATAAATTGGCCGAAATGCGCATGAATCACGACTTAAGTATGGTCCTTTTCAAACAAAAAATAATGCAAAGGAAGTAGGATTTTTTAGGAACCCAAAGAAGAAAAAGGTTAATGTTGTTGTTGCAAAAGAGCTAGTGTCTCAGTCTACAGTATAGGCATGGTTGATAGCCAATTAGAGCCCGACAACATTGCAGGCAATTTGTACCCAGAAGAAAATGAAACATGAATGCAAAAAAGAAAAGCCGAAAGCTCAAAATAATATCAAAACTTATTTTGACAACACATAGCTTGATTGGCAATTTGGCATGACATCCCCTTATTTTATTTAATATTGTTTTAAGAGAAATTTATTACATAATTTTTACAATAAATTATAAGCGTTAAGTTGTTATTGGTTCTAATTTAAATTTACAACTTTAATTACTTTTTTTTTGCACATGTAACAGTTAATAACAACACTTTTTTAAAAAGTTTTAATCTATAACATGCTCCTGATGAGTGTTCTTTATCATTAGACCAAGATACTAATCAATTTTTAATATAGTCGAAAACTAAATTTTAAATTTCTTATTCACCTATCAAAGATAACTTAAAACTCACTAATAATAACAACTTAATAATTATAAAAATTTATCATAAAAATGTTATATTTTTTTTATTAAAAAAGTACATAGTACACTAGTTACTGGCATACGTACCTGACCGCGCGTGCCGTCCGGAGAGAGAGAGAGAGAAGGACACTTTGTGAAGACCGACAACAACAACTACTACAACTTCAAAGTTGTAAACTTTAATCTTATATTTTTAGCATCATAGGACTCTGCCCGCTGCCCGGATTTTTATGATTTAAGGACGGGCAGCAGAAAACGACGCGAGCTTATCATCAGTCTCAGTCTGAATGAGACACAAGGCGGGCAGCACGGGCAGTGCGGTCAAAAAATGTAAGTCGCCGTCAAAGGGGGTCTGTGTGTGTGTAGGGGCAGTCGCTGCCTCGGAGTTCGGGCTCTAATCTCTAATCTCTATCTCTTTGGTCAGTCACTATCCAGCATCCCACTCTGCTTTCTCTTTTTTATACACTACTTGCCTTCCCCACATTATTATTCGATTCCCGCCGAGTCTCTCTTCAAAGACTAATGCATTCCATTGCATAATGCATACAATAAACTTCGTTTATGATTTTAGCTTGAACTGCATATTACATTTTTCAAATAATATAGTCTCTTTTTTGGTGGAAAAAAAAAGAAGAAGAAATTTATCAATATCTTAGTTTGATGATAAAAATCAATCGTCATAAAAAGATCAATTTATCATAGGATGGAAGTTAAAAAATGGATTTTACCTCTAAAATTTATGAGTAATATAATTTTTTCTTTTCATTTATCTAAGAAATCCTTTTAATTTTAGTCCCTTGAAATAAGATTGATTCAATTACTTTAATGAGTTGAATTGATCCCTCTTAAATATGATGTTGGTTTGATTTTTTTTTATTTATTTATTTATACAAGATTGGTTTAACTGATTCTCAAAAAAAAAAAGAAAAAAAAGATTGGTTTAATTGATTTTGATCACTTAAATACGTGTTTAATAATATTTTATTCCTAAATAATGGAAAGCTTGATGTGCCGTTATGGACAAAAAAATGGAGGACCAAATTGTTCCATTTATTTAAAAATATAATATTTTACATAAAAAAACAATCATCATGCAAACGTTATAGGTTGATATTCTATCAAATTTATATATATATATATATAATAATAATGAAATTCTTTTAAATTTCTTGTGAATTTTTTAATAATTGAACTTTAATTGGAATAGTATTTTAATTTTTTTAAACCTTTAATAGTGGAATTCCACTGAAAGTAAGTATGATAATAATTTTAATGTAATTGTAAAAGTCACATGGCAAACTTATGTAGTATAACTTTTTTTTTTGAGCCACATAATACAAGCATGTTGTGTAAAATACTTACATAAGACATAAGTCACATAGTGCAAACACAGCATGTATGACCCAACTTTTATTATAAAACATAAATCATGGTAAATTATTATTATTATTATTATTTTGAGATAATCATGGTAAATTATTAAAATAAGAAAATAATAATAATTTAGAGAAACTATGTTAATTATTTAAAAAAATTCTCAAAAAAATGTTAGTTATTTTAAAATTTTTTTTGAAGGACTCCATTTGGTACAACCATAGCATGTAAGACAACCATTTTTTTTTAATATAGTATAAGATATAATATGATTTAGACATGAATTTATATCATTTGAAATTTTTATTCGAAGAAGCATTACTTTTTAAATTTATAAAACCTTTGGCAATAAAGATTCACTTCAAACGATGTGCTTTTTTAAAACGGAAAAAAATAGGGAACCTCCACTTTTTCTTCTTTTTCTTTTTTGAGGGGAAAGGGAACATCCACTTTGTACAACCATAACAGGTAAAAAACATCTTTTATCAAATATAACCCCCAAAAAAAAAAATTGCTAAAAAAATAATAAATAGTTAAAGAAGGCTTATAAAAGGGGTACTCATATTGCTCCACAAGAATTCCCTTCAATTGGAATATCTATATAACAGTTTAGTATGTCTAGTTAATTCATTACCATTATCTAGAGTCATTGTTTAGTGATTAGGGTCCTAGTATGTGATAAGTCTTGAGTTTAAACATTTAGGGATATAACAACGCACTGTTAATATGACTTAAGAACTATTGTCTTATATAACCTAAACTAATATTCTAAGTGTACTAAAGTATATAAAGATTCTCTTTAATTAAAATATTTTTGTAGCACTTTTTAGTACGCTTAGACAATTCATTATTAATACCTAAAGTTACTGATAGTTTCTTAGATAAAATACATTAAGTTTTCAAATCAAATTTAAACACATAATTACATTGATTAACTAAGTACAAATAATATTATATTTTTTAAAACAATTATATTCAATGCAGCTATTCGTTATATTGAATATATAGTTGCACTAATGAATCATACCTTATAAGATGTTTACAAAAATATAATAAAAAAAAAAGAAAAAAAAAAAAAAGAATCATACCGAACTCTTCCCTGTCAGCTAGAAATGCTAAGGCTCGCTACCGGGTTCTATGATTGGCCAAAGCATCACATCAACAAAAAGGGGGAAGGAAAATAATGCAGTATATCTACAGAATAATAAGTGTTCATACTTAGATGTTATGAATCAGTATGAAATGACATTGCAATTTACAAAAATGCATGGGATGGAATCCCACATTCTACATGGACCCCGCCTAGTGTCTCCCCTTATGCGGCAATACAGCTTTTCTAGGGTTCCTCACTTTTTTTCTTCCCCACTTTTTATTTTCAAGTGTGATAGGTACGAATTTTCCTACTAAAATATCATCATAATTCATCCTGCGTTTTCCTTTTTTTTAAGAAAAAAAATTCATCCTCTATCTCTCTTATCTGTCACACTTTTCCTTTGTATTTTGAAAATAAGACCAAACCAATTGGTTCAATCGATTTGATCCTGAACCAACCTCTTAATACCGACCTGGTTATACAAAGAGGCTGAAAGTACATCTAAAAATTGGTAAGAAACTCGAAGGTTTAACCTTGTAAATTGAGAACCAAAAGGGTTGCCCATATGAGATTCAAAAAAGATTTAGGATACGTTTGTATAAGCTGTTACAAAACAGAGTTTTGAGTTTGAAATAAGCATTTGTTAAAAATCTAAGAAAAGTTGTTGTTATGAAACGGTGTTTCAAGTTTTAAAAATGTGTTTTTAAACTCTAAAATCGTCTAACCAGACAAACCCTTATAGTACTAGTATCAGGTGTGCCAAACGCCAAAAATTTGGCATTTGGCACACCAAATACCAAAAAACCTTCCACATCAGATGTTTTATATGCTAAAAAATTTAACATTAATGAACAGTACAATTTCATATTTGGAACTGTACAGGCATAAAATCTTATAGGCTAAAATGCAAAACTGATCTTCTAAGTTTCACATTTTGTCATTTTAATCCTCTAACTTTAGTTTTGGTCAATTTAGTCCTTTAAGTTTCAAAAGTGTTTCAATTTAGGCCTTCCACTAACTTCTATTAATGCTCTACCGTTAAGTGCATTTTTTTTTCTTCTTCAGTTTTTTATATTAAAAAATGTAGAAAACTAATTTAAATTTTTTAAAAAGAAAGAAGAAGAAGAAACTAAGGGCTCAGTGAACAACTTTGTTCCCCTAGCCACTCTCTCTAGGTTGGACCCAAGGAGCTCCTCTCCAAGCTTCGTTCATGGCCAACCACCAAGGTCAACTGGTCTCTGCTCCTCACCAGTCACTGTGGACTATCCTTGCTTGGCGGTGGTTGTCTTTCTCTTATCTCGGTTCGACTAGGCCAGTCTTCCTCTCTCTATGTTTTCTCATCAAACCCTCATTGGAGTTCCAACCCACAGTTGGGCTATTGTGTTTGGTTGGTTTCAAAGTCTTTCGGATTTGGTGAACAACCCGGTTAAGCTCCCTCTCTGATCTAGTCTATGTCGTTGGATTCTTTCTCTCCAATCCAATATGGGTGTCCTTGGATTCTTTCTCTCTCTGATCTGATTTGGGTTTTCAAGTTTAGTTTTTAGTCAAATCTTTTCTTATTTCTGATTTTGTTTGTAAAAACCAAATGAGCCACAAAAAAAGAAAAACCCAGAAACATTGTTTCATTGTTGAATAAATAATCATTGTTTGTGGGTAGGGAATTTGTAAATTGTATATGTTACTGATGGTTGATGTTAGATAATTGTTTGTTGTGCTTTGTTTTGAATTTGTATATTAAAATTTTGGGTCCGTTTGGATGCCATTTTTGGTTGTGAATCTCGTGATCAATGTAAAGAAATTTTTTGTTGTTTGTGTGCTGGGTTTGTGGTGTGTTATGGGATTTCTTAATTTTTTTTTTAATTTAAATTAGTTTTTTGCATTTTTTAATATAAAAAATTGAAGAAGAAAAAAAAAAGCACTTAACGGTAGAGCATTAACAGAAGTTAGTGGAATGCCTGAAATGACAAAATGTGAAACTTAGAGGGTCAGTTTTGCATTTTAGTCAATCTTATATGTGCTCAACATATTTTGTTGTTTTTTTATTCCAATTTCTCTCTCCCATGTCACATCCCAATTTCCTCTCTCCCTTTCTTTCTCTCTACCTCTCTCTTTGTCAAATGGGGCCACAATAAAATATATTTGTTTTGTTAATTTTTTAATATAGAAGAGGTTTCTTTTAAATTATTTTAATGTGATGAAATCTTAAAATAGAAGATGTGATGTAGAATGTATTGCAAAATTGTATGTTAAAATAGATAAAATAACTTTTTGATGTGTCAAATACTAAAATTTTTAGAAGAGTTGATGCTAGTGCTCTATGGTTGAAAGATTGTAGAGAGAGTTTTTTTGCTTTAGGTTTGGTCTCACCATCTCAGGTCTCATATCTTTTTATTTTTCTATAAGGTTAGATGACTGGCTTCTTATGCTTCTTAAAATACTTGGATTTTGTGAAGAAAAAAAATGTTTTGGACCTAACCTTAATCGGTCTCAGTATCAATAATTCAAGATGCATAAAGATTTGAATAGGTGTAGATTCAAAGCATGTTTGGGAAAAATCTTAAAGTAAAATGTAAATTATGAATTTCTCTCCAAAATATATTTCAATTTTATATAATATGATCAACATTATATATATAAATATATATATATATATATATATGTGTGTGTCTAGCATATATAGGTATATTTGAGTTAATTACAATCTGTCCACATGTAATTTGCATCAAATTTGATTTGTTAACTTATGATTTAAAAAGAATTTGCAATTAACACGGCCTTTTAACATTTTTTCCAACTGCAAGTAAAATTTCACCTGTAAATCACTTGAGCTAAAAAATATTGTTATACCCGAGTTATGTGAATTGAATTGTATGTTGTGCAAGCGAATGTTGAGTCTCACATAAAGTATTTATTAGATTGAACTAGGCTATATAAGTGATTATGGGAAGCCTTAGTTGCAACTTGATTTGAAATTTGGGGCATGGTTTTGAAACTTGGATTACTCAAAGAACCAAAAAATGGAGAGGTTCAAAATTTTTTTGATTGGACCGATGTCTAATAGAGGTCGAACCGTGATGTGTTATTTAATTTTTTAATAAACTTAATTCATAAGTTTTCCTTATATATAATAATTTTCCATAGCTTACCACATAAAAGGTGTGTGGTCCAATGATTGTCACTTAATTAGGACATGCAAATGAACGGCATATCAACCTTTTTAAATTTTTTTTTTTTTTAAATTTACATTTTATAAAAGCACATGCAATTAGTAGGAAAATTATGTCTGTCATATGGTGGTCTCTTACAACCCATATTTAAAAATAAATTATCTGAGCGTAAGAGTGGGATTAAGTATTGTGAATCCAATCCATTGCACGTGAACTGCACTACAACTTGGTTAGCATTTTCTCGATATACTATAGAACCCTTGCTAGCCCAAAATTAGTATTTATTTATCTTTTAACAAGAAATCGGTTGTTAAGAGTTTTGTAATTTAATTAATACATTTTAGTATTTTTAATAGAAATGTTTAGGATTCGAACTTCCGTTTCTCATTATTGTAACTATTAAAATATAAAATAAACATGTAAAAATCAGTCAAATATCAGTCTTTTAAACACAAGCTATGCCTCTCTTTTGGTCAGTACAAAATTTTAAAGCAGGGAACTTTGTACAGCAAGTGTAACTTTTAGTCTTTAGGGTAATGAACATATGTATACTCTATTACTCTCTCTTGGGATCCACAGTTATCTTTCCAAACTAACGAAAATAAAGGGCATTTTGTATTTCTAAAACATTTCTACAATTAAAGAAGAGGAAATTTGTTCTTAAAAAAATAATAATAATAACAGACGAGGAAATTTGGGGCTTAAAATTCACGAATGAAGCCAGAAATATATATATATTTCCACTTTTTGGGTTGGGTAAAACAGAACTTTATTTACCAGTTGCGGTTCGGCAGTTGGTTGATTGTGGGGACACCGGACACGTGTGCTGCATATTCAGAGAAAATGTCAAAATTCAGTGTCTTTGTTGCTCTTGATATTAATATGTCAAAATTTTTTCACTTTTTTGTTGTGTTATATTTTTTACAAAGCCCTAATTGAGTTTATTTATTTATTTATTTTTATTTTTATTAACACTTGGAATTTGAGTGTCAATTTAGTCTTTGCATTTTCAATTTCAACAATCAAATTTTGGACATTATGTTTATGCATCAATAGTCCATGCATATAACTATGAGCACTGCTTTTGTAATTTAATTTTCATAAGTAATATTATTTACTACATTCTTTATTTATTTATTCTTTTTTACACAAATGGTTTGATAAATGAGTTATAACATCATTTAATGCTCCACCACTTGCACAAGTCCTGTCAATTCATTTGATTTTCATTCTTGTGAACATATTCTCATGGGTGTGGCTACTACTCAATATGTCAGAAAAAGTATCTAAAATTTTGAAATTATAAATTTGGAATATATTTTCATTTTGAGAGAATTAAAAAGTACTATTTTGTGGAAATGTTCTATACATTTGTCCTTTCTCATTTAAGAAATATGGGTGATGAGGCAAAATCATGGGCATAGGATATGATTTATTTTATAAAGATTTTATTGAAAATTCTATTTGTCACAAAAATAATGTTCAAAAAGTTTATTGTTCAAATATAATTAGATTGATTCCAAAGGTGGATTATCTATTTGAGGAGAATCAACTTAGGCGTGAAAATACTAAATGGACAAAACTTAGGTACATTTCTTTAAAGATTAAATTCTAGGTTCTTCAATTTAATTCAACTATATGGTTGTATGGGCCAATGAGTTATTTAGTTTTTTTTAGGAATTAAGTTATATAATTAAATTTAATTGTTTCGGGAGAAGATAACATCTTTTGTATTGCATTAATCAATGTAGATACATAATTATTTGAAAAATCTATTATGTAACGTCTAAGAAACTGTACTAAGGTTTTACTCAAACTAAATTAAAACTAACTTAAAAATGTAGGAATGAAATTATTTTATTTTAATTAGTATTCACTTTCACAAAATTTAGTTGTTTGTTGCGCTTGGGCTTTTTATTATGACTTTATTAATGAATATTTTAAGAGCACAAGTAAAAGTGTATTTAATATTTTATTAAATGGTATTTTTCATACATCTTTTAAAATATAAATTGAAATCATGCACAAATATATATTAAAAAATTGTAACTAAACATAATTGCAAAGAATTTGTGTGTACAAGGAAATTATTGACAAGCATATTCTTATTTTTAAAAATGTTTATTGCAACTCATAACTAAATTAATATTTGTTACTCTTTAGCATAGAGCTTGTTATATATTTTTATTTTTTATCAGGAAAAAATTGAAGAGGAGTAGTTTTAAGGGCATTACTTGGAAGAAGAAACATGAATAAAATTATTTTATTTCATTATGAATATTTCAATTTATTACCATATCGAACTTATATTCGAGAAACACCATGTTCTTCAAAACTCTACATTCTCTTCATAGGGGGCCCCCATTCTCGAGCAATACAACCAAAAATATGTCATATGTCGAGTCCACAGCGTGAATTCCAATGGGAGGGTTCAATCCTGACAAAAGCTAAGACGAAACAGGATCCTTCCTGCAGGGCTACCCATAGATCATGTCTTTGGACAACAAAGCTTGCATGTGGGTTTATTCTTTATTGGAGTTTGCAGAAACTCACAAAAGGATAAATGAGCAAGGCAGAGAGAATTTCTCACTGACATTTGGAGGACCCCGCACCATGTCCTTCAATTCCAATTTTCTGTAACCAAGACTATAAGATTTTGATTTCCATAGGAGTTAGCATTTTTCTGTTGCAGGCTTTGGCAACAAGCTAATCTCTCTTTTTTAACTGTAATATATATATTTTAAGGTTCAGTTGCCATGTGATTATTTATTCCATTTCAGTGATTTTTAGTGATCTACTTTGAAAATCCCAAACCCATGTGGAAGAATGAGATATGGAATGTTTGATTCGTGTACTTATTATCAGTTAATTAAGTTTTAAAAGATGTGACCTTGTGAACTTTGAAAGTAGTTATAAATAATACACTTCTGGGGCTCAATGATTATAATAATACAAAACAAAATACAGTTCTGCAAACCATATTAGAAGGCCTGATTGGACCAAGAAACGAAGAATCAGCTGGCTTAATGTTTTAGTCATAAGTGCAAAACCGATTACTATTGACTAAGTATTAAAAACTTCTTGAATGTTTGAAATTAACACTATATATCATCTCTCTCAAAAAAAAAAAAAAAAAAAAAAAAAACACTATGTATCATGTGTTACACGACAAATGTGAGACACCAATCTGTTTTACATATGGCCAATTGCTTAAACATAAGAAGAAAAAAATAGAACAATAAGTTTACTCATGTTAATAGAAAGGGGCATGTTGTAGCTCATTAATTAGCTAGAAGAACAAAACTAATTTCTGATTATTGAGCTTGGATGAAGGAAGTGTCTTCGATGTAAAACAAATAGCAGACACTTTTCTTGAGTAAAGAGACTACCAGAAATCAGCGCACAAGAAATTCAAGAAATAGAAAAGCATTAATAGAAATTATTGTTAACAACGACAGAATTGCATAAAATTTGGTGATATGAAGGAAAACAATTTTTTAGGTTGGCAAATTCCATGACTTATAATTTTGATTAAATTTGTATTGAGTTATCATTAGTGCAAGATTAATTGTGCAAGAAGCAACACAAATGAAGAAGAAATTTGTAATTTAGATAAAGTCTTGATTGAAATTCGATTGCACTTGACACACTTGATTTATTAAGACTTGGAGACCTTGTTTTATACAAAAAATTTTTGATCATATTTCAAATTTTTTGATCATACACTTTTCAGAGGTGAAGAAAGGCAGAAACTCAAAGCAAACTGAGAGAAGAATCCAGCCTCCATCCCAATGAATCCAAAAATACAAAAAGAGATATTCCTATCTAGTGCGTATTAATTTGTGTAATCAAATCTTGAAATGAATCAACCTAGTGTGAAATTGTGGTATTTAAATGTGTTGAAGTTGATTAATTCCTCTTAAAATCAATTGAGGAGTCAAAATTGTGTGTGTATATATATATGTGTGTGCACCATGGTTTTTTTTTTTTTTTTGGGTGTATTTAAACAATAACGATATTTCGACTAATACAAGAAAAAAAAAAAGGAGAAAGAAAATTGGGATATAAAACATGTTATTTGGTTAATAACTTAATATATTGAACTTATTGAGCTTATAAATATACAGATTTTAATAATGTTTATAAACATATAAATAAATATAGATATATTTATAAACATAAGGATAATGCGTATACTGATATTAATTAATTGGTACTAAAATATTTTATTTCTCTATCTTGAAACAATTTTACAATTTCGAATTTCAAATATCATTTTGACAACTTTGAAATTTATACTTAGAATATGTGAACTTTAAAAATCGAAGTTCTCAAAACTCAAAAGTATAGGGGAAATTAATAAATTAATTTATTATTATTATTTTTTTGATAGGAAGGGGAAATTTATTAGTAAAAAAGAAAAGCAACACTCTGAGCTCAACCATTAGGCCTAGGACAAAAGGCATAAAAATTTGCACCAACAAATTCAAAACAAAAGCACATGTCCTAGCTAAGATTATCTTACTTTATGTATTTATGTATTACTATATGAGAATAAGATGCCCATAAATTTGCAAATTATGCATAGTCCAAATTGATGGTTTAGTGCTTAGCCCAAAGCTCTGGTATATAGTTTCGGTTTAGCACTTGTAGAAAAAAAGAAAAAAAAGCACTAATGTATTTATATATATATATATATTTGCTAATACTTGTAAGTTTTTTAATTAAGCAAGGTAGAATCTTCTGCATTAGGATTTGCATAGTTCCATGCATGAGGCCCAAACAGAAGAGCTAAGTCCGCTTTAGATACTATGATGATGAGTACATATTAAAGTTAGAGCCCACTTTATATCTGCAATTGTACATAAGCACTCTGTCCTCTGAAGAAAAATGATCAATAAAAACCAAACTACATGTGTAGGCATTCACACTGTCCTGTTTCTAATATCAGAAATCAGATTGCAGGGAATTTAGGACACTATATGGCATGGAATGTCGCAGCCCTTAATGAATGCAATTTACTATATCTATCAATATGAAAGAATAACAAAGAAAAAATTGTTCCAATTAAGTCAACAAATGATTGACGTGGAACAATATATATACTTGTCGCAACATGAACACCAATATGTTTGCTATTAAGATTTTTGAAATTATAGCTATGTACCTGTCAGTTTGACAAATTATCCCTCAATTAAATTATTGTAAACAAACACAAAATGGTGTAAGCCATGACATTCTAACTGAAATTGACGTATGTAAAATATATGGAGCCCACAAAACGTTTTGATGGAACAAGATGAAAGAATCTCATAAAGGACGACTGATATTGTCTTCCACACAAATAAATACAAAATCATAAAGTTTGATTGTATGACTAACGTTTCCTACACCCCATGTTTTTCTACACATGATTAGATACACTCCAAGGAGTTGCCTAGTTGATGATAGATCTTTTTTTCCAATTCCAGATTTCCTGAGATCCACAACAGTGAATCATGTTTCAATGAAACTGTTGCTGTTGAGCTCGATGCAGTACAGGAAAGTCACTCAGTTTGCATTAGAGGAAGCTAAAGATGAAACATATAATGTCAAAAAGAGAGTTAGTAGAACGGTTGGCAATTAATCGTACGTGCATGGTTTGAATTTTGAGTCAATATGTTTTCACCAAGAAAAAATCTTGACTCTCCATTAAACATAAACAAGCCATATTGATTGAGCAAAGATTTCTATGTTCAGAATATAGAATTCAATGATCAAATTAATAAAACCAATAATTGAAGATGCTGACTGCTGTCAAACTCTACTTGGATTTTATTCCAGATATGTGGATGTGCGTTCATTCAGAATTTCAATCCTGTGTAAAGCCTGAACAAGGACAGAGCCAATAATATGACCTTGGAGGGCCAAATAAAAATATCATCATTAATTTTTTTTTCTTTATATATATACACACCATGTATGAAATCCTCTACCTCATGTATAGTAGTACAAAAGGGAATTATAAACAACATAAAATATAAGTTGAGTACATCCAATATGTGTACTACAAAATTATATTTATTAAATTTGACAAATTGTGTAAATATTGACAAAAAGATTTGATATTTTTAACAACAATCGTTCATTTAGCTAAGCATCTTTTGTGTACTATACGAGTGCAGAAATACAAAAAAAAAAAAAAAAAAAAAAACACTAAGCATCTTTTATTTAAGTACTAGTCATAAAGTGTAAAGACTAAAATTCTTATTTGCTTTCCTTTATTATTAGAGAATATTTTAAAAATAACTATGTATTCATAATAATTTTATGAATATCCAATCAATTTATAAATTGATATATAATTATACATTAAGAATACGGTAGTTTAGTAACACTGCATTCTCTTCTTCATGAAAAGAACTAGGGTTCAAGTCACTCCAATTATTATAAATATCGAATTCTAGAAAAAAAAAATGTAATAATATATATAACTTAATTATCACTAATGAAATTGTGGCTCTATTTAAATGATTATAGATAGCCGCCACATACTTTCATATAAAAATTATCATTTAAAAATAATTTTATTTATAGATATATAAAAATTTTAATTAGGATTTAAGGTGTAATAAGTCGAAGTGTCTAACTATTTTTATAGTCTTCGTCTCAAAAAAAGAGTTTGAAGTGTCTAACTACTTTACCTGTTCATATATATAAGCCTATTAAGATACTTTTTTAATATGCACATATATATTTTGGATTTTTTTAAAGTGTCTTAAGATATTTTTTAATATACCCTAGCTTCAATTACCTAACTCTCTTATTATTATTTTTTAATGAATTTATTTACCTATCATTGGTTTACCTAACTCTCTTATTCTTAGCGAGGGACATGCTTAAGTCATTGGTTTTTCTATCCATCAATCTTAATCATGGCACCACTAATTTTATTATTTTATAAAAAAAAAAAAGTTTGGTTATTTGATCTCCTGATACTCTGCCGTGGAGGCTTGACCGAGACATTTAATATAAATAATATAAGCAGCAACGGGGACATGGTTAGTACTTATCTACTATCTATAGTTTTAAATAAGTCCATAAAGGCACCCTCATTGTTCTACACAGGCATCCAAAGTACCTATCGTTATCTTACTTACAAAAAGTCTTAAGCAGTAATTAAGGGGAAAGGTTGTGCATTGGACTCAATAGAATGTTACTACATAGCAATTTTTGAATACATAACAGCATCCTGTTAGATTCGGTACACATGATATTGGACCTATGTTGTACCCATAATTAAGTAACCCCTACCAATACCATTTACTTTCCTAACAAAGAACATCGACACACTATGGCTCATTTTATGTGTGTAATATAAAGAAATAAGAAGTCAGATAGTAATTAATACCGAGAGCATCAAAATTATCAAGAATTTGTTGAGAATCCCCTATCGATGCAAGAAGTCATATATGATAAATTATTGCACAAATACTTTTATTTAGTGTGAGTTTGGAGAGCGGCAGGAGTGGTGTTTTGCATGTTTGCGTTTTTTTTTGTTCGGTCCCGTGCACTGTTCATGGGACATGCAAGTACGAAATTTAGTAAATTTTTCTTTAAAATTGGGTCTCACGGCACTATTCACACATTTAAATTTATTTTGTTACAATATTTTCAGTAATAAATAGTATCCAAACAGACACTTACGGCAAAACAAAGAGACACAATTCAAATTGGGCTATAACCATCTCAATCCAAAGCCTAAATAATCAAAGGCGGCTAATTAGAGATAGGTATTGGCCCATTCCAATTCAAAAGGGCAACCCATCTGGTACTAGCATGTCTTGAATCTCTTTTTCTTTTCTCTTTTTAAGAAAAAGCTTGTCTTGAATCTCTTGATACGAATAACCAATGAATTTCACCATTTAACAACTATTCTAACAATAAGAAATAGTCAAACTGAGATATTATCGTGAAAAAGTAAGATAGTTATTGTAAGAATTGAAATTGATCTAAACGTATATGTCTCCATTCTCAATGTAATGATGGCTTTTGTCTATTGATGTAAACATAATTGTCATATTTTGTTTTTCTTGCTCAGCATAGTGCTAAAGAAAATGATTTTTAAGTTGAGGTCACTTTCACTTCTTTTATCCTCCAATATTAATATATTGTGTTTGTGTTGCTTTTTCATATTCTAATTTTGATTTTGATGTCACTTTCGAAAATCCTGTGTCAATTGACAAAGATACTTGGACTCATCTTCAACCTTCATCCAAACCTCTAAACTTGCATTTCTGATACCCAAAAATCAACTGATCTCATAAAAATAATACACAACATCAAACTAGCTTCATCAAAAAAAAAATATTTATCATTAAAGTTACACTGAAATAAGTTACTTTTACCATAACCTTAATTATCAATTAAAATTAAAAGTATAAAGTAAAATAAAATGGTAAAAACTAAAAAGATCACACATAAAAAAAAAAATGAAGTATGATGTATTAATCTAAGCAAGCTTTTGAAATGGGCCTTATGCGTTGAACAGTTCCAAAATTTAAAGCCCCTCAGGCCCAATGCAAAATGGCTATTACCCTATTTTTTCATATGGGCCCAATGCAATTTATTTTTAATAAAAATCTCCAAACAGCAAATATATATATATATATCTCTCCAATCCAAACGGATTGGATTAGCTTACACTTAAAGTTTGAAAAAACAGTCCGATCAGAACTCTTTCTCTTTTCGTCAAAACTTCACACACATATATTTATTAGGGTTTTTCGAAAATTTACAGTCTTTCAATTTTAGTCTGATCAGAGAGTATTCCACAACCATGAACTGCGAAGTTTGCCAACTCAAAGATTTGGTAAGCTTTTTCCACATTCACACACAAAATTTATATATATATATATTTAGCTTGATTTTAATATATATATATATATATATATAAAATTGCTTTGTAGGAAGTGGAGCACTTCGAGATACGAGAAGTTCTACGCTGTAAGATACTTTTTTTTTTTTTTTTTCTCAAATTTTTTGTTTTTGTTTTGGGTTTTTAACTATAATAAGGTTTTTTTTTTTTTTTTTGGTTATTGATTTGAATAGAGTTTTGAGGGGAAATTTTGTGTGCAGGCATACTACACACAATTGTGTTTCATCGGGCATTAGGTTTAGTGCGACCTAAAGACGTTGATTTGGAACTTTTTGATGTTACCTATGTAAGTCATTCTGAAATTTGTTCTCTTTCTTTGATTGGATCAAGTCTTTGTAGTTGCGTATTATGATTATTTGAAGTAGTTAAGGTTCAGTGAATAAATGTCCAAAGTATAACATTTCATTGGTCATTAGGTGTTTGATAATGGTTTACAAGGATTAGTTGTTGTGTTGGATGCCTTCGGTTTAGCTTTTTTTTTTTTTTTTTTTTTTTTGGAGCTTATTTGCTTATGTATAGTGTTTTAAAGCCTCATAGATTTATTCACTTTCAGCGAATCAGCAAATAAGCCAAACCAGAAGTGCGTTTGAATGCGCTCTGTTGATTGCATATTAGCTGAAAACATTGTAGAAAAAGAGGTGGATTTTTTTTTTTTTGGGTGTGGAGCCTGCCAAAATAAGCAGAAAAGGCTGGCTTTTTCTGGGCTTGCTAAACAAACTCTCGGAATAATGTTTTGCAGAAAGTTCCCACTGAAATATGCATTCACATTTACTTGCTTGCTTGAAGACTCGGGTTAGTGCCAATTGCAAATCATGTTGTAATCTAACACTAGTAGAAATATGCCCACCTGTTTGACACCTAAACAAGTAACAATAAAATTTGTTCATTGTTATTTAATGTTGGCCTAAGATAGCAAAGGGGGCTACCTTTTATGTTGAAGGACCTTCTCAAGGTTATCTTATTGCATATATATTTTTTAGATGTATCTTCCAACTTATTCTATATGGTTCTTTTCATTGGATTGGTTGAAGCTTAAGCCTTCAATTTCATTTCTTGTTAATGCAACCTTTCCTGTTGTATAGGTGCAATGTGGAGATGTGGAACTTGAAAAGAAAATAGATGAGAAGATTGAGCACTTCATTAGCTGGGTAGAAAAACACCCAAACAAGAAAAGTCAGGTCTGTAGTTTGCCCATGGCTTTTAGTAACCATATGATATGATTTGTGGGTGCTTTGTAAATATCCTAAAGACCTTTTTTTTCCTTCCCTTAAAGGTGAGTCTGGCAATCTTTAAAGTTGCATTCAGTATATAGCAAATATGTTCTTATTTTATACTATTATCAGTTTTGAATATTGTGTATTACAGACAGTCATGGATGTGTAATGCATATCTGTTGTTCATTTTAGAGGGAATCCAAAATGTATTCACTTTCCATGATTGAAGGATTTGAGTTTTTGTTTCAGAAAATGCCATTATCACTTTATGTTCCTTCTTCGTTATATTTTAATTCTTGCCTTGTGGAGTTTGTGGTAGCATATTACAGTTAGCATCTTTGTGGCATGCACATAGATTCTAGAGAGAAAAAAAAAAGATATAGTGATTTATTCAGGATTTAATTGCATCATTCTTTCTGATGTAATTGTAGTTTGCAATTTTTTTTTTGTCCAATCTCACTAATATACTGCTGTATTATCAAAGCAGATATGCTTATCTTTCTATGAAGTGAAAAACAAACAGCCATATTGGTTCACTAATAAAATTGAACGCCTATATTGGGAACAATGGTATATCAACCTGAATGTGGCCCAACACCCGAAGGCACATTCTAGCAAGTCTCATAATTCCAAAGTGGTAGTTGATCCAGGAGGTACAATTCCTATTGTGCATTGAATTGAAGATTTTCTAGTGCTTCATTCCTCCCAGGGTAAACTGATATATTCTTTCCTTATGCGTGCAGAGGAGGAAAGAATTGCTCGAAGGGCAGCAGTTGAAGCATCTCTTCGTGAGGTATTGTTTCAAATAATAAAATTTGTGAATGAGAAGAAGGATCATGTTCCTCCCATACCAAATGGTGATGGTGTTGTCTATTTTCCCCATGAAATCACTATCCCTAGGTGAGTTGTCCTTTTATCTCACCTCATCTTTCTGGTGTCTATATTAATTTAGTTATATTTAGTTGAGTGTTTAAAAGCCTTTTTTTTTTTAACTTCTGTTTTGGAAAATTGTCAAGTTTGTTGCTTATATGATATTTTACATTCTATGTGGTAGAGTGGCTTTTTATTGGACAAGTCATATGTAATTATGAGGGCAACATTGTGTTTTAGACATGTTCATAAATTTTACATAATGAATTGATTTTTTCAAATATCATTCTCATATTTCTTACAAATTACACCCATTTTGTTTGACATGTTTTCATTTTCGTACCTATTCTCTCAATTTTTTTTTTCATTTCAGTTCTTTAACTTACGTCTATGTCCAATGTGGTCCTTCCATCTACTTGCGACAAATTGGCTACTGTTAAGCCCTAAAAATGATGTAGTTTTGAATTTTTCAGTTTCTAAATCTTAAATAAGTAGAAAAATCACTTCTTTAATATTATTGTTCAAAAAACATATAAGAAATTGTTACAAAATTGTTTCTTGTGCTTGTTGATAAAGCACCAAGCCTATAGCCACATTGACCCCACAAGCCACCACTGTGAACACTTTCCTCACTGGCACAACTAAAAAAAAAACTTCATGCCAGGGGCTGCACAACCCAACCTGGGAACTAAACACCAACCTTGCCTGATTAAGCAAGTTCAGCAACAACACAAACCTGGTGATACCTCTCATCAATCACCTTCATTGTTCTTGCTCCTATCCCTACATGCTAAGCCACGGCCAACTTGCTGCCAAACCCAATCACCCAACTGCTACACATCGGCCAAAAATCTCATCATGCCAAAGCACCACACACCCAAAACTCGGCCCCTCAGTTTGTCACAAACACCACCCAATCAACCCAACCCATCTGCCATAGCCTTCCACACCATCCTTCGAACACCATCATCTCCAAATATCGTGCTGTTTGAAGCCACCCAAGGGCAATCGCAAACCATATCGTCAATCCCAAGCTACTAGCTTGAGCTCTTCACCACCCAATCACCAAGAAATGGCGCAGAGAGAGAATGAGAAAGAAATAGAGGATATAAATTGGGAAAGGCTTTGGTTGAGGAGGAAGATAATTTTATTTAAAAAAAAAAAACATATATGTAGGAATTAGTTGAAATTTTTTTTTGGGGGGGTTTTTTATTATATATTTTATAGGGAAAATTTTTCAAAACTACATCATTTTGGGAGACTTAGTGGCAACCCATTTTATGGAGGTGTATGAAAGAATTACATTGGAAACAGTTGTAATTTAAAGGGCGGGAATGAAGAAAAATAATGAAACTATATGGGAGAAAATGAAAATAGGAAAAACATAGAAAGTCTTGAATCCATGATCTCACCCTCCTCCTTGCTCTTAGAAAGGGAGGAGGTACAATTATGAGTTACAGCTCATAGGCCTGGGGCTAGGAAAATTACACATATTAAAGTTGATCAAATGTGAGCTAATAAATTTTATTCAGAAACTGAAAGAATATTGAAATGCAAGAAATTCATGCTTTAAATAACTTATAATTGTGCCTTTTGTATATAAAAGAGTTTTTTAGTCTGTACATGCAGGTGGCACCTCTTTTTATGCTGTATGACCTTTTTGTCTTTGTTTAATTCATGTTATTGGTTGTCTAAACTTGTAATTTATTTAAGATAGTTTTATTTCTACAATAAGGAGGATAGGGCTAAGATAGTTTGAGGGGATGAATTGGTGATTTGTGGGTAAAGGTATCATGGAAGGAGGGTGGCTATGGGAAAGAAGTAATTTCATTTGCTTTTTGAAGTGGCAGAGATGCTTTTCTTTTCTTTTTTAAATAATTTTTTTAATGAGATTTGGGTATTCTAAATGGGTGATATAAATGCCAAGGAAATTGATGTAGTCATGAAGGATTAATTTGTTGCTAACTCACAAATTCATCTATTGAAGTTAAAGCGGTGTGATTTTAAATTTCTAGTTATGTGTGTTCTAGGCTTAAAATTTAATTTAATATTTTTTTTTTTTAACAAGTAATGATTATTTTTATATTTAGGGGAAAAACTGTAATTCCGCAATCTGTTCTGATTAAGGGTACGTTTGATGCAATGTAATAGACACTGTAATGGAACAACTATTAAATAGGAATAACCATTCACTTGTTTGGTTAGGTTTTTATTACAAGTAGTAGCTATTCCTTAGCAATCGCTATTCTTTAAAATGAAGAATAGCTATTCCTTCTCAATATGGTTGTAATTGCTATTCCTTAACCTACATAATTAACTATTAAAATAAAGTTACCAAAATGCCCAAAGCTACTACTGCTATTCTCTTCTCCATTAGATTCTCTCTCTCTCTCTCTCTCTCATTATTTTTCATAGCTTTGTTGATGATTTGTTGAAGTTTTCTTTAGGCTTTAGATGAGATTTCTTTTACATTTTCTTGGTTGTTCTACCACCACGAGATAATGGATGGTTTTTTTTTCTTCTTCCTTTTACCAAAATGGATGGGATATTTCTTTTAAATCTTCTTTTTAATAGCACAAAATATATACAAGAAGAATACCAGTAATGCACAATTCCCAGCTTTGCAAATCTTCATTATCTAGCGGTGGTAGAAGTCTGGCTTCAGGTGACAATCTATGAAGCACGGGTGCGTTTCCGGATTCAGGTGCGGGTGTGGGACTCGGTAATTTTTGAAAAAGTAGGGTGCGGGTGCGGCGATTAAAAAATTATTAAAAATATTTTTATTTATATTTTTACTATTAAATTATTCTTAAAAATTACTATGGCTTGTTAGTAGTATTTTTATTATTAAAATATTTTTACTGTGGCACGTTAAAAGCAAAATGTACGGCCAAAGCCCAACAATCAACAAAGCCCATGAACAATCAACAAAGCCAAAGCCCATGAACAATCAACAAAGCCAACAAAGCCCATGAACAATCACACTGTTGTTTCCTTTGCCTTCACGTGAATCTGATTTTTGCAAAGTCCGACAGCGGCGATTCTGAAAATTTCAACCCTTTAAACTTTTCTTCATCTCCTTCTCACTTATCTTTACCTTAGTAATTTCTTCTTCTTATTCTCAACCAAACGATGTGTGCCGCTTTTATCTTTTATTCACAACCAAACGATTTCAGCCGTTTCAGTCAATTTCGGCCTCCAACCGATATGATCCGATATGGCAGAAATGACCCGATTCTGGCCGAATCGGCCCGGTCCGGCGCGAATCAAAGCCAAGTCGGCGCGAGTCGGGGAATCCACGTGGCAGGACGCAGCCCGACGCGCGGTCAGCGGCATCCCTCCCGCGTCTCCGCTTCCCACTGCGTCGGACGCGGGTGCGATGGCTCTGGAGCCGCGTCCGTGCATCCCAGGTGACAATACTCAATTTTAGTTTAAAAATAGGGAATTCTTTTTAAAAGGGTATTATATCACCCATTTAATTAATTGCTTGCTGTATCCCCGCCGTGTCATTTCCTAATTTTTCAAGAAATGCATTGTTGCTAAGTCCCATGTCATGTCATGTCCTATGTCATGTTTGTGTCTCTGCTACGTAGGTTTTTAGTTTACTAGTCAAACTAAGAGTGCTAATACTATTAGTACAAGAAAGAGTCCTTATATATATATCTATATATATATATATATAAAAAATTGTGCTCAATAAACTCAAAGAATATATGAAGTCAATAAAAATTGGAGTATTTTGAGCATCAAGGCATGTAGGCTTTCATGTGTTATTTTCTTCCTCTCTTCTTTCATTCTTGTGCTATCGTTCATGGGTACTTGTCATATGGACCCTGAACACCATAAATTTCTCTCCTTTCCTCTCTCTTTACAACTCAAAGTCAAGCCCTTTTACATATCAAAACCCTAAAACCTCACATACTTTATCAAATAGCCCTTAAAAAAATAGGATCATCAAACTTTCTAGCCAATTTTACGCCCAACCCTTTCTTCTAAGGCTCTAAATCCTAGATACACAAATCCTCCTAAACCTTAACCTGCCACAAGCGCATGTATACCCCCAATTTGTTCTACATCTGTTCTACATCAATTGTGTTCACATGATTAATAGTTGTCAGTACTGTACATCATATAACTACTTTGTAACATTAGTAAATAGTCATGGAGCCAGGTAGGTCAGCTTGAAGAATTGGTCATGGAGCCAGATAGGTTCTGGTTACAGTTGTAGTTGCGTGACATATACATACTAGAGGAAGGCCACTGTGATTTCCTTTCATGCATAGTACCTTTGGGGCATTTTTTTTCTATGCAAAAGCATATATTGATGGCTATTTCTGGTTTTTGTTGGCTAATAATTGCCCCTGTTGGTCATGTCTACAATTTTAGTTGACAAAATTATAGGATGGTTAATTTTAGGATATATCTAACCAAAAAGTAAAAAATCTACGTTAGAAATATAAAGGTTGCCATCTTAAACAAAGGCCAAAACAATGTGTGGACTGTATTTAGTGAAGGTTGCCATCTTCTGCCTATTCTACCTACGGAAACCATACATGCTTCAGTAACATCAGGTTGGCTCTTGGCAAGCTATTCTTTAGTTGATAACAAGGTCAAGCTTAGGTCTATGTTGCTGATACTTTGTTACTGTTCTTGTGAACAGACTTGGTTGTAATTTTTAGGAAGCTCTTCGTTTAGAGCTTTCTTTTGTTAATAAAATTCTATTACATATAACAAGAACTGTTCTTCTGAACAAATAAGCTGCATCTTTGTGCAACAAATGTATTTAGAATCATGAGCATGGGGTCAGATAACATTGACTGACTGCCCTTCATGCATTATTCTTGCTTTTGTTAAGAGGGTGTTGTTTCTTCTAAATTCTAATAATTTCTATTAGGAAGTTTCTCTCAAGCTCATGATTAGAGTGCTGAGTTTATGTTGTGCTGCCATTGGCCAGTTCATCAGATTCTGCATTTGGAATGGACATGATCAAGAGGATGCTCCAAACTGGGCATCCAACCATGCTCAGCTGATTATCAAAGTTGACAAGCTATACTACTTATTCCCAGTGTGTTCCAGAAGTAAAATGGATTCTTATGTTAATATCTCGGCGTGTATATATCAGGTGGGTGCAGAGAGCTGCTGAACCCAGCAACAGTTCGAAAGTAAATCCTAGGTGCATTTTAAGTTGCTTTATCTTTGTAAAAATATTCTTCCTTTATAACCTTCCCTTTATCCCCTTCTCCATTTCCCCTTTGTCTATCCCTGCTGATGCACATATTGTCTATGTATATAATGAATTGAGACCAGTTTCATCAACCAGGACCATATAGTTCATTTCATATTATGGGCATGTTACATGTTTGCTTGCTGATTAAAAATGATGAAGTTGTATATGCAATGGTCTATGGTCTACCAGTGGGACTGGCATCTTTTAAAGGTTCCTTAGTCAAATTCTTTGTTCTGGCATATATATGAAAACGATCAGGTTGATAATTTCATTGCTATTCAACTGATGCAGAGGGCATTCCCTTTATATTCCATAGTGGGACCCAAACTCTTAATTACAGGTATATTATATTGACACATGCTAAATGTGAAATATATACAATAAACTCAACCCAGGAAGGATGTACAAGTAGTTGACATTTTTGTCATGCAATGTATCTGCTAATAAATATGAGGGGTTTTACGACCACAACATTTTTACAATAAATTATAGGTGGTTAGTTGTTGGTTCAAATTTGAACCTAACACTAAGATTATTTTTTTGCTTCAACAATAACAATCAGTAATAACCTGCCACTTAAAATTTGTTGTAAAAATATTGTGAAAATGTTGTGGACATATCATTTCTCAATAAATATTAGTGTGATGTAATACTTCAAAGTTCAAACTATCAATATCGTGTGATTGCAATTTAAATATATATTGATGTATCTGCAAGTGTGGTCGGCATCCTGAATCTATTGGTTATTTCGATATTGCAAAATTTGCAATGAATCAAAATCTATTTGTAAGAACATAAGGTCTCATTTTTCTTTTTTTCCTTTTTTCTTTTTTTTTCTATTTTACATATTTACTTTTTAAAATATCACACATCACATTATTTATTTTACACTACATTTTATTAAAATATCAAATTTTCTTGATTTTTTTATAAAATTGTTTATTTTTCTTCACACATAACAATCACTATCTACTTTCTTCCTCATTTTCGAGAAACATAAAGAAAGAATAAATAACTAAATGTAAAATGAGTATTGTCAATGTATATTTACATAATTATACACGGATTGATATGAGTTATTTTAAGGTAAAATTGTGTAAATTTTACACTTTTTTCCTATTATACACGGTTGGGCATCTTGTTGAATGAATTAGCTTAATTTGGCGTTCCTTTATAAGAATGACTGGACATGGCAAGTAAAATGCGATTTTGATTAATGTCTTCGGGCTATGATGTATTTGTACTCAGATTTTCATGGAATGCAATAGAATGTCTTTCATCATAAGGAACATGGCTGGAAATAAATTGGTATGTTTAGCTTTGCTTCATAGAATGTACTTACCTTAAAAAATTCTTTTCCCATCAAGAGCTTTATAATTCAGTAGACAACTTATGGTATTTTCATTGAATATGGTTCATGTTCAACCCCACTACTATTGAATTAAAATAAATAAATAGATAAATCTTTACTTGATGGGCATTGTGGAATACTTGGTTGAACAAAAATGTCAAATCATCCAATCTTAACTTGAACTCTTCCAAGAATAATGCTTGTGCCACGTAAAGTGGCATAATTTGTGCCACAATTCGCCCACGTGGCGAGTTGTGAGTGGTAGAGAGGTTATCACCTCTCTACCACTCACAACTTGTCACATAGACAAGTTGTGGCACAAATTGTGCTATTTTATGTGACACTAGCACAACTCTTCTTCCAAAACACTTCCTAGTTTCCACCGACAATCGTAGCTCTGTTGAAAAAAATTGCGGTAAATGGCAACCTCTTATTTTTGGATAATGGATTGTTCAAATTAGGCAACTTGGATATGACTGGGGTGGTGGTCCCAGGGCCTCAGGCATCAATTTGGTCACTGGGTTTGTCTCATTATGTGAGAAATTGGCTTTAGAGGATGAATCTGCCTGTAGTAGTAATAGTTTTTAAGTCTTACCAAAAAAAAAAAAGTAATAGTTTTTAATCAAAACAGACAACATTGACCCCATTTTAGAATCCCATGTTGATGATTGTGAATTTCTCCTCCAAAGAATTTATTGTAAGAAGGTTGTATTTGTGTGAAAATTTGACTTTATTTAGAGGATGAATCATGGACTACAACTTGCAAATTCCATAGCGTTTTTTTAATTTGGAAATTGAATTGAATGTGCTTGTAAGCCGACAAAGCATGCCTTCATAAAAGAAAACAAGAGTGTAGATGCATTATTGACTACTAGTATGTAACTTGTACTTATGCACAGGAATGATGAATTGTAGTGATTTTATTGATTTTAGTTTGGGTTATTATACATATAGGACATTAGTTCGACTAGAATATTTGGATGTACTAAAATGATTTTTCCTTACAATTTTAATGACATTGGTTGAGTCATAATTTTGAAAATTACTATTGGACACTACATATACAATATCAATTTACTATCACTATCTGTGAAATTCTACTAAATACAACACAAAATAAAAGAATAAATTGGTTTAATAGTATCTCCTAAATTGATTGTATAAGTGCATAGGATCGTTTAGCTCAATTACAATTTGTTACATTCAAGATCTTCACATACAAAATATCTAAATAGAAATAGTATAAAAAAATATACTCATTAGTTCCAAAAAAAAAAAAATAACAAAAAAAATCTGAATAATCTAATTTGTAGGAAAAGCTAACAAAGGCAAAATCTAATTTTGATTCTAATCAAATTTTATCTAAGATTTGGTTTTATATATAAATATAAATAAAATATATATATTTATATTACTTAGGTTTATTTATATTAGACTCCTTGTTTTCTACATTGAATTAACTCACTTAGCACAAATTTTTTTTTAAAAAAATTTAGATTAAATGGGACACATGGCGCAAAATTAAACTCTAATTGAAATTCAATTTTTACACTAAATTAACTCTCTTGGCACAAAGATTTAAAAATTTAGATTAGATGAGACATATGGCGTAAAATTAGACTTTAATTGAATTACAATTTGAAGTCTAATTGGATTTTCTCTTAACTTTACTTATTTATATATAGATTAGGATGATGAACAATTTATTTTGTACTCGATACCTCCTTTGGAGGTTCAGAGTTTTGTTTATTTCATTTATCTGATTGTGTTAGTCTCATAACCTTTTTATCAACCCAAAGATTACCGAAAAAGAAAAAGAAAAAGAAAAAGGAAATTCACTAATTATTTTATTTTAAAAAAATCCTCCAAGTTGATGTCTTAAGTGTACACATAAATTTATTATGGAGATCAAAATTGTCAAAAATGGATGAACTTAAGTATCGTATACACACAAATAGCCAAAAGATCAAGCTCATTTTCTATTAGCTAATAGCTAAGGGGCCTGTTTTATAGTTACTTTTATATATGTATGCTAGGGCGGTAAACGAGCCGAGCTTTATCGAGTAGTGAATGTTCAAGCTCGACTCGACAGCAAAAGTAGAATGTTCAAGCTTGGCTTGAACTTGATATGAGCCTAAAAATAATATTAAAGCTTAAGCTCGTTATAAAGTATAAAAGCTTGAGTTCAGCTTAGCTTGGCTTGATTCATTAGTCAAGCCAAGTTCGAGATCAATATCAAGCCCAAACTCAAGCTCAATATCATGCTTTTGAGCTTAAGATCCATAACAAGTATATTATCAAGTCTATATCAAGTTTATTATCTAGCCTATTTGGTTTGGATGAGTGGTCTCAACTTATAATTAATTAAAGTCTTAGAATGATATAAGTTTACTTGTCAAGCTCATATAAATTTTATTACCAAACTCATAAATAAGCCTAAGTTCAACTTATTTTGTTACTTTTGTATCGAGCCTTAGTGTTCACGAGCTTGTTCATGAACAATATTTTTTACTCGGGCTCGGCTCGTTTATTAAACAAGCCTAAAACTAAATCTTAAGCTTGACTTGTTTATAAACAAACAAATATAAACGAGCTTTTTATCGAGCCAAGCCTGAGCTGTTTATGAACGGCTTGGTTCATTTACAGCCCTACGTATGCACACTTGAATTAGAATTTTTAGTAGTTCGTTTATGAGTCCACCATTAAGGCATTAACATTATCTTTTTTTTTAATCTATTATTACTAGTTTTGAAATATTTATGAATTTTTTTTGTGAGTCTACTTATTGTTTATGAGACTTATTTATATTCATGTTTACCGGAAAAAAAAAAGACTTATTTATATTCATGTTGTACTCTAACTGTACTTAGTCTTAACAATCATTCTCTAAAACAATAGTGACTTTGGCCATATATTTCTAAAATTTTCCAATACCTTAAGACAATACTGTAAAGAAACCAATGGTGGAGGCCAGAAAGTACATACTGCAAAAAGAAAGATGCGAGAGAGGAAAAAGATGAGGAGGAGGAGGAGAAGGAGGAGAAGAGTGAATGTTAATGCCGTGTGTGTGTGTTTTTTTTTTTTTTTTTTTTCATTATTTAGAAGAGTTAATGCTTAATTGGCTAATTTCTAGAAAGCAATAATACCATTACCATGAGTGTTTTTGACTCATAGATCTAATAGTAATCAATAGTCTAAAAAAGATGTCACTCTTGTGAAGTTTTTTTTTTTTTTTTTTTTTTTGAGAATCAACTCTTGTGAAGTTACAAGGTGTAACTTAAACATATATAGATATATATATATATATATATATTTATATATATATGGTTAGGTTCAAGTTACATCTGATGTAACTCTAAGGGTATGTTTGGTAAACTGTAATAGATATTGTAATATAATAGTTATTCTTATGGTTTTACTATTCTTTAGTTTGGTTATATTTTTATTACAAGGAATAGTAATTCCTTATGAATAGCTATTCTTCAAAATGATGAATAAATATTCCTCTTTAAAAAGGTTGTATTAGCTATTCCTTAGTAAGTGCAACAAACAAACTTTACATATACATTTAACAATTATAAAATAAAAAATCATAAAAAATAACACATATCGCTCTTAAATTTAAAAAATAACAATTTTTAAGGAGATATAATTGTATGAGAAGATATTTCCTAAAATAATTCTTAAGCTTTATTCTAATGTTATAACTCACAACCAAACTTATGAATATGTTTAGTTTTTACATTACAATACATTTTATTTCTAATAATAAAGATTATAATTCCCGTCGTAATATTCAATGTACTAAACGTAACCTAAGTAATATTACATTACTCAATAACTTGTTATTGAATTCATATTTTGAAAATCCAATCATTGAATTACACGTACTATATGTTCTTAACATGCATGCCAATTTTCATACCAATCAGATATAATTTACCATTTGATCCATTACCTCATATTTTATGCATTATTTTAAATTATAAAAACTTGAATTTAAACAATTGATTGATGACATGGTTATTGATCTTTAATCATCTTTAAATTTTGTAAGCATGGAGAATATACAAAGATAATGTCATCAAACAGTGAATTTATTAAAATTTACATTTAATTAAAAAAATATTTGGTGGTTAAACTTGTTTAAGAATGCTCTTACACGGTTATACAATTGCATAGGGATGTTAATTTTTAAACCCATAACTAAAAATATTAAGATTTTTAATTTTTATTATATCATTGGTGTAACATCAATGAAATTCACATTCATGGCTACCTTATTTGTAAACTATTTGTAGTAACAATTATTTGTAACAAAATAGACGGCATGTTTAGTAATTTTTCCTTCTTGAAAATTGGCTGTGGTGTTTGAAATATTTAGGAAAAATTCAAAAACTTACATGAATCGACCAAATTCTCTTTTTTTTTTTTTTTTTTAAATAAATTTTTAGGAAAGACCAAACTATTATTGTCCAAAAAAAAAGTCCAACCTTTGGTTTTACCGTTGCATATTTTTTTAAATGTGCTACATCTATAACATTTTCACATTACTTTTACAACAAATTATAATTGGTAGGTTGTCATTGATTCTAATTTAAATCTATAGTTTCTTCCTCCAAAAAAAAAAATCTATAGCTTAAATTACTTTTTTACCCATCTATAACAACCAATGCCAACTTCTACTTAAGATTTGTTATGAAAGTATTGTGAAAATATCGTAGGCGTAACATTTATTTATTTATTTATTTATTTATTTATTTTTTAAATTTATGAATACCATCACATGTTTTTTAGACCTTATCTTCTATTATATTTTATTTCCCATATGGCTTCAAATCCATATATATAAACCCAGAAAAAAAGTCAGCCCCAACTAAGAAAAAAAACCTAGGAAAACGACAATGGGAGATGATGTGAAGCACTTTGTTTTAGTTCATGGCGTTTGCCATGGGTCTTGGTGCTGGTACAGGCTTATCGCTCTGCTCAAACAAGCTGGTCACCGTGTCACTGCTTTGGACCTTGGTGCTTGTGGGATCAACCCCAAACAGCTAAATGAGATCACTTCTATTTGGGACTACGTGCACCCGTTGATGGAGTTCATGGCCTCTCTCCCTCAAGGTGAGTCTGTGATTTTGGTTGGTCATAGCTATGCCGGCCTTTGTATCTCTCTAGCCATGGAAAGCTTCCCAGAAAAAGTTTCACTAGGAGTTTTTGTCACAGCCTATATGCCAGACTTCAAATCTCCCCCACTAACTCTCATCCAAGAAGTAAAAAGTTTCTTTCCCAATTCCTAATATTTCATTTGACTTTATAGAACTGCTATTTTGTTTACTCACTTCATTATCTTCTGCTTTGGTGTTGGGTACCACAAATCAGTATTTCAAAAGGACCCCAAAAGAATCCACAATGGATTGCCAATTATCTTTAGATTCGTTATTATTTGGCCCGGATTATATGAGAACCAAGGTGTACGCCCACTGTCAATCAGAGGTAAGCTTTACAAGCAAATTCGTACTTTTCTCATGTGCTTAATACTTGATGAAAAAATTATAGGCTACATTACATCCTCTGAAGTTTAAAATTCAGCTATTTTAAGTTTCATTTTAGAGTGTTATTTTTTTACTTTCCAAACGAAGTTGTTTTGGTGAACTTGATTGTGTGAATTGGATGAAAAGATTACATTGAAAATGAATAAAGTCAGAAGGACTAAAATGAAACTTAAATGAAGTACAATTAAAGTCAGAGAGAGAGAGAGAGAGAGGTATTTGGAATCAGCCAAAATATTGTACTATATTATTCGTACTATTTATATGGTTGACTTGCATACAGGATTTGGAATTGGCTAAAGTGTTGATAAGGCCAAATGGATTGTTCATGGAAGACTTTTCTAAGGAGGGTATGTTAACAGAAGAGAAGTATGGGTCAATTGATCGGGTTTTTATAGTTTGCGAAGAAGATGAAGTGATGAAAGAGGATTTCCAACGCTTGATAATCGAGGACAGCCCCCCAAAAGAAGTGATTTTAATTAGGGAAGCTGGGCATATGGTGATGCTCTCAAAACCCAGTGAACTTTGCCAAAGGTTATTGGAAGTTGCTGGCAGATATCATCGTCCTTATTAGGCCAACCATTATAGCTTTGCAAAGTAAAAGTAAAGTAAAAATGTTGGGCGAAGTTGGAGTGTTGGACATGCAGATGGTCCTTGACTGATGAGTAAATTTATTCAGAAAAAAAAAAAAAAATTGTAATAAAGGTCAAGGAATCTCAATTATGGTCAATTGCTATGTTGTTAAAAAGATAACTTTCTAGCTTTTTCTTTTATTTCCGTTTGCTTTTTCTTTTAATCATGGATCATTGTATGTGACCCTTTCTTATTTTTATGAGAAAGATTATAAACATAAAATTTTTTAAAACCACTTATGTGGTAGATTGTTAATGATGAATAAAAAAATTATGGTAATAGTAAGTTTAAGTAAGACTAGTAAAAGGCTCTTACTAGTCTAGGATTTTTTTTTTTAGGGTAGTTATAAAAACCTTAAATTAAAAAAAAAAAAAAAACTTGAATATATAAAGTTATTGACATAAGGAAAAATTTTAAAAACAAACATGCAAATACATAAAATTTTATGATTTCCTTTTACAAGTTTTTATAATCAGGTTGTTATATATATATATATATAAATATATATATATATGTGTATGTGTGTGTGAAAACTTGTAGACAAAAATGTCAAATCATCCAATCTGACTTGAATTCTTCCAAAGCACTCCCTAGCTAGTTTCCACCGACAATCATAGGACTGTTGAAAAAATTGTGGTAAATGACAAACTCTTATTTATTAGGGTATTGCATCTAATACAATTACTCTCAATGGTTGAGATTGATAGTTGCAAAAGGTAACTTTCAATCTCAACTATTGATTAAAAAATGTTATGAAAAAAAGTACCAAAAAAAAGAAGTAAAAAGTAAAAAGTAAAAGTTTAAAAAATGAAATGTGAAAAACTCTAAGGTATTGCACCGGATCCTAATCCATTTACTAAGATGGTTCAAATTAAATACATATTGTTTTTTAGGCAACTTGGGTATGACGGGGGTGGTGGCCTTAGAGCATTCACAGTCGGAAATGTCATCCTATTCTATTTTACTATCTCAAAAAGCTACTTTATCAATTATACCATACTATTTTACAACACACCCAACATCTCATCTTTTATTTTCCTATACAACATATTAAAGTAATATATCTACGCTATAAAATATTTTTTTCTCTCAATCTAATTTTTCTCTTCCTCTCCTTCTCAACCACTCATCAGTCATCACCACCTAAAACCCAGACCCAAAATTCCCAATACAAAAACTCATCCCAAACCCCAAACAAACCCCCAGCACAAAATCTCAACCCAACCATCATCAACACAATATCCTCCCAATTTAAGCATAGTTTAAACTTACAATTTAGAATATAAAATTTTTGAGATTAGCTTGGCATCTGACTCATTACAGAAGGCCAATCACAGCACCTTCCCGATCCACAAACCACGACAAGGAGTGTGAAGCTTAGAACCAAGCAAGCAGCACAATGAAATCAAATTAGAGCCGTTAATCTCAAATATTCATAATAATAAAAAATTAAAACGTTTCGCGAACTCAAACCCTAAACTCAGTCTAAATTCATTCATTCTTTCTACAATTGCTGCCGTTTGAACAGCTGGTACCGATTATCATCGAGCATGGGGAGGAGAGAGAAACAAAAAGCGAAACTCGATCTCGAAGAAGAAGAAGAAGAAGCAGAACCCAGAGGCTCTACCAAGCCGTCGAATTCCTTCTTGGTACTAAGCAGTGACGACGACGACAAAGCGACGAACAAAGATTTGAGCTTGAAGATCGTCGAGAAGGCGCTGTTGATGCGTGCCGCCAAGTTGGTTCACAACGCTGCCGCACCACCTGCCCATGCCACCGCACCACCTGACCCACGCCATATGCTTTGAGATACACCAATGCACGGGCACCAATCCACACAGAGAGGGACGAGAGAGGGGGAGGGATTGAAAAAAAAAAAAAAAGAAGATGAGAGTGACTGGGGTGAGAGAGAAAGGAGTTGAAAGAGAAAATATCAAAGCAAACAGTAAAAAATGAATAAAATATTAATATTTTGTTTTACAATTGAGCTACAGTGCGATTCTACATTTAGAATCATACTGTAGCACAATTGCAAATTTTTTGCAATAGTCAAATTTTACAAGTTCGAATGGTGTAGGGGTTTTGGGCTTTTATTTTAAATTGAACCAACATATGACATATGCCATTCCCAATGTGAATGCTCTAAGAAACTTTAAAAAATATAGTTTTTTGTAACTTAAAAAGTAAATTTAATTATTTTAACAACTCGCTTTAAAATACTATTTTTTTAGCAATTCAATTAAAATAATATAAACATCTCATTAAAATAACAATAAACAACCCCCACAAAAACCTACACAACAGAATAGCAACAACCACCTCCACCCTCGCCCCACTAGCCACAAACACAAACCACAAAAAAAAAAAAAAAAAAAAACTCATAATCCAGTCACCACCAACCTTCCTCTTGCACTTCTCAACCACAACCACAACCACAAGCACAACACAACTATTAAAAGAAATCAAACAAATTAATAACCATTTTGCCCCGCAACGCCACTGTGACCCAACCACCCAAATTGAGTCATCGAAGCCATAACCACCCAAATCATCGTGACACAACCATAACCACCAAGCCCCAACCACCCAAATCTCAATCCCAAACCCATAATCGCATCATCACCAACAGCCGAAAAAAGAAAAAGAAAAACAATAGCCTAGAAAATGGACCCAACGAAAGGAGGCTTTGGTCTGGGCAAAGGGGAGAGAAGAGAGGGAGCTGAGCAAAAGGGAGAAGTTAGGGGAAGGGAGAGGGGGCTAGGCAGAGGGAGGGCTATGCGAAGGGGAGTGAGGGCTGGGCTGGGACGTTGAATTGATGGTGGCATCGGCCTTGGCTGCGTGAGAGAGAGATAGTGAGATTAGGTGGCAGAGCTGTGTCCCTGTGTGTTTGTTTCTGCGTAAGAGAGAGAGATAATGAGATGAGAGATAGGGTAGAAACTAGAAAGGAGTCACGCGTGTGGGAGAGACTGAGTGTGTGTGTGATTAAAATATTATTTGTAGCAAATAACTCCAAGCTAAAGTGGGTTGCTATCTCTAGTAGCCAACTGTAGCAATGAGTCAAAATAACAACTTTGCTGTAGAGTATGTTTTTAGTGTTTGGGTTGCTAAAATGACTTAGTCATTTTAGCAACCTCATCATGAATGCTTTAACATCTTTCAAGGAGGTACTCAACTCAATATTCAATAACAACCCAACCTAATACCCAATGGTTCTTGCCACTCTCCCTTACATTATTCCTAACACCACTATAAAAGGGAAAGGAACCCAAATTTGCGACATTGAAAACAGCTCTAGAGCTAAAACCCACGGTATACTTACACGGAAATTGGATAGAAACCTTTTAAACTTTTCACATATTTTTTCATTGAATATGAATTTTGAAAATCTAATTGTTGAATTACATGTTTATTATGTTTATAACTTGCATGTTAAATCTCGTTCAAATCAGATATTATTTATTATTCGATCAATAAACTTTTTTTATGCAAAATTTTAAGTTACCAAAACTTAAAATTTAAACATTTGATTGATGACACAACAATTAATTTTTGATTTTCTTGAAATTTTGCAAACATAAAGAATAGAATAAAAACATACAATCCAATAGTTAGATTTTCAAAATTCACATCAAATTAAAAAATATATGAAAAGTTTGAAAGATTTCTCTAGTTTTGAAAGAAACCTTTTCCCACTTACACCCACCTATATACTTGAAACACTTGAGACCTTTTGATCCTCATACTCCTTGAAATAATTATTTTAAGACAAAGTATAAAATGATCTCATGAGTTCTTGTTCTTTTTCTCTTACAACTCACTCTTCCCCATTTTTCCAAATTCTTAAGGCAAATGTTTAAATCCCAGCATATTGCAAAGGTTTTTCCTTTGCAAGTTCTTTCTTCTCTTTCTGCAAACGTGGCTCTTTTGTGATCAAAGAGTGCACCACTATCCTTCCTCATCATCGGTGTGGACGCGAATATTGGATTGGACTCCTCAGATTTATTCGAATCATTGAATCTTTCATTTTTTGAATGAAACTATGGGATTATTTTCAAGTTTTACAAAGCCAATCTCAGTCCATTTTAAATGTCATGCATTTGGATTCATCTACTAAAATACGTATCCAAAAATTTGGAGGTCAGAAATAGGATGGCTTACTTATCACTGTGATATCAATTTATGAGAAACGTAACATAAATATCCCAAATATGAATGTCCGTTATGGTGTGAGATTTGGTCAAGCTCGTCATCAACAAGAGAACTTTAGAAATGAGCATCATTATAGAGTGGATATTTTTAATGTTGGAATAGATTCTTAATTGCAAGAATTGAATCATTGTTCAATGAGCATGCCATGGAGTTATTTATGTGTTGTGAAATTTTAAAGTACTCGCAAGTGTATGAACCGTACCGAAGTATAGTTTGACAAGAACGAGGTCGAACCCACATAGACTTGTATGAACGTAGGAAAATTAGTCAAATTTTAACCAAATTAATCCTAATCTAGTTTAATAAAAATTGGTTATTTTGAAATTAAAATAAACTAAGCAAATAATTAAACAAAACAAAGATGTAATATAAAGCAGTAAAAAGATGTAAACAAACAAGAGAAATGAATTAAGGTTTTGGAATCCGCCTTGTAAGTCATATCAGTATATATTTATGATCATTAATTTTTCCCAACTCACTGCATGATAATCTAGAAATCAATCTTGCTATCATGAAAAATATTCTCATTAAAATCTCTATTTAATAATCTAAAGTATGCTCTTCTTCGCTTCTTAGATATAAAATCAAATCATCAATTATATCTGAAGCCAAACAAATCACAAAAAATATCCAATTTTAAAATCAAACAATTATAAAACCAAGTATTCAATTAATTAAGATAAATTCAAAATCATGACAAAAACATGTTGAACTCATATTAAGAATCCTATCTTAGTTAATTGTAATGAAGTAAGAACAATTTAAATCATTAAAGAACAACTATTGTAGGAAAAATCAAATCACATAAATAACACTGTCAATCCTTAACAAGGTTTTATCCTCAACCTTAATTGAAAATTTAGTTACTCGTAGTAATTGACAAAAAAACACAAAAGTAAAATACTAAGCATTAAACTTGACAAATAAAATAAAGCTAGAGTGAAAGAGATAAGTCACAGTGCTAGAGAAAAGCAAGAAGCCACATGCAGCACGGCCTCTTGCTCCTATTTCCTCTTTTTCGCTCCGACCCTGCCGTCCTCCCTTTATTTTTCTAATTTGCTCTTATTTATAGGCCTGTTCAGATTCCGCCCGCAGTCGACAAAACCGGCCTGTACTGATCCAAACCGCACCCTACAGAGCTCCACCAAAGGTGTATGGCGCGGTGGTCGGAGGCGATTTCCAAGTACCGACGCTAGCCGGTGCGGTGAACGGTTGTGGATTTTGCATTCCGATGAGTAACCGAACCGACCGCCATATATATATATATGTATGTATGTATGTATGTATGGATAATATTTAACATATAAATATATGATTTATAATCAAGTTTCAGTTTTAAGAAATTTTCAAAAAGAGAAAGATAGTACCTGTGCTGTTGTGCAATGTGATTAAGAAGGGAGGCGTGATAACAGAGAGGCGTGAAATGTGAAGGAAGAAGAGAATATAGGGTTAAGTTAAGTGAGTTATAAAACAACGTAGTTTCATTATTATTATTATTATTTTTTTAATTTGATACAAAACGACGTCGTTTTGTACATAATATTAATTTTAATTTTAACTTCAAAACGATGTCGTCTCAGTTGGAGTCTAGGTTAAATTCTGAATTTTCTGGTTTGGATCAATTAATCCTCTTTCTGCCGTTTGCCTCTCCTCTCTCTCTCTCTCTCTCCCTCGCCGCCACTGCCGTTTGTAGTTCCCCGCCACCACCGTTTGTAGTTCCCCGCCACCGCCGTCGACTGCAACTTGATTCTGCTGTTTTCCAAGTTTCCCTCTCTTCTCTCTACTCTCTACTCTCTATCATGGTTATTATCTAGAAATTTTTAGAGAATGTTTTGTAACTCAATTTTCAATACCTAGTTACTATGCTTTCTACATGTATGTAGAGTTATATAATGCTTAAGACCTAGGCTACTTATCTAGTTATCTTCTCCTTGCTATGGTTTCTAGAAAGATTGTAAATTTGTTTGAAAATTTTGTGTGGGAATTAGAGAAATATTTTGAACTCATTTGTTTATTAATATTTGAGTTTTTTGAAATTTCTGTGTGGGTTGTTTGATGATTCTAATGTGATTTGGTTTTTTTTTTTTTTTTTTTGCACCGAACTAACCGCACCGCACCACTATAGTGAACCGAACTTGGTGTAGACTGGTTACTACCATCCACATGTGAGGTGCGTTGAAGCATGAGGGGAAACCGCACCTTATAGGTGTGGTGCAAAAATTCCCCCCATAACCGGCCGCACCACACAGTGTACAGGCCTACTTATTTATATCCCACATGAACGCCGACCTAAAGCACTTAAAAAAGAAAAGCTGAAGTAGCCTCTACAGACTACAGCTCACTTTTTACTGTTTTGGTGAAGGCCCACTAACAAGAGTGCTACAAGACTTTCAAATATACTACCGTTCAAAGCCATTGGCCCATTGCATTACTAGCCATCTCAACAGATCCATGTTAAAATCTGAGTAGGCTTCTTATATTCTTTCTTTATGCCCCCATACCTTTCTTTGCTTTATTCTTCTTTTAATTCACACAGGGCCGGATTTAATATTGGTCAAGAAACTCACCTCTACAAATAAATTGTCGTGAGCCTTGATCCAAGCCCACTTCCTTTTTGGGCCCTCGGATTTTTAGCCCATACAAATATATTGTAAAATAATTTGAAATAAATTGCAAAATTTCATTTAAATTTTTTTTTGAAGATTTTAATAATTGGGATTAATCATAAAGGTATTTTACTTTTTCAAAAACCTTGGTAATAGTAAACTATGTTAATAATTTCAATGTACTTATAATGAGTCACATAATAAAATTATGTCATACAACTTATAATACTTATATTGAGCCACTTAATGCGGCCACAATATGTATAACCCAACTTTATTTTTGTATTTGTTAATAAGCAATTTGGAATTAATAAGTATAATATGTTCACTCTTGAAGATTTAGAAGACCAGAATGTTAAAAATTATGCTGTTCAAAATCATATAGCATGTAGGGAATTATTTTAACTTTCTTAATAAAGTTGTTGAGAATGTGCTTATCAAAAAATTAAAAAATGATGGATTAGATGTTCTTTACATACCACTATGATATCATTTTTCAAAGGCATACAACATAGAAAAATAATAATATATTTATTTTTGTTGGTAAACAAGTTATTTGCAATATTTCACATATCATGAAAACTACTATTGAAAAATAAAACTTATCATTATGAGCATAGGCTTAGTTTGGCATTGAAACTTTATAAAATATATATATATTGATTATGCCTGTGGCTCGAAAAACCAGAAATCTATAGCGGTTCAACTTGTTAATAGGGTGGTTGTACATATACTTATAATTTTTGTTTCTACAGCAACTAATTAAGAAATGAGCAATTCGGCCATATAATTTTATAACAGACTCTTTGATTTGTATATTTAAAAGGAAATCGCTGAAATTTGTTATAGAATAATCATAAATAATTTTGGGATATAAGAAAATGTCAAATAATATCATTTTAAAAGATCATAAACGATTGAGTTAAAATATAATTAAAAATTTTATTTTTTATTTTATTGATACATTATGTTAATACTAAATATGTTTTATATTGTGTTCATAAGATACTTAACAAAAGTCAATTTAATTTTAAATTTTTTTTTTTAACAGAACCAACGAACTGCAATTATATATGGAAATTAATTGTATCAAAGCCTTCCCCTTCACTTATCATACTTCTGTTCAATCATAAATGAATCACCATAAACATTATCGTATATATACCTGATAAATGTTGGTGTAAGTTTCCTTTAGCCATGTACTCATAAATGAGTGCCTTGTATTCACCTTCATCACAGTACCCAATGAGAGAGACCAAGTTTCTATGATGAACTATCATTAAGAGTTGTGCCTGCATTAATGAATTAGATCAGAACTAATAAAAATTTGTCATATTAACAGTTTGTAAAAATATTTTAATATATTTTGTTTGAGTAAACATTGGGTTTGTGGCGTAAAACCAGTGTTTTACGCTAGCCAATAAAAAGCTGCCACATCATCAATTAAAATCTCTTTTCTCTCTCTCTTGTCTTCTCCGTTTCACAGGTCTTTCTCTTCTCTCTCTTTTTTTCTTTCTTTCTCACTTGTTCTCTTCCTCTCTCCAGCCCTCTCACCCATAGCTTTCTTCTCCATCTAAAATCAAATCCAATTAAAAGCTTCAAGGCCATCAGCCCTTCCCTTCTCCCTCTATGAACAGTCAGGTTGTGTAAATACAACCCGACTGTTCATAGGTTCTAAACAGAAATATTAATATTTTATTTCTCACACTTACTTTAATCTCCCTCACTGGTTCTCCAAAAAAAAAAAAAAACTCCCTCACTCTCAGACTCTCCCTCTCTCTTCTCTCACTGTCTCGTCCCCTCTCTCTGGCTCTCTCTATTTGTTTCGTTTTGTCACTACATCGAATTTGGATGACCGGAGGAGAGGTGGCTGCTGCTGGGGATTCAGATTCGGAGGACAGGTGGGTGCTCCGTCAAATTCGTTTTCCCCAAATTCTTTTCTTCGATCAGATCTACATGCATATCCAAATTTCCTCTCCAATAACCTTTTCAACCCCTCCATTATCAACACCACAACAAGCACAACGCCTAAAATCTTTTCACCGATTCAGATTTGTTTCTCATTTGGGTTTTGTTTTTGTTTTGGGTTTGTGGGTATGGATATGTGATTTTGGTGGTTGTTGATGTTGGTGATGGATGGTGATGGTGAGTTGCGGCGGTGGTGGTGGGGGTAGTTAGCGGTTCCGATTTGGGTTTGGGTTTAGGCTTTGTTTGTTTTCTTTAGGGGGGGTTTGTGGGTATGGATATGTGATTTTGGTGGTCCTTGATGGTGGTGATGGATTCTAGGTGGTGGTGGCGGGCTATGGAGGTGGTGGCTGTTGTGGAGAGAGGAAGAGAACAAGTGAGAAAGAAAGAAAAAAAGAGAGAGAAGAGAGAGACCTGTGAAACGGAGAAGACAAGAGAGAGAGAAAGAGAGAAAGAGAAAAGATATTTTATTTGATGACGTGGCAGCTTTCTATTGGCTGGTGTAAAACACTGGTTTTACGCCACAGCCTGACTCGATGTTTACTCATTTTGTTTTTGAAGCAATGTAGCATTATTCATTTCAAATAATTGAAAAAAAAAAAAAAAAAAAATACTGCACTCATGTATCTAACCTCTGCTTGAAATTCTTTATAGCCTTGCTTTGATGATGGAGACAGCAACTTTATAGCGACCTCAGTTTCATCTTTTAGAATGCCCAGGTAAACTTTTCCAAATCCTCCTTCTCCGACAATGGTTTGAAAGCTATTAGTTATTTTCACAACCTCGGGGTAGCTATATTGTCGATTCTTTGATTTGATATTGGATTCTTTAACCATTTCTGTAGTGAAGAATTACATGTCACACCCCAAAAATATAAATATAAAAATAGAATTAAGAAAATTGAGAAAGGAAATATGTATTCCCTCAATCTGCTATCCCCTAAACCTGTGTACGTCAAATACTAAACTCTAATGCCACTCCCACCCTCCATAACTCTAGAAACCCTAGTCTATCCCCAAACAACTTCTTCATTGCTAGAAAAACTGCTTAGTGACCAAAATCCAACATCACCCTAAAATCAAGCTTATTTTAGAAAATCTAAGCGCGTGAAATTTGGTTGGAACCAAGTACAATAGGGATTCCTTGTATTTACTTATATAGCCCAATATATTTAACCTAGTAAATATTTGATGTCTTGATTGGTTACACGCTCACACAACATATTTATCCATTAATCAAATTCACATGATCATTCTTATAGAGTTGCCTCACCCCATTATTTTCCCTAAAAAATAAAATAAAAAGTTTTGAGGTTATGGTTTATTTCAGAATAATGATGTAAGAAATGTCCATGACAACTTGGACTCTGTAGAGTCGTCCATTTATATTAACGGAACACTCTTTGTTTTGGGAGATTTTGATCATTGTTATTGTTGAAGAGATTGGTTTGGTTCTTTAAATTTCAAGATTTCATAGTTGTAATGAAAACTTTACTGATTAATCGTTTAATTGGCTTTAAATATGTTATGAAATGTTTCACCTGAATCGGGAGATATTTGACCTTTTTTTTTTTTTTTTTTTTGGTCCCCTTCTTTAGAACATAGCTAAATGTACAGGTTAGACATATCGATACTTCACTAACTCTGTTGTTTGAACGGGTTAGGGGCATGACAACCTCACCACTATGGATTGTAATAACAATTATAGAACCAGATAATAAAGAAATACATACCTCTTCTTTTCCTTTTGTGGATAGCCAGAACATAAAAAATGAACAGAATGATGAGGATTATTATGGATGTTGCAACAAGTACAACATTAAGCTCCTTTTTCTTCTTTTTCTTATATGGAACTGAGACAAAAAGATCCTGATTTTCGCCAAGACTTGCATATAGGTAATATGATACGGTAAGTAAGTTTTGTAAATGATGCTGATATACAGAATTACCTTTGCAAATACAAAAGAAATCAGATTTACGAAAGAGATGAACAAATGAGCATAAAGTTTTGGTATTCTTTTGGCATGTTTAGAAGTTAGGACAACTAAGTATAGAAAAATGAAATAATTCAATAAAAACTAACCTCAAGACCAATGATCCATCCCTGGATCTCTGTATAAGAGCCTCTGGGACCGAGCCTTTCAGATTATTCCCTCTTAAATTACTTCAAATATGGTGTAAAATAGAATAAGTCATTCCCTAACCCTTAAATTTAGGTTTATAATTAATAATAAACTGAATAACTTACAGGATCTTCAAATTTGGCAGTTGTGCTAAAAATTCTGGTACGTTTCCGGTCAGATTATTGCATGATAAATCCCTGAAATGTGGGGGAGGGGGGGTAAAGTTAATATTTAACAATAATGTTGGGCAAAGATATCATTTGATATATGAAAGTAAATTATCTCATTTGAAGATAATTATTAGATACTTTTGAAGTATGTACAACAACATAATATTATCATATCACACAAATAACGAATTCTACTATTAAGCTAATTAATTATATGATCCAATATAATGTAAGAGAATAGGGATACCACGTTGTTGTACTCCATGAGTACTGAATAATCACTATTCTTTTTTGTTCTCCCAACCTCACTTATAGGACTTGCATATAAAGCTTAAAGCTTTGTCCTCAACAACCATACATTTGATTAATGGACTTGCATATAAAAATCAATACTTTGTCCTTAACAACTAGGGCAGGCTCTATCTACAAAACATTTCGTCAGCATAGATCTTATTTGTTGTAGTGATAGAAATTAAACCAAGTCGAAACTCTATGTGGCCAAAAAAATCAAAATTATGAGTCCCAAATCATAATTGACGATCAATGTCAGCTAACAATTTGTGGTTTCATTTTTCGTAAGCCAATCTTGCACATAGTAGATAATTAACATTAGCAACTCATTCTCCCAAGTGACCCCACATATCAAAACAATATCCCTCTCTCTCTCTCTCTCTCTCTCTCTCTCTCTCTCTTAAGTCTTGACTCTTATCACCAAAATTAAAATTAGGAATTAGATTTTAACTTTTCTTCACCATGCACCAGCTTACCCAAGGTGAATTAAAATTTGTGCTAAATTTTACACTTGAAGCATACTATTTTAATTCCCTGTATGAAATTATTTTTAGTTTGATTAGTATTAGTTTATCAAATTATGTAATGAATTTGACTTTACTTGGTTAATTTGAGCCTATTGGATGTTATGTGAACTTATGTACGATAGTGATTTTGCGAAATTAAATTTTATTGTTATACACGTTAAAGTTTAAATTTATTAATCTCATATCTTTGAGAAATTCAATTTCCTCAAATAAGTGGATACGTCATACTCTCAATTAAAAAGGAACACAGGCTAAATACAAAAAAATAATTAATAATTTTGCATTTTAGAAATAAAAAATAATAATATAAAAAATTAATAAATTAGTAAAAATTATTTGGTAGATATATTAGTACTAAAAAAAATGCTCCATTTAAAGTTGTGGAATAAGACCTCAGACTGTACGTAGATGCATGGAGAGTTTACCAAGAGTCTATTCATATAGATGTTAAGAACCTTAAGATACACCCTAACCCAATAACTCAATTTATCATTTTTCCACATGTGCACTCACAGCATAACTGAATGCCAAAACAAAATCCGATTTTAGTTATTACTTACAAGTATTGTAGTGCTTTGAGGCTGGAGATTGATGTCGCTATCTCCCCTATCAATCTGCTTGAGCTCAAGTTCCTGCTTGTAATTTAACAAAGATGAATTAAAGAGTTGGTGTCATTGCCAGAAAGAGTATTTTCATATTCTCTCTCCGTCTCTCTTTCCCTCTGACTTACATAAGAGCTTTTTCCCCCTTAAATTTCTGAAATTTATAAAAAGATATGTACGTACAAGTAAACATTTGAGCATATGTTGGGGCATTCATCTATTAAATTGAAGCCAACCTTCAGAATTTATAATTTCTAAACGCTGGGAAAAAAACGCTGGGACAGGACGATTTTTTTGTAGTGTTCCCATTATGCACATATCTAGTTCAATATCCACTCTAATACATTTCAGCCATTTAATCACCGCATTTAACAATAAAAAAAAGTCTCTCATTGTTAATGTGGAATTAAACATTTTACTAACTCTTTATCTTCCATATTAACTCCTACATCTTTATATTTATGTTGTCATATTTATTCATTTCAATTACATAATATTAAAATGTTGCAACAAAGACAACAACAAATTATACATCTCCAATTTAGTTTGGAGTTTAACTCTTTCTAAATAGGAAAAAGTTTAGCTACAAAATTAATTGTAGCCTAAAGTTACAACTTTACTCAATAAAATAAATATAACTACATATTTTGAAAATCTAACCGTTCAATTGCATGTTCTTTATACTCTTAATACACATGTTAAATTTTGTGTCAATTAGATATTATATACTATATAATCTATAAGCTTATATTTTATGCATAATTTTAAACTACAAAAACTAGCAATTTAAACAATTTATTGATGGTATAGCTATTGATTTTTAATTTTCTAAAAATTTTGCAAGTATATAGGATATAAGAAGAATATGTAATCCAATGGTAGAATTCTCAAAATTTACCTCCAATAAAAAAAATATTAAGTAAAGTTGTAATTTTAAATTATAACTAATTTTGTAACTAAACTTTGTATTTTTAAATATCCACTAATTCAGAGGGCCATTCTTACCTAGTGGTGTCAGTTTTCGACAAAAGAAACAAAAAATCCCACTTGCACGTGAAAGTAATACCAATCCTGAACACAATAACATATCTTCAGAATTCAATTCAAATGACCCCACCCCCCACCAATCCTTCTTTATTCTAAATTATCTATGAATTATCTAGTGGATCTGATTAACTTAAAGCATTTGTAAACCAATCATTTTAAAAAAAGTATTTGATCCTACTTTCAGTGAAATATAAAAAGCGTTCAAAAATCTTCTTCTCTTTTTTTTTTTTTTTTAGGAAAAGTTTTCTAAAACAATGATTAACAAATGCCCTTAAAAGGTACCCAATAATTACACCAATTTCATTTCATTACTTTTTTTTTGCTGAATATTTCATTTCATTACTTTTGCGTGTGCAAATACGGACTTAGTTATTCAGCAAAAAAAAAAAATACGGACTTAGTTGCGTCCCATGACACAAAATAATATGGGCCCGTGTTAAATCATAACCAACCCAAGTGAGTCTTGGGTAGACGGGGCAAAACGGGCGGGTTGGGTTCGGGTCGGGTTGGATTGACCCGTATTTTTCAAACAAACTTTTTTTTTTTTTTTTTTCAATTACAAAAACAAATCAATGACAACCTGTTTAGAAAGAATGAATAAAATCAATTAAGAAAATGAATTGCACTTAATGTCACTTGTTAATATCCTTACAATTCTGACAGTTTTGAGCATAACAAAAATTATTTATAGTCATAAATTCATGATGAAAAAAGTCTTCAATGTTATTAATTCACTGTCAAAATGCATATAATTACAAATTTACAACTTCAAAAAGAAATAGATCTTAAAACAAACAAAACAAGTAAGTCAGCAAAGTAGCAAACTATCTTAATCAACTTTACTAATAATGCAAAAGTCAATAAAGCTAGCAAATCTGAATATTGATCCTGCACCAGTATATAGAAAAGTCACCCAGTAGTAGCTAGTAAGACAACTTAATCAACTTTAAAGACCACCAAAACAGAATGGGTGTTAAAGCCACCCAGTAGCAGCTAGTAAGTCAGAGTTTGCTTTTACATTCAAACTCCTTTATTAGAGAAGTATTTGCATACTTAGATCACATGACACCACTTCACATGAGGACAATACTTCTATACATACTAGTGCCACCAGAGAGAGTGCCAATGAATCAAGAAAGAAATAAACATATCTAACCATTATATATGAATCATGACCTATCCTTATCAATAAGTCTTGCCCCAGTACAAAAAGTTCGGATTCTTGCTCTGTAAAAATTTAAATACATAATTAGCATGGAAAATCAAGATATTTAAAATAAATGTTTGATTTTTTTGTAGAAAGGTAAGTAATTTACACACATGATAGCAAACTTGTAAAAAGTATATTTTAAGTTTACATCACTAATAATATCATTCCCACAAAAAAAAAAAAAAAAAAAAAAAAAAAAAAAAAACCTACATGTCATGGACCATATCAAGTTATCGGTCTTCTTAAGTGCACATGTTCCTGTTACATTTAAAATAATAGTAAAGTTAAATTACTTAAAAAGATAAACAAAACAAAAAAAAAATTTTAAAATAAACATAACATATTAAGTAAAGAAGAATAAGTAAATATTTTATAAAAATTAAACTTCAATGTCAATCTACTCAACGTTGGTAGCAGCTTCAGCACTGCAAATATTCATACTTGCAGAGAGCAGAGGCACAGTTGCATAGAGAGAAAAGAGTAGAGGGTAGAGGCAGAGAAAAGCTGAAAGGGTAGAGCCAGAGGCGCAACTCAAGCTTTGTGTGAAAGTTAAAGTGAAACTGAAAAAGTGTGGTCTATGTTTGTCATGAGGAACTGAGGAAGTTTTGGCCTTTTTGTGGTTTGTCAATTGTCACATTTCAGTATTTCACACTTTCACACGTTTGTGAGTGTGTGACTTTGGCTTAGGAGTTGGACTACAGCTAGTCAAATGACTCAAATTGTATAAGATTTTATTTTTCTTTTTTTAATGGTTGTCTTGGTAGTCTTGCGTTATCTTGTCTAAGTTGTCTCATTCTCATGATGTCAGTGAAGCTAGCTTAACTCTTTGTGAAGCTCAAATAGTGCTATTGTCTTGTCTTGTCAATTGTTTATATAATTATATTAATAATCTATTGACTATTAGTGCTTTTACTTTGTGCTTTATGCTCCTAATATCGTAGTTTAAATACTTTAAAAAAAAAAAAAATTTAACGGGTTGGATCATCGGTTATTCGGGTCGGATTGACCTACCAAAAAAATTGGATCAGGTCACGGGTCAACTTATTTTTGCTTCGAGTCAAGTATTTTTCGGGTCAGATTAGAAAATTTTGACCCGTTTTGTCATGTCTAGTCTTGGGTTAAATAATTTTTTTAAAGAAGAATAATATTATAAATTTTACTATAAAAAATTTATAAAAATATCTTTTTAACAAAATATTAAGTGTTTTAATTATTTTTTAAGATTATTTACATATCAATTTGTAAGATTTACGTAATAAAATTTTTAGTGTTTTTAAACATCACTCATAAAAAAGTATATATTTTTTTTATTTATACATTTTTTTTTTGCTGAGATTTTATTTATACATTTTATATTCTAATTGAGTTGGAATTTTCATAGGTTTTTTTATTTTTATTTTTAAAGTTAATATATGAAAAAAGTGCATTACTTATTTAATTACCATTTTGGTCTATTTGTATTATGCATCAAAATAATCCCCAACCTCTCGAATATATTAGTTTAGTGCATAACATTTGACATTATGTCAAAATAGCTAAGTGGTAGATGAAAAAAAATTGACATGATTAACGGCGATACTAAAATATTAATTTATACCACATGAACTGCCATGTAGACTCTCACGTATTTTTAATTTGAAAATTAAAAAAACTAAAAAAAAACAAAATTAACTAAAGCTAAAATCACAAACACAATTACATTGTCATTCCGAATTTTTTGAGATCTGTTTTTGGTTAATGGGAGACTTTATGTCAAGGTCACTTTAGGCCTAGACACACAGCCGGGCCGGCCCTGCAATACCAACAACCACTATGAAATAACTCTTAATAAAACAAAAGGAAAGCCCATAAGGTATCATGGACCTACCATTCTGATTCGTTCAATAATCTAAAGGTTATCCAAGCAGTGTTCATTAATATTTAATAAACTAGAATTTTCTGTATTAATATGTGCCGGTTTGGATCCAGCTTATTGCGTCTACGTCCGCGTTTTCCTCTCTTTTTCTTTTTTTTCTTTTTTTTTTTTTTTTTTTTTTTTTTTTTTTTTTTTTTTTTTTTTCACGCGTTTTCCCCCACAAGCGGCTACTGTTCATGCACTGTTCATGAACAGTAGCCGCAACTTTTGACCCAGTCTTCCGTGAACAGTGCATCTATGCACTGTTCACGGATCCACAAATTTCACTTTTCAGCAACTTTTTCATTAAAAATGGGTCCCACAGCACTATTCACATATTTAAAAATTATTTTGCTACAGTGTTTTCAGTTTTCAATTTTCAGTTTCAGCAAAATAAGTTCTATCCAAACCGACCCTATATATATAGAAAGCTCAACGAAGAACATCATTGCCCCCATTAAAAAAAGAAAAAAAAAAAAACAGCGTTTCCCACAGAAAAAATGGCAGCTCCCAAAGTACAAAAGCATTTTGTTCTAGTGCATGGGGCATGTCATGGGGCCTGGAGTTGGTACAAGCTCAAACCACGGCTAGAGTCCGCTGGCCACCGGGTCACAGCTCTTGATCTTGCGGCTTCAGGCATCAACAGGAAGGCAATTCAAGATGTTCATACCATGTATGAGTACACTGAGCCTTTGTTGGAGTTTTTGGCCTCTCTTCCTCCAAATGAAAAGGTGGTGCTTGTTGGGCACAGTCTAGGTGGATTGAATATAGCACTAGCCATGGACAAGTATCCAGAGAAGGTAGCTGTTGGGGTTTTCATGGCGGCCTTTATGCCAGATACGAAACACAAGCCCTCATATGTCTTGGAACAGGTTTGACATTGATATTTTACCCACTAAATTTCCATTACGAAAGGAATAACATAGATAGCTAGTATTTAAAATTAGGATTTTGGGAATTTTCAACCCAATATATATATATATATATATATATATATATATATTATATGTGTGTGTGTGATTTTTTGGACTCTTATAACAAGTCGTTTGGCTTGGGAATAGATATTTATTGTTGGCAAAAAAAAATATTTATGATATCATTTAGATTTACACATCGGTTATGAATATCATATTTTGGGTACTTAAAAAAGAGTAATTTTAGTACCATGAACTGAACTAAACTACAACTGTTTACATTCACATGGTAAATTGTAACCGGTTGTCTTTCATTTTTACAAAAGTCTACTAATTCTTTTTCACCACTCATAGTCTGCCACATAAATAGTTGTGATATAAATTTTGGGTTAGTTTGTGGTCTCAGAATTTTTGGGTACTGATATTGCTGCCTCGTACTGATGATTGATGAATGATGATTAGCCCCCAGTTTCTCCATATAATGGTCGATAATGTCACATAAATTTCATGAAGAAATTGAGGTTCTTAAAAAAAAAACATTGGGAGAATCAGATTATTAGGCTGATCACGTTGTGAAACTGATCCCCTTTAATTGCCTCCAATTTTTAGATGACCTGCTACACGTAAAATTTATTTGATTTTTAATAGACACATATCATACATCCAATTAAAATTGAGAAGGAATATTAAAAGAGATTAGATTGAGGGGATTTGATTCCAATTGCATTTGACTCATTCCTTAGAATTATGGGCCGCCCTTGTTATTTGGTAGTTGTGAAATTAAGACATTAGAAGTTTATACCGAAAATTCCATTTGTGCTAATCGTGGTCTTTTTCTATGCGAAAAGTATAATGAAAGAACCCCAGCAGAAGCATGGTTGGACACACAATTTTCTGACTATGGAAGCGTCAACCAACCTTCAACGTCAATCTTTTTTGGCCCCAAGTTCTTGTCCTTGAAGCTCTATCAATTAAGCCCCACCGAGGTAAACACTTTTGTGCAACATTGCATATGCATGCGCAATACATAATTGAAGAATTTTGGACATGATTCAAATGTGTGTGCATTTTTCAAGGATTTTGAACTAGCCATGACTTTAGCAAGGCCAGGATCGCTGTTCCTTGATGACTTGTCCAAGGCAAAGAATTTCTCAAATGAGGGATATGGGTCGGTTCCACAAGTTTATGTTGTTTGTGATCAGGATTTAGGGATTCCGGTGGAATTTCAGCGATGGATGATTAAAAATGGAGTGCCTAAAGATGTGATGGAGATTAATGGTGCTGACCATATGGCAATGCTTTCAAAGCCAGATGAACTTTGCCATTGTCTTCTGGAGACAGCACATAAATATGCTTAATGTTGTTTACATGCTTTCATCTATAAACCACTATGATACCAAAGAATTTGTGATGCTTGCTGTTAATGCCTTTGGCTTTATTTTCCCCCAGTAATCAAGAAGGCTTTGGCCATTTTTAGTGTTATTTATGGATCTCACTGCACTTTTTGGTACTATTTATGAGTCTCATTATACTATTTCAGCTAACTTTTACTTTTATCTATCGTATTTTCAGTAAAAAGTTTTCAGTTTTAGCAAAATAAGTAGATCTCAAACAGACCCTTGTCATGCTAACGGGTGCCCTTAGAGCAATGGTTAACAATTTATTTTGGGAAAGTTTTGACATCATTTTTATGAAAAATAGAAAAAATTGTCAAAACATTAATTAATTTTTCTTCTTTTTCCATAAAAATTTTGTTTAAATAAATTATTAACTATTACCCTAAGTCGTTAGCATTTCCCATCAAATAAATATGCAGTTTAGATGTCAAATTGGTTTCGATTTTCGCGAGTAAAACACGTATGTAGTTATTGTTGGTGGGGCTTACGTCTATTAGTCCACTAGTCTAGTTTCAAACAAGAGGACCAAAATTTTCAAAGAGTCAATAAGGGTCCGTTTGGATACAACTTATTTTGCTGAAAACTGAAAACACTGTAGCAAAATAATTTTTAAATGTATGAATGGTGTCGTGTGACCTATTTTTAATAATTTTTTTTTTCTGAATAAAGTGGTTGTGTGTCCCATGAATAGTGCGTGAACAGTAACTTTGTGTGCGTGAACAGTAACTTTGTCTCCGACCTAGAAACGCGTGCATCAATAAAAAAAATATAAATAAATAAAAAAGGAAAATGCCAAACGCAGACGCGCTGACTTTTTCAGCCGGATCTAAACAGTCACTAAATGTGTCTTATAGTTCTAGCGGCAAGGCAATACAGTACCAGCATTTCCCACATTTTTTCTACTCAAACCATAGTCATAGATGTGAAAACTTAGTGTCCATTTGGCAAAGATTATTTTTACCAATTTATTTTACTATTTAGCTTATTTTTGCTACTATTTATAAGTTTCAGTATACTATTTCAGTTAACTTTTACTTTTATCTACGTTACTTTCAGCAAAAAGTTTTCAGTTTTAGCAAAATAAGCAGATCCGTGTCTGTTTGGGAACAGCTTATTTATCTGAAATTAAAAACTTTTTGTTGAAAGTACTGTAAATAAAGGTAAAAGTTAGCTGAAATAATACAGTGGAACCCATGAATAGTACCAAATAATGCAGTGGGACCCATGAATAGTAGTAAAAATAATTTGAATAGTAAAATAAGCTGGCAAAAATAATCAATGCCAAACGCACACTTAAATTGTAAATTGATTATATATATATATATAATTTGAATATATTCAAATAATGACTAATTTATTCAGCACTTATATGTAATAATATTTAACAAGCTAACTGAATAAATCAAACTAGCATGTGTTTATAATATACATATTTAAATTGTAAAATTTTGTTAAGTGCAGATAAGTATATATAGTTGGGGATTCTGTGAGGGATTGTTATCCATTAATAATTTGTGATGCTTGTTGTTAATGCCTTTGGCTTTATTTTCCCCTAGTAATCAAGAAGGCTTTTGCCATTCTTGCTACTACTTCTTGTTAATCTTTGTTTTACCAAATATAATATCTTCTTTTCCTACAAAAATGAAAAATGTGATAGCTAGGTGTATGTAGGGTGGGGGTGAAGAGGGGGTTTGAACTTTGACATAGCCCAATGAGTAAAGCCCGAGAAGCATATCCAAGAAATCAACCTGGCCTAGGATACAAGTAGAGAGGAAAGGGCCTACTGACGAAGATATACCAGTCAGGGTCACTAACCTGGAAAGCTGAGGTGGCAACCCCCCATGGGATCATATTTGAGGTAGTCCCTTGTGGGCTGCTTCCCGAGGTCACCATGACACCTCGAATAGTGATTTATTTGCCCAATGGTGGATATTCTCCTTTCACCTCTCCCTTGAGAGACATGCTAAAGAGGATATAGAACCCAACGAAACAGTCACCTTCGCATTAATGAAATCCCCTACCCAATGCCCACCACATTAAATGCTGAATGACTGGTCTGAACAGTGGAAACACCCCCCATAAGTCCTACTTCATGATCAAAAGATGATAGAGTAGTGGGATGATGGGACAACTATCCCCCAAGTCCAGCTGGGGAGAAAGAAGAAGAGAAAACGACTATAAAAAAGGGAGGAGGGGAACTAGAAAGGGGGTGGAGAAAATCAGAGAGAGAAAACCTAAGTAAGAACTAGAGAGAGAAAAGTTAGAGAAACTGTTTTAAGAGTTTTCAATCTTAGAATCCCATTCTTGTAACTTGGGAATGTTGTCCCTACATATATAAAAGCTTGATTTGATCCTTTACATCTTCATCTTGTTGTTTTAACATTCCATTGTGGATTACTTTTCCCCATCTTTTAGAAATTAGTTGTGTAGATTAAAGATCAGCCTCATTATTCTTGTGTTGGTTGCTTTTGGTTCCCACAGAGTATGTATGCAAGGAATTGCTACATAAGAATTGTGTTGTAGAATGTCTTAGAGCTAGGTCTACCTCATCAATTCAATCATAAACATCAACCCAATATAAGAATTCTTTCCAAAAGAAAGAAAAAAGAAAAAGAACAAAAAAAAAAAGAAAAAAAAAAAAGAAAAAAGAAGAAGAAGAAGACAATATAAGGATACTAGTTGTGCAATGTACAACAAAATTATACAAAAAAATTATATATAATAGAATATTTAATTAATAAATAGTAATAAATGAAATGTCAAATTGGAGAAATTGTTAAAAAGAATTTACCTAATATAAAGAGAATTTGTTTAGCATTAGTTTAACTAATACATATTAAGCTCTTTTTAACTTGATAAATTTGATAGCTAAACTATATTGTAACTAATACATATAAATTATTTTGGATCATGATATTTGTGCATACCCAACCTCTGCTTAACGGACTGGGCCTAGGGTCGGGCTCACAACTTACTTGTAGAGTGAGCCTAGTGTTTCCTACTAAGGGCAGTTCCACCCCAAGTGACACTATAACTTCCCTTAACCCAAGTGAACACCCTTACTTTTCTCTCTGTGTTGCTCTCTCCCCTGGTTTTACTAGTTCACTCTCTCTCTCTCTCTCTCTCTCTCTCTAGAATTGCCAACCCCTTCTTCTCATTCCATTCTCTTATTTATAGCCTGAGGTGGGTGGAGGTGTTATGATTACTTTCTGGTCTCACTCGTGCGGGTGGGGTCCAAACTAATTATTCCTGACAAGAATATGCTCTACTGGGAACGGTGATAATGGCATCAGAACTGGTTCCAGCCTTCAAAATACTGCTCAGCAGCGATATTCTCCAAGGCAATACTAGGCTGTCGAGAACACAGGCTGTCCTGAGCAAGCACATTCCCAATCAAGTTAAAATTGATCGGCTGGTGCTTGCCTCTGATACGTTCAAGACAAGATGGACTCATCATGATACTTGGGCTCAGCTTGGGCTTTAAAGTGCGTTCGGCCCAAGACCAAAGGTCCGACGGGAATGGGATCATATGCTGTACTATAAGGCATGGGCCCAAGGCTCAGTGGGCCTAGGACCATTCCTCGTACAATATTGAATTGACTCACTGATGTGTTAGGATTATTGATGATTTTTTTTTTTTTTTTAAGTAAAGGATTATTGATGATTAATATGCATCTCGTTCTACCCAAAAAAAAAAAAAAAACATATTAATAATAAATAAAATCTTAAAATAAAAAATACAAACCAAGGCCAAAACAATGAAATATATGGAAGAAAAAATCCTTTGGTCATTGGTAAATTTTTCTTCAACTTTTAGCTAGTGGTTTCACTCTCGAAGACAGGGTATCTCAAAAGAATTTTAGAGTTCAGACTTTAGTAAGTTTTGTCACCATATATAACAGCTTTTAATTATGTTCCTTCCCTCCCACACGGATAGGAGAAGAGATATTTATATATATATATATATATATATATATATATATATATTGATTGTCATGGATATAATAGTAGTATAGTACAATGGAATTGAGTTGAATGTAATTAGCAAGCAAATCCCACCGATCTTATTATAATCAAATAAATAAATACACAATAATATGTCAAATTGGGTCCGGTTAATGTATGTCATACATTTTAAGAAAGTTTTTATAAAAAATTGAAAAAATTGTCAAAAGAGTTAATCACTTTTTTTTTCTTTCAAAAATCGTTTTTTAAATGGTTTACTAATATTGTATGCCCTAAGAGCACTCACAGCAGTGGTGCTAAATAGCTATATTGCTATTTTTTAGCACCACTAATCATAAAAGAAGAGTACAGCAATGGAGCTATAAGCAAAATTTTTTGCTTCTTAGCTACAGCGCACATCTAAAAATAAATGTGCACTGTAGCAAGAAGCTAAAAAAAAATATATATATATATTTTATTAAATTTCTCTCTCTTCTCTCATTAAATTATTCTCTTTTTCTTTCTTTCTCTCTCTCTCCGGCTTCTCTTCTTTCTTCTATTTTTTCCTTCTCATTTTTTTTCCTCTAGCGCCTCCCTTATCTCCTCTCTGCTTCGTCGGCGAGCTCGCCGACCGAGGTGGTGCTCGGGTTAATTGGCCTTCAGTTCTGGTGGCTGCGGGTCGAGCGGTTTTGGCGGGCGCAGGTCGAGCGGTTCTGGTGGGTCGAGAGCCCATCTCCCCAAGCCCCATCGCCGATCTGTTACCCGAGCCCCATCGTCAAGTTTGTGCTAGATTTGTGTATGTGTGCTGAGTTTGTGTTTGTGTTTGTGCTAGGTTTGTGTTTGTGTTTGAGTTTGTGCTGGGTTTGTGCTGTGGGTGTGGTCTGATTGGATTGTGGCCTGTGGATCAATGGGTTTCGTGGATGTGGGTTGGTGGATTGTGGCCTGTGGGTCGGTGGTGGTGGGTTTTTGATTCGTGGGTTGCTGTGGTGTGTTGGTGTGATTGCCGTGGTGTGCCGTGGTGTGATTGTTGCTGTGGTGTGGTGGTTTGCTTGCTCTGTATCAGAGAAGAGAGAGATGAAGAGGAAGAGAGAGAAAAAGATAGAGATGATGATGTTGTATATGATGAATATTGTATATGATGAATATTTTATTGTGATATTTATATTATTTTATTGTATTGAAAGCTAAAATAGATCCACTGCTGCAGCATGTGTGTAGGTAAAATAGATAAAGTAACTTTTGGTGGAGCTAAATTGCTCAATTTTTAGCTCTATTACTGTGGATGCTCTAAGGGCATACGTTAGTAAAAACTCATATATATATATATATATATAAATATATATATATATATGGTCCAGTTAATCTTAGAGCATACATTTTAATTTTTGATAAAAATTTATCTAAAATAATTATTCGTTAGTAAAATTCATTAAAATAACCATTAAAAAAAAAGTTATTGCTGTTGGGGCTTACGTCTACTATTCTAGTTTCAAACAAAAGGACCAAGGTGTAAAACAATACACCTCTGACCTCTCAGTCCAGAATTCAAACTTAGCATCAAGGGTTGTGTTAACGGGCACCGCACCGTGCCCGTTAAGCACAAAAGTTTTTACTTTTTTCTGACACAAGTTTTGTCTTTTTTTAAGTTTATGTCAAGTTTTTAGTTTTGTAGGTACTGTTTGAGATTTTTTTTGACTTTTTCAGACAAATTTTTTTTGTCTTTTCTGCCCTTAACTAGCACCGAGCGGTGCTGGTTAACATTCTCCTAGCATCAAAATCAAGTAAAGCTGCAGTGATAAAGTTTTAAGTCAAGTCAGCCTATACTAGCTGTCTGGAGCGTCTCTTACATAGAACGTGGGTCTCTCTCTCTCTTGTTCTTTATAGCCTGCGTTTGGTTGGTGTGATAGTGATAATTGGGGGATGTAAAATAGGGCAAAGAAAAGTGCGGAGAAAACACCAAAATGGAAATCCCTTGGTTGAATTTAACGCCAACTATGACATTCACCAAACCACCTACTCCAGCATTTCCCACTTTTATTTCTCAGAGACCTTTAGAATTTGGGTGGAGCTTGGCCACTTGACACGTTAGGATATGGATACGTGTCCATACTCTTAGAACTTAACCATTTATGTACCACTCAAACCATATATAGCCATATCATTAGGACAATTTATAGGCACATCATTAAGACAATTTATAATACTTGCCAAAGACAGTCGAAAAGTGTTTGTACTTTTCATAATCAACACCACTCATTCTCTGAATTTGATTTATAAATTGGGTCTGGTTAACAAATCTATTTTTGGAAAAGTTTTATAGAGAATTGAAAAGTTGTCAAAACTTTTTTAAATTCCGATAAACTTTTTCCAAAATTAGTTTACTATTGTGTGCCCTTAGGGCACACATTAGTAAAATCCTTATAAAATTTGTATCTTTAATGATTCTCATTTTGAAGTCATTACTGAATTTCAACTTTGACGCCATATCTGATAAAGTACAGTTTCTATATATGATAAAGCATCCACAGCAAAAATCCATATCTATTTAAGTAAAAGAGTTTACTTTTTTATTTTTATTTTATGCAACTTTTTTTTTTAAACACTCAGATCAGATTATTTAATTTTTATTTCTCTCTCAAATTATCTCTCTCTTTCTTTGTATATATAAATAAAGAAGTATTATAAAAAAAAAAAAAAATTGCATATGAATAATAATCGTATATATTTACATTGTTATTGTAACAAAAATATAAATTTACACACTTTTAGATTAATTGATGTAGGTAATTTTTAAACTTAAATGTGTAAAATTAACATCTTATACTATTTTACACTAATGTGTGTGTGCTTTTATGTTTGTAGACAAGTCTATATTTACAGTCTTGAGCTTTTATTCGTACGTGCAGGTTTTGAAGTATTGAGCATTTTTTCACTTGCTTTTGTTGTATAGAACCATTAAAACAGTTTCATTTGGGCCACAGAATAACCGGTCATTTTTAAGACACATACAACATCGCATTGAGCACACATACACATGATGCAAGTATATCATATTCAATACCTCCTAAGGAATAGCAAGAGTGGATTTGCAAAATTTGTTATTGCAAATAACATATATTCCATTTCCTATTATATGTTATTGTGCATTTGCAATACTTTCATTATGTCTTTTTAGAAAAAATATATATAGTATGGGTTATAATTATTACACACACAGTGTAACAGATTTTACCCACACATTATATTAACTATATTGTGAAAAATATATATTCCAAAGTCCAACACGCAAATGGCATAGATAAGGAATTTAAGAATATTTCTCCGCAATCTCTTGGAGACATGAGCACAGCTCCTTCGGTTTAGAAAACATGACCATGTGATCGGAACCAGTTATCACCTTCACTTCATCTGCTGGATTATTCTCGATCATCCACCTTTGAAAATCCTCCTTTATAATATTGTCTTGGTCACACACAATATAAACTCTACGAACAGACCCATATTTCTCCTTAGTGAGTTCTGATTCTTTTAACAATAATGCATCATCACCATAAAGACGAAAAGGTCTCACCAATGACATGGCAAGCGTCAAATCCTAGTTCAATTCATCATCGATCATTGTTAAAGTTTTCTCAAAAAAAAAAAAAAAAAAGGGATCATTTTTAAAGATTTTTTTTTAAAATTTTATTTTTGAGAAATGTTAACCAATGCCCTAATGAACTATTTTTAGAAACATTTTATTAGGAGAATAATAAAACAATAAATGTTATTGACAATTTTTTATATTTTCCATGAAAGTGGTGTCAAAACTTTCCTATTATGATTTATTTATTTATTTTTGATAAGTTCCTATTATGATTTATTAACAATTGCCCTAAGGACATCCGTTAACATGACCCTTTATTTTTTAAATGCAATTTAGCTAAGTAGCTAATTGTTTAAGACATTCAACCTTTAATTATAAAGTTGTTAAACTGATGATTGCATGCCTGACTAACTTTTGTAGCTCTTTTATTTAATGTTTTCTTCCTAAAGAAAGTGTGACATTATTGAATAAATATTAAGTTTTTTTTTTATATTTTATTTTATAGAGAATTTCAACCTATGGCGTCTTCTCCTGATGATAATTTTTTATCATCAGACTAAGACACCAATTGGTTTTTGGTATGGGTAGGAATTGAACCCTAAATTTCTTATTCAACTATTAAAAATTTATCAATTGAGTTAACTAGAACTCATTAAATAAATATGAAGTTAAAGAGAAGTATAAAGTATAAATTATGTATCTTACCTCAGGTGGGGAGAGCTGGTATAACTTGGTTGCCATGGAATTGTACCCAAGTAGCAATGAGGTAGGTGGGTTGTTGGGCCCTTGATCAAATGTGAATTGCGCGTCCTTGAGAGGATCCAACCTTCGAGATTTCTACATATACCTAAAGATATCATTAAGCACATTTGGGAACTAGCTAGCTAGGAAGGGAGACAACAGTGACAACTGACTCAATGATGGAATTTCCTAAACTTGAGAGAGGATGATTGGAAATCCATGAACTAAACACTATCAAATGCACAGTAAAACATGTAACAATTTCATTTATTTTTCAGGTGATCTTTTCATGGTATATGCCTATGACACTATCCCTCAAACCAGTCTCTCTCTTGGTAAGGTCAATCTAATAGGTACATATCACCATCAAGGTCACACTCACATCACATACCTAAGCTCAACAGTATTGTTAATTGTTTGGATTGAGATCAGGTGATGCAATTGCAATGAAGGGTTGAGATTGAGAGTTGAAAAAAGTAACTTTCAATCTCAACCATTAAATAATAAAAAAAATATTAAAAGCAAGTAAAAAGTTAAAGTTAAAAATTTAAAATTTTTTGTGAAGAAATGGAGTTAATTGCATGGTTGCACCTGATCTCGACCCATAACTTTTGTGACTTGATATGTGGTAAATAAACTTGGTAATCACACTGAACTAGTGGTCAACAGTGAGTAAAAACTTAGGAAGCACATACATTTCATTTAGAGTGTTGTATTCATGTCATATCGGTGTCGCAGTAGCTGTTTCATGTTACAATTTTCCAGAAACTGATCATGTCCCAATGTCATACATGCATCTAGACCCGTACCCATGTCAATGTCCGTGCTTAAAAACCATCATGAAGTAGAGCATGAATTTTAGGATTGAGATCTTATTGAACCATGCATTACCACTTTTACGAACAAGATTGAAACTTGATTAGTTCACTTTTAATTTCAACCCATGGATCAAAACTTTTTAAACCTTTTTACTTTTTTACCTCTCACATAGTTACACTATTACATTTAATCCAAATCCTTAATTCAAATCCTACTTTATGATACAAAACTCCAATTGACTTTAGTGATATTGAAATTAATGCTACGTCTGTTTCAACGCCAAATGTTCTTTGATTGGAAAATATTTTGATTTTTGGTGTTTGATTTGTACGGAAAATTACTAATGAACCAGTTGCTAATCTCTCTACGATCTACTCATAGATTTGGAAAAAAAATGATCATGCCAGAGGGAGAGCCTTTCTAGTCATAGATCTCACCACCACTGCTAAGCTTTGACGCCATTCAAACAATACCACCAAGACAAGAACCACTAATCTCCTTAGGTCTAGATATGCTGGATCAACAATGTGGGTTGTTTAAGTCGTGGGTCAACAATGGTTGGGAGCGACGAGTGCAACCCATAGGAGGAGTGTGGTGGTTGTGGTAGGTGGCAAATTTGAAAGAGGGGAGGGGGGAGGTCTCCTATTCGAGAGCTTTGGGGCATAAATTGTTTTACACCATTTTTAATCGTACCAAACACTTAAGAAAATGGGGAAATGTTTACAATAATCAGATTTTTTTTTCTATTTTTTAATGTGTGATGTAAGGAGGGTCCAAAATTTGAAACTCTTGTTGGATCATTGCAATATTTAAGGTTGTGTGTGTTTATTTATTTATTTATTTGTGCACACATTCCAAAAAAACACAATTACAACAAATTTACATATGCAAGCTAATATAATATAGGCAAGTAGCATTATGCAAGCCAATAAGCCCAATACATTGTTGACAAATGACAAGTGCATTCTTTTTCTTTCTTTTTTTTTTCAAAAAATGAGCATTATAGCTTATAATTGATCATTTATTGTTTTTTTTTTAACTTGTTTCCTTAAAGACTCTCATTGATAAGACTTTTTTTTTTTTTTTTTTAATGAGACTATTCTTTATTTATGAATTTTTTTTGAGAAACAGACTATTCTTTATTAAGTAAGAGATTAACACAGAAAATAAATACAACTTTTTTAATGTTAAGGTGACATATTGTGAGTATGGAATAAAGTGATTTTCCATTTTTACCCTATATTTAGATAGAAAGAGAAGATAAAATGACGCCAAAAAAAGGACACTAGAATATTCTATAAAGTAATACATTATGATTTATAATCCTTTATAAAATAATAATAATAATATATTCTGATTACATTTCTCTCTCTTTCTCTCAAATATTTAATTAAAATGGTGTTTCCTTTTTGTAATAAATTAAAACGATGTTAAATCAATCAATTCATGTTTTATAAAAACAAAGAAACCAATACTTGTCGTTTAAGTTGTGAAAAGTAATTCTAAGCATACAAAAAATTGACAGTTTTTTTGGCACTTGGCGAATAGACAAATTTTCACTAATTTTTATTTAAATTCACTCTTAATATTATTATTTTTTACTTACCACTAATAATATGTCGTGTTAAATTTTGTGTTTTCCTGTACTTTCTAATATAAAGGTAACATTTTTCAATGAAAGAGACAAGAAACAGCCACGTGTAAGGCTGAGGCATGCATAAGACTTTTATATGAATTATCTGAAAGCAACCCACACGGATAGTCGAAGACTCGAACGGTCATAATAGCGTGACCCTAACAACTAATAATAGGAGACTAGTAAGTAGTAATTATCAAAAAAAAAAAAAAAAAAAAGACTCAAATGATCTAATTATGTTCAAACATGTCCAATTATTTTTGGGGGAGTAGCCTTCAAATATACCGAAAATATTTGAATAGTTAAGAAGAAAGGAAAGCCTTAAGCCTGTTTAGAAAATTTTGAGTTGTGGTACAGTAAATAGCAAAGTTATGGATACCGTTCCGTTCCGGCCGGAATGGCCGGAAAATCTCGTACCGGCAAGCAAAATGGAACGGCAAGCCCCTCTATTCCACCTCGGATGAGATTTCGGCCTGTTCCGGCGTGTTTCGGGAGATCCGGGCTGTTTCGGTTAATTTCGGCCGAAATACAAGGTTCGGCCGGTATGGGTTTGTTGCAGATAAAGTTGAACTTGGATTTTCTGAAGAATCTGAACGGACCAAAATCAATCCACCATTCCTTTGCTCAAAAAACACTGTAGTCTTTTGCTTCATATGATGAGTTGTAGTAGCAGTAGCTTAACTAGAGGAATATTATAGCTCACGCAGTCAAGCTTAACAATTTTGGATCTCCATCAGAGAGAGGGGGAAAATAGAGAAAGAAGACTCAGAGTTAAAGCTTATTAACCCAGACAAAGTTGCGTGTGTGAGTAGAAGAAATAAAAAGAAAGATAGAAAGCTATAATTCTGAGTCAGTCAGTGTAGGTAAAGATGAAAAGTGATGTGATGAAGGGTGGAAATCAAGGAATTATAGACACATATGAAGACGTGTGGGATTGAAAAAATTTATTAAAAAAATAAAAAAAATTGGCTTGTGAGGAAAAAAGTAAGAATAATAAAAAAATAAAATGTTGGACATAGGGTTGGTTTGGCTTGGGCAAAGTGTTTAGCCGAACTGCCCAGCCTTATTTTAATTTTGTTCTCACTTTGTTGCATTAAAAGAAATAATTAGTATTTTAATTAAGATAATAGTAGCTTAATTGTTAAAGTTAATTAATTAGATTAATTTTAAAATAACAAGTTTTATAAATGTATGAAAATATAACTTTTAATTTTTTTATAAAAGTAATAAGATATATATATATTTACTATCTTTAAAAAATCCCGAAACACTCAGAAACGGTACGCTGAAATTGACCGGTACCGAAATATATCATTCTATTAGACAAACCGAAACGGACTCCGAAACGGTATTCATAACATTGGTAAATAGTGAGTTAATGTGAAAATGATTATTTACGCGACTACGCGGTAGAAGATCTAGGAAAGTGTTACATACCCAGATCTGCTTTCTAACGATTGTTAGAGAGAGATGATGATGAGAGCAGTACCTGTTCGTTTAATGCAAGGACATCGAGATCAGGACCAGGCATAAGGGCGGTAGCATATACTGCAACAGAAATTTTCTCAGGGAACTTTTCCATGGCAACAGAGTTACAGGCTCCACCGAAGCTGTGGCCCACAAGGATCACTCTTTCCTCTGCTGGAAGAGATGCCATGAATTCCATCAAAGGCTCAAGGTAATCTGATAGTGATCTGAGCTCATGTGCTTGCTTTGGGTGAATCCCGCTCGCAGCTAGGTCCAAGGCTGTTACTTTATGACCAGCTGATTTCAGCAGGGTTACCACTTTGTACCAATTCCATGCTCCATGACAGGCTCCATGAACCAGCACAAAATGCCTCTCCTTCTTCTCCATCTCCTCCACCTTGTGTTGTCAGTTGTGTACTGTGGCTATTGACAATCGCTTAATCTTTTATACTTTTTAGAAGAAAAACTAGTAGCCTCAATAATTGGACACGCTAGCTTGGCAAATTTTTTTTTTAAGAGGGGTCAATTTTATGGTGACACAAAGGCACTACTCGCCAATAGGGATGGAACAGAACTTGAAATTAGGGGGATGGAAGTATACGCTCAAAAAAAAAAAAAATTGAAACTCACAAATACACAAAATTATTGAAAAGAGAACTTGACTTAAAAAAAATAAAAAATCTTCCAAATTATTTGAACATTTTTTTATGAAAAATCAAATATTATAGTTAATTTTTTCATAATCTACAAATAAAATATAATTTGAACTTATCATCTTATTAAATATTCAATAATCTACAAATCATTACACACAAACCCTCAACAACTAACTAATGAATTTCAAAGCTGAAAATAATTTTTAATTTTTAATTTTATTTTAAAGATACTAACAGACAAACACTAAAAGACAAGCATAGTACAAACAAAATTTAACACTATCAAATAACAAATACACAAAACAGAACATGGTTGATGGGTTAGTCACTACTACAGTATTTTTTATAATAAAATATTACTTTAACTTTATTGAAGAGAGAGAGAGAAAAAGATGGAACATTAGATGTTATCTGCCCCCTCTCTCTCTCTCTTTTCTATTTTCAGTGAGTGTAAATTGTGGAGAGAGTTCTCGGGAAAAATAGACATTTGTTCATAATTTACAAACAACGCAATAAAATGTTTTTGTTTTGAAACTATTTAGCAAAATGCCTATATTTTTTAACTTGATTTAACAAAATCGAGTTATAGGTGGAATCCGACATTAGCAATGTCGAGTTCTATGCAAATTTTGTCATTTAAATTTTTTTGAAAATTTAAGTGGAACTTAATATTGCTAATATCAAGTTTCACTTAAAAATATACATGGAACTCGATTTTGTTAAAATCGAGTTTAAAAAACGTGAACATATTTCTAAATAGTTTCAAAACAGGGGCATTTTACTGCATAGTTTGTAAATTAGGGGCAAATGCCCATTGTTCCTGAGAATTCTCTCATCTCTGCCTCTCTTTTATTTTCTTCACAACTCAGATAATCAAATCAAGCTAATCAACTGACAAAAGTTTAGTAATTTTTGGCATTAGAGATTCAGATATGAGAGATAAGATATTCCAATCCCAAAAATAGGATAGATTAGATATAATACCAAATTTGAGAGCGATGGACTGGTGGTGGCTTGGTGCTAGTCTATTTACTGCTACTGTTGTGTTGTGTTGTGCAACCTGTGCTACCGTTGCCCACTTACCTAGGCTCAGCTAGGGGTGGCAAAATTTGATACGACTTGCGAACCCGACAAGACTAACCCATTTATAAACAGGTCGAGGGTTGAGGCTAAACAGGTTTGGGTCATATTCGAGGCTGACCCGTTTAATAAAAGGATCATGTTTGTGTTCAACATGTGAACCTGTCTAACCCATTTGACCTGTTTAGCTTATAAATGTATTAACTTTTGTTATTATTGCTTAATTTTTTGTTGTAATTATATGTTTATTACTATATTTATGGTAGTAATTGTATTTTAATTTTAGATATATGGGAATTGATAATAGGTTATTCAGGTTAGGTATGACCTATTAATCAAATGGATTATTAAATGGATCATTTGTATTGACCTTTACATGACTTGTTAATTAAACGTGTTAAACGTATCGTGTCGGGTCAACCTGTTTAATAAATAGGTCGGGTTAGGGTTAAGGATTCTTGACACGTTTACTAAATAGGTTGGGTTCAGGTCAACCCATATAGCCAAATACTCACGACTCGACACAACACGACCTGACCCGCGAACACAAATTGCCACCCCTAGGCCCAATACCCCCCAGTCCCTGGTCACACTTAGTTTAGGTTTCCTTTTTTTTTTTTTTAGTGTCTTGTGTGTTGGGTGCCTTTTTCCTTTTAAACCCATTCTCTTTTCTTTTTTTTCTTTTTTTTGGTGTATGTCTGCTTGGGTATTGTTTGGACTTAAGCTAATTTTTGAGCTAGTTAAATTTATTTTAAATTTTAGACTAATAAATTTGTTTTTATAGCCCTTTAAAAAGAACAATAATATTGTTGAGGGGGCAAAGTGCAATTTTATTGAAGCAAATTACTAAAATTAATATATATATATATATATATTAGTATTTTGTTTTTTTGAAAAATTTTGGGGGTGCTAGTCCAAGAATAGCTCCATCCCTGCTCACCAAGTTACTTAAAAAGATCAACCTACAATATTACAAAATTTAGTACATAATACTTATAAAGTAATATAAAGTGATGATTCACCAATCAATATCGTTATTAAATTCTATCACTCACATTCATTACATTGTACACACTTTCCATGGAGGTTTTAAACATCTCTATGGAGGCGATGTCATTAAGGAGCAAATTGTCAAAAAAGAAAAAAGAAAAGTAAAATGGGATGTTAAAGCTTTGGAAGCCAATCTATATCAAAATCAATGAATAACAACAAAATCTTGACTCTTTCTATTCATTGTCGGCACATTAAGTAGCAAACATAATTTTGTGGAGATAAGGGGCGATGGTTAGAAAGAACACATTCAGTTTTGTTATTTCCCCTAGAATATTCTTTGAGAAACTGTTTTAAGTTTAAGTTTAATGATGTTTCTAAAACTCTTTATTTTACGGATTTAGTTGGTGATTGATTGTAGACAATATCTTAACCCTTTTCTCTATATATATTATATCATTCAACAATCTCAATAGATAGATATTATTAATAAAAATATGAAAATATTGATATTTAATATATTTGTAATGGTAAAAATTAGGTTAAATAGTTTAGGTGTTATACATTATAAATAAAAATATGACAATATTGATATTTAATATATTTTTAATGGTAAAAATTAGGTTCAATATTTTAGGTGTTATACCTTAAATTTTCAATCAAATTCAACTAGATGACTATGTTTAATAATACAATATAAATTTTGTTATCTTTATTTTAAGAACAATAAATTCAATCATATGGTTCATTGATTAATGCAAACTTGTGATTTAATTTTAGTCGAAGATCCTAGGGTACAACATCAAAGAAATAGTACCTAAATTCTGCTCAAATAATAAAAAATGAAACTAAAAAAATATTTTTTTGATAATTGTGTTGACATATTTCATAAGAGTACCTGAAATACTAATCAATAAACGATTATAACAAATATTAGAGCATTAGATTTGTAGTGAAATTGTAATATTTTGTACAAGTATAATTGGGGAAATATTTAGTAATTATTTTATATTTTTATAAAAAATAAAGAACATGAATTTTTCAAAATAATTTTCCAAACTGATTACAAGCCAATTTTGTAGTGACCAAATGCAGGACCACTTTCAGAGCTTGTCCAGAAATCAAGTTTTTGCACAACGTCTGGAAAAGTAATAGAGCAACTGATGCCCTTTGCCAAAATGGGTGCAATCAATCTGATGTTTTTGTTTTTAACTCTTGCCTAACTTGTAATCAATCTTGATTTTTTTTTTTTTTTTGGCAATAATAAATGGTTAGAAGAGGCGACAAGTGTGGCTTTCTCTACCTAGAGTGACCATATACAGTAGCACCCTAACCACTTTCAAGCTAAGACCCACACCACAGTTACCGATGAGTTAGGTGAACATCCTGCAAGTGAGGTATAAGGAGCCGCAACACGTTATTAGCGGGGGAACTCAAACCATTCCCTAAGACATGCTGGCCCAAGCGACTAATGACGTGTTTGGGTTACTAATGACTCATTAATATGCATTTTGTTCTAACCAAAATCAAATACAAGCCAAGGCCAGAACAATGAAAAGGAAAGAAAAATCCTCTCATCATTGGTCAAAATTTCATCAACTTTTAGCTCTTGATTCCACTCTTGGGAGACAGAGTATCTCAAATAAAACCTCAGACTTCAGTTTTGTCACGGTAACAATCCCCCTATGGCTGTGTCCCATACCGATAGTAAAATGGAATTTTGAGTTGGACCATAATGACATGTCCCACACCGATAGTCCAATGGAGGATTTTTTGTGTGTTTATTTGGTGTGCTAATAAATACTAAACCATCCGATACTAGTACTCTAATAAATGAATTACCAAGCAAATCCAAGTATCCAACCACTCTTAATCAAATAAATATGCAGTTTAAAATTTTAAATGTCAAATTTGTTTTATATAATTTTGGACATAAATTTCAATAATAGTCCCTCTAGATTTTTACTAAAAACATGTATATAGCATTTATATAGTTGACTATTGATTTTTTATTCCCTCTAATTACTCTTATGTCATACATAGTGAGTAATTCTTAGGTACTCCTAGTCAAAGAGCATAAAAAATTGTGCTCCCTCTTCTCACATTCATGGTAGGGTCCACTTAATAAATTCATGGGGAGATCTACCATGAATGTGAGAGAAGGAAGCACCATTTTACTATACTCCGGGAGTATCTAAATTTTTTTTCCATATATAGCTCATTAAATTTAAAGTGTATTTAATGTATACCATACATAATTTAATTATATTTTATTTTTATGAAATTGACTTGTATATTTTTAAACATGTGAAGACTTACTTTTTCTTTTTCTTTTTCTTTTTCTTTTTGCAAAGATATAAACACTTGTTTGATGTAAATATTTTTTTTAACATAAGAAAATATTATATGTTAAATAAAAATTACAAATATTTCATGTATAAGTAATAAATAAATATTATATAGATATATTTATAATCTAATCAAACTAATTTAAATTCTATTCAAACTAAAAGTATATTATAAGAATTTTCTAAACTTAAATCCCACGTAACAACCAACGTTTTCTTTATAAAAAAAACAACAACTCATGTTTTGACTAAGGGATAATATTTAACAATAATTAAAAAAAAAATTAAATTCTATTCAAACGAAAAGTTTAATATAAAAAATTTATAAACTTAAATCCCACACAACCCACGTTTTTTTGTTTTGTTTTTTTTTTTCTTCCTCAAGTTGCATGATTTAACAATATATTATATAATAAAAGTTGGGTTTAGAAACCATAATTGCGCCAAATGGCTACTCTCACTAATTAGTAAATTAATTAAATATTTTTTTGTTAGGATATATTTCCTCAAATAAGGGATAATATTTAACAACTTTTAAAAATTTAGGTAAAATTTAATCATTTAAATTTCAACAAATTTAAATTCTATTCAAACTAAGAGTCTATTATAAAAAATTTCTAAACCTAAATTCCACACAACAACTCACGTTTTCTTTCTTAAAAAAAAAAAAACAACACATTTTTTGACTAAGGGATAAGATTTAATAATAATTTTTTTTAAAAAAAATCTATTCAAACTAAATGTCTATTATAAAAAATTTCTAAACTTAAATCACACACAACCCACATTTTCTTTTTCTCAAGTTGCATGATTTAACAATAATTTAAACAAATTTAAATTCTATACAAAACTAAAAGTCTATTATAAAAAATTTCTAAACTTAAATCCCACACAACCCACGTTTTTGGTTTTTTTTTTTTTCCTCAAGTTGCATCTTATTAAATTAATGTTTTATTAGGATATTAAGTTACAAAGCTCTTGACTAAGGGATAAGATTTAACAATAATTTAATTTACATAAAACTTTATCATCTAAGTTTTAGAAATTTAAATTCTACTACGACTAAAAGTCTATTATCAAAATTTTTAGAACTTGTATATATTCAGTCATGGCTTTTTGATATAATCTCTCTTAACCAATAAGTCATCCCTATAATTAAATTAAGGGACAGACCCAGGTGGGGGACCAAGGGGGCCCGGGCCCCCCCTAGTCCAATTTTTTTTTTTTTTTTATACTTATTATATATATAATTTTTGTTGTTGCCCCCTTCCAAAACCTTAGGCCCTCCTCCAATTAGCAACTATTCAACCCAAAAACTTGACAAAAACAATAAAAACAATTACAATGGTGATTGTATTTTAGCTAAAAAAACTATTTTACCACCAAAAAACCATGTGTTATTTGAGAAGTTAAAGCTAATTATTTTGCAACTACAGTAAATTGATATAAATAGCAGTTGACTATAGCAAGTTTTTAAAAATAAAATACAATATTTTATTAAAATTATCTTTCTACCTTCAATTAAAAAACTCAAATTCTCTCTCTTCCTTTATTATTTTAATGAGTTGTTTATATTATTTTAGAAGAAGTGGTAAAAAAATAGAACATTTGACGTTGGGTATATTGTAAAGTGACGTGGTAAAATAGATAAATTAGCTTTTTGAGGTGTTAAAACCTAAATTTTTTAGCACCACTATTGTGAATGCTCTAACTTCAAAAAAAAATAAAAAAAAATAAAAATCTTAGTTAGCCTAGTATTAAAAAAAACATTTTTTTTCGTCTTTGTTGGTAGATGATTGCATCTTAATTTATCAAGAAACAATAATTTTGTGTATTTATAATTTGTTAATACTATATGGATTTCTATTTGTAGATTTTTTTTTTCCTTATACTCCAACCCCCTCTAACTTGAAATCCTGGGTCTATCCCTAATTAAATCCCACACAATACACCCCATTTTGTTTTTTGTTTTTTTTTTCCTTTCAAAATGCAACTTAGGCTTATGTTATAATCTAATAAATTCATCTTACTTGTTGTCATTTTCTTCTGAATTTTTGTGCAAGATATTATGCCAGAAGAAGTTTACTATAAAGAAGCAAAACAATAGACACCCATTTAAGTTCTTGGCTCTCTTATGTAAGTTTTTATTTATTTTTTTATATTCTCAATTTTTGAACTCTTTTGTGTATGTTTTAATTTTTGGTTTTGGTTATTGTATTTAATTTGAGAATGTCATTTTCCTCAAAAAAAAAAAAAAAAAAAAAATTGTTAGTGTGTCGATTTTTTTCAATTAGACTATCACTAGGAAAAAAATTGGTATTGAGGAATTATTTTGTATATTATTGTTTGTGCCGGTTAGGGCATAGATTAAACATAAACCAAATGGTAATGATCAAACTCATTACATATCTCATATTAAGAAATTAACACAAAGCACAAAGAGAATTTCAAAAATATAAAAATAAATAAACACTGATAAAGCCTAAACTCTAAACAATCAGAATTTAAAGTAATTTTTTTATTAAAATTATTTACATATTTTATAATTTATTATTACTATTTATTTAATAATTTTATTTTAATTATTTAAAAAATTTTGAGCTTATATATGAATCTTCCTCAAGTTGTGTCCCGTGCGAGAATAATACTAGTGTGTGTGTGTGTGTATATATATATATATATATATATGGGTTCAAATTACACCTAGTGTAATTCCATAAAAGTAACGCATTTTTAAACCATTGATATCTGTGAGATCTAATGGTTAAAAATAGTCAACTACCATGTTAGCAAAAGTTTTTTAAGGGTGTTTTTTTTCTCTCTCCTTATTTATTTATTTATTTATTACAAGATAGAAATTTCACTTTAGCCTAATCTAAGTGTATATATGTGTGAAACTCCCTCTCGGAGACTTGAACCCCGGCCCTTACCACCTACCCCACAAGCACTTATACTTGTGGAGTGCTCTCCTTATTTGTTACAACCATTGACTTCTCTCACCTTATTTATTTATTCATGCGGTCAAAATGAGAACATTTTCCTCCAGATCATTACGGTATAATTTCTTTTTTTATTCCACCCTTCTTGCTATTGAGACTTATGGCATAACATCACAGTGCTTCCATTCCATCACTTGCGTTGCATATATACCAACATCGGTACATATATATATATATATATATATATATATAAATATATATATTTATATATATATATATATATTGATGTTACAAGGATTTATTTTAAACAAGGGGTAGGCGGGGGTGTATATTGGTGCCATCATCTGAAACTTTTCATGAAGATTTTCTATCCCAAACATTGTATAATTGCCATTCAATAGTTTGTAAGATCTGATCTGGATGCCAAAAGTTAAGTAGTGGGTTAATGAATAAGTAGGCTAATTATTGATGATGTCCTGATTTTACGATATATCACAGTAATTTCACCATAATCGAGGAGCAATATATTTTGGCTACTCTATTTATGCAGTATTTCCTTCCACAATTTATGCTATAAAAGAAGCTGCAACTTCTACTTTTGTTGGTCTTGACAAAATATATTTCCCCTCTATTTTGTTAAAAATGCTTTTAAATTTATCACTGCGAGTTAATCATGATTAACTCGCAGTGATAAATTTATTTTACCTTATTGATCAATAAGGTAAAATAAAAATAAAAACACTTGAAAATGAAAGTAAACGAGGTCTACATACAATTACAACTTTGAAAAGGATGGAAAAATTATGCACATTTAACTGCATTCATATACAGTGTGTATTGCTCTAGTACTGAAAGGAAATGCTAGCAATCAGTTGTCCAGTCAATGCTCATATGTAAATAAGGTGAGAAAAATTAATGGTTATAATAAATAAGGCGAGAGGAAAAAAAAAACGCCCTTAAATAAATTTGGCTAATGTGGCATTTGAGTATTTTTAACCATTAGATCTCATGTAAATTAATGGCCTAAAAAATGTGTAACTTTTATGGAGTTACACTAGGTATAACTTGAACTTATCTCATATATATATGGGTTGGGTTCAAGTTACACTAGATGTAATTCTAAGCAATATTACACCACTCAATATTTTTTAATTGGATGTAAATTTTGACAAATCTATCGTTAGATTACATTATCTTTATATATTCTCCATCCTTACAAAATTTTAAGACGATCAAAAATTAATAGCCTTGTCATCACTTAATTGTTTCAATTCAAGTTTTTGTAGTTTAAAATAATGCATAAAAAAATGAGTTATAGATCAAATGGTAAATAACATCCAATTGGCATTAATGTTAAGAACATACAAAACATGTAATTTCAACAGTAGAATTTTCAAAATATGAATTCTATAACAAATTATTGGATGATGTAACATTGCTTAGAGTTCCACTAGCAATTTTCTGGCTCCAGCACTGTTAGTCACAAGTCACACATATGCAGTTATTGCTTAGTGAGGAACAATAACTCTTAAAGATTCAAGAACTCAAGAATTATGTCTTGTAGTAGTACTGGCGGTGTGGATCGGAGCGTACCTCTTATATAGAACGAGGGTCTCTTGTTTGTTCTTAGAGTCGGTTGAAGTTAACGCCAACAATGGTACTTGCCAGAGAATAGTGTTCGTACTTATCATAATAAAAAAATCACTCATCATCTGACTGTGATCTTGAATGATTCTCATTTTGTAGCTCTAATTACTGTATTTAAGCTTTGACACCATATCAGATAAAGCACAATATGTATGTTATGTTTGTAGACAATTCTATATTTATAATTGTGGATGGTTACACTACTATGCAAGGTAGTAGTTGAGCTTTTATTTTGATGATATTGTATAATTTTGTTAAGTGCAGATAAGTTTATGTGCATATGGAGGTGGCCACACGTTTAAACATGGCTAGGACTAAACAAAATAGATGGTTTTATCAATGTATGCCACATTTTGAAACAACTATTATGAATGGTTAACTGATTTATATGCGCAGATTTTGAAATTGAGCATTTTTTTCACTTGCTTTTGCTGTATAGAACCACAATAATAGTTTCATATGGACCATAGAATTACCAATCGTTTTTTAGACATACAATATTGCGTTGAGCACACGTATACATGATGCAAGCAAATCATATTCAATACCTCATAAGGGACAGCAAGGGGGGATTATTTGTTATTGTGCACTTTTAATTTCCCTGACATTATTTTTTTTTTAGAAAAATACATTATATCAGAGATACACAGTGAAAAATACATTCCAGATTCCAACACACAAACGGCATAAATAAGAAATTTAAGAATATTTATCCGCAATCTCTTGGAGACATGAGCACAGCTCCTTCGGTTTAGAAAACATGACCATGTGATCAGAACCAGTTATCACCTTCACTTCATCCGTTGGATTATTCTCGATCATCCACCTTTGAAAATCCTCCTTCACAACATTGTCTTGGTCACACACAATATAAACTCTACGAACAGACCCATATTTCTCCTTGGTTAGTTCTGCTTCTTTTAACCACAATGCATCATCACCATAAAGACAAAAAGGTCTCACCAAAGACATGGCAAGCATCAAATCCTAATTCAGTTCATCATTAATCATTGTCAAGTAAATTTAAAATTTATATATATTAGCTAATTGTTTAAGAATTTGAAACTTATACAAGTTGTTAAATTGATGACTGCATGCCCGACTAACTTTTCTGATTTTTCTTTTTAATGTTTTCTTCCTAATCAACATGTGACAATGTTGAATATATATGAGGTTAAAGAAAAGTATAAACTCTATATCTTACCTCAGGTGGGGATAGCTGGTATAACTTGGTTGCCATGAAATTGGACCCAAATAGCCATGAGGTTGGTGGGTTGTTGGGCCCTTGATCGAATGTGAATTGTGAGTCCATGAACGATTCCAACTTCCGAAAGAACTACATATAACCAAAGATATCATTATGCACATTTGGGAACTAGTATGGGAAAGAGCAGTGACCACTGACTCAATGAGGGATTTGGAGCCCCTTTGATTGTCCTAAATTTGAGAGAGGCAAATTGGAAATCCATGATCTAAACATTATCAAATTCACAGCAAAACATGTAATAATTTCATCTACCTTTTCAGCTAATCTTTTCATGGTACATTTTTATGATACTATCCCTCATAGGTGTATCCTCCATAAGGTTACATCACATACCCAAGCTCAACGGTTTTGTTTATAATAAAAAACGGTCAAAGTCTATTCTCAATAGTTTCAAGTCCTTTAACATCACCACTACGCATTCTTAGCGCGATAGTTATTATAAGTACTTGTGAGGTGTGAGGGGTAAGAGCTGGGATTCAAATCTCCAAGAGTGAGCTTCATACACATTTACACTTAGATTAAGTCAGATTAGAATCTCTATCTTGTATCAACGAAAAAAAAAGGTCCTTTAACATCCCAAGTATATATAACTGTTGTTGATGAATTGAGATTCAGTGCAATTACACCATGCAATTACCCCTCTCTTCTCTCACAAAAAGTTTTACCACACCCACTTTTTAACTATTTTTTACTTTATTTTATTCAATGGTTGAGATAGAAAGTTGCTTTTTCCAATTCTCAATCTCAACTTGATCTCAATCCGTTGTTGATCACCAGGCCCCATCCCATAACTTCTATGACTTGATGTGTGGTAAAGAAACTTGATAGCCACATTGAACCAGCAGTCAACAATGACTTAAAACCATCGTGAAGTGGGGCATGAATTCAAGGAATGAGATCTGGTAGCTATTGCACCATGCAATACGACTTTTAAGGGTTAAGGTTGAAACTTGATAAGTTCACTTTTAGTCTCAATCCTTGAATCAAAATTTTTTTTAACCTTTTAAATTTTTATCTTTTTTTTTTACTTTTTTTACCTTGATACCTTTTACCCAAGGTTGTAGCCAAAAAATTTTACTAGGGGAGGCCGAATTGTAGTATTAATACAATAATCATAATTCATAAATTTATTAAATACAAAATTATCATCTTTGATATATCACAATATTCTTAAACATTAATAAACAAACAAAAATCGTTTAGTTCGCTATAAACATTAAACAAAAATATCCACACACAAAAAAAAAAAAAGTCTTGTTTTGACAAGTTTTCATAGTCGTTGTATATTATCATATAGCAAGAATAATGATAAAAGAATGATGATGATTTTTAGAGAGAGAGAAGAAAAACCCCTCTTGCAAATTCATTTCAGCAAAGCGTCAAAGAGGTGATGCCACATCCAGACAAAAATTTGATTAATGATCAGATTTTTTGTTATAGGTAAAAGGAGTTTGTTTTTATTTGTGTTGAGAAAATAAAAAATCCATCCTTGTTTTTACGTCTCACAACTCAATTACGCTATTGCACTGAATCCAAATCCTACTTTCTAACACAAAAATAATAAACAAAACAAGGGGAGGATACAAACTCCAATAGACTTTAGTGATATTGCAAATAAGAGCACATTTGTTTCGATGCAAAATGTTTTGATTTTTGGAGTTTAGTCTGAATGGAAAATCACTAATGAACCATTTGTCAATCTTATTACTACAAACTACCAGTAGATTTAGAGAAAAAAAAATGATCAAGCAAGGAGAGTCTTCCCAATCGCCAATCTCATTGCGAACTAGTTGTAGATCTGAAGAAATTTTTTTTTTTTTTTTTGATTGAGCGAAAGGGAGAGTCGTCTCAATAGCTGATCTCACCACCATGCAACGCTTCAACACCATCAAAACGACGTTGCCAAGACAAGCACCACTGATCTCCTTAGGTCTCGATATGTTGAGTCATGGTGTGGGTGGTTGACAATGGTTTGGGGTGGTGGCCGTGATGAAGAGGAATGTGGTAGTTATGGTGGGTGGAAAATTTGAAAGAGGGGAGGGAGGAGGTCTCGTATTCAAAAGCTTTGGGGTGTGAATTGTTTTACACCATTTTCAATCATGCCAAATACGTGGGAAAAAATAACAAAAACAAAAAAAAGGGGGGGGGGGGGGGGGGAATGTTTCCAAAAGATATTTTATGTTGAAACAAGTGTAACGTTAAAATCATCATGTACATTTTTTTAATGGATGACGTAAGAAACGATCCAATATTTGTAGCAGTGTGGGTGTGTATATTTGGGCACACATTCCAAAAGACACGCACAATCACAATGAATTTACATATGCAAGTCAATATAATATTGTCATTAAAAAAAAAAAAATGAGCATTATGCAAGCCATTACAATATTGACAAGTGCATTCCTTTTTCAAAAAAATGAGCATTATAATAACTCATAATTGAGCTTCTTTTTTTTTTTTCTTTTTTCTTTTTTTTAATTTGTGTCCTTAAAGACACTCAGTTAATAAGACTCTTCTTTAATAAGAGATTAAAAAGAACCACAAACTTTTTTAATGTTGAGAAAAGAGCGAGTCACGTGTGAGGCTGAGGCCTGCATAAGACTAAAATCTCAGTCTCAAAGCCAATAAGCTTGGTCTGGTCCATTACTAGGCAACCCCGCACGGATGGTTTTAAGAGTCACAATAATGGCATGGTCCTTTCAACTAATAATACAATACTAAAACGGGTCTATTAATCAACACTGCTCATTTCTCTGGTTTTGTTTGTGTTGTTCTCCTTTCTCTGGTAATAATGTCCTACGTACTCAGCAAAAAAAAAAAAAAAAAAAAAAAATTCAAGACTGCTCATCCATGTAATTGCTCACCTTGCAACACCAGAGCAGTGGCTTTGCTCGGGTGGAGACTCGTGCAGTGATAAAAGGTGGTCACCTTTTGCCATATATGTAACAGGCTTCTTTTCAATATCGAGACCCCAACTTTAACTTATCATAAGCTTTTTTTTTTTAATAAAATCTATTCCATACAAATTTTAATGTCATTTTTAATGATAAAATGATCTGATTATGTTCAAACATGTCCTATTACTTTTGGGGGGAGAAAGCTTCAAATGTAGACGAAAGATTTGATGAGTTATGTTTAAGAAACCAAAGCCTGTTCAGAATTTTTCTGAGTCCATTTTTTTCATGGCATTGCCATACCCATCTATTATCTTAAGATTGTCAAGTTAGATTGTCTTACAATATATCTAATAGCATCAACTTAGAGAGAGAGAGAGAGAGAGAGAGAGAATAGTACCTCATCATATACTGCAGAGAAATCGAAGTCAGGACCAGGCATAAGGGCTGCGGCATATACTGCAACAGAAACTTTCTCATGGAACTTTTCCATGGCAACAGAGATACAGGCTCCACCCAAGCTGTGGCCCACAAGGATCACTCTTTCCCCTGCTGGAAGAGATGCCATGAATTCCATCAAAGGCTCAAGGTAATCTGATAGTGATCTGAGCTCATGTGCTTGCTTTGGGTGAATCCCACTGGCAGCTAAGTCCAACGCTGTTACTTTATGACCAGCCGATTTCAGCAATGTTAACACTCTGTACCAACTCCATGCTCCATGACCAGCTCCATGAACCAGCACAAAGTGCCTCTCCCCCTTCTCCATCTCCACCTTGTGTTGTCAGTTGTGTGTGACTAGTGACAATTGCTTCATCTTTTACTTTGTAGAAGAAAAACTAGATCTAGAAGTCTCAATAGTAGGACACGCAGGGGCGGCCCCTGCCAAAAAAAAAAAAAATCCATTAGAGTAGGTAGAAAAAAAAATTGGCCCCCCCCCCCCCCCCCCAATATTGGACAGCCGGCCCCCCATGCCCAATTCTCAACTATTCTCCCAAGCCCAGCTCAAATATTCTCCCAAGCCCAGCTTTAGTTTTAGGCCTTATCACCTTATGTACTCCAAATAAAACAAGCTGGCCGCTCAAGTCCAAATACTAAAAACAAAACTTCACTTTCTCTTCATCTCAAAAAATCCACCCACTGACCCACGAAATCCCTTTCTTTACTTCTTATTCTTTTTTATTTTATTTTATTTATGGGATACTTCTTATTCTTTTGTTTTGTCTTCTTTGATACACTTTCATTTGCACTGGTACCGTTGCCTACCTACCAGCCCCCAAAACTCCAGTCCTCTACTCACAGTCCGAAAAAAAAAAAAAAATCCTGACCAATTTTTTCTTTCTTCATTAGCTTTAGTTTTGGAACTTGGTGACTAGTGAGTTTTCTTCTCTTTCTTAAGCATTTGACATTCATCTCTTTTTAGTGTCTTTTTTTTTATTTTCTCAACTATTTACACCTAAATATTCACATGCTCTTTATATTTTCATAGATTTTTAGAGAAATACATGATTGAATGCATGGGGAGATTGTTTGTGATGAGTCTTGAAGGGAAGATCTAAAGTTGGAGACAGTCAGGCAGAGACAGTAGGCATTGCCACACGGGTGACCCATCTTTGCACTTTGTGAAGACAAAGTTTCTAAGGTAAAATTGTTTTGATTTATTACCTATTTTTGATTAGTTAGATATCATGTGGCTGTGGATTTGGCTGTGGGTGTTGTTAAATTGTTTGGTTTATATTGTGTACCAATATTTGTATGTTTAATTTTTGTTTTTGTTTGAGGGGTTATTATTAATTAAAGTCATATTAAAAATGGGTTGTATGTTTAAATTATAGTGGAAATTTTGTTTTTTCTTGAGTAAGAATAACATCCATATAACTAAGTAAAAATTTCTAATTAAAATTTTATTTTTTAAACTTCTTTTCAGGTTAATTTTTGAGTCATATTCTTAAAGCTAAAAGAATTATGTGCAAACGAAAAACAATTGATGCATTCTTTAAGAAAAAAGATGTTAGCAATTCAGAAATTAGGACACCTGTGGCTGTAGAAACAAATGTTGATACTTCAATGCCTGATGAACACCCTGACCCCTCCAAATGTTCAAGAATTCAATCTGAAGAGATAGATCATGATCCAGGATCACGTAAACAAATATTTGAATTTTCTATCAACAAATAAGATGAAATCCGACGAGCTTATCTCAAAGAAGGTCCATATCAACCTAAAAATATAGACTATCCATACAACGATGATACTCATCATCGTCGATTTCAACCTTCATGGTTCGAATCGACCCCCCCATGTAAAAATTCCTGGCTACGCCCCTGGACACGCTAGCTTGCCTTTTTTTTCTTTTTTCTTTTTAAGAGGGGAAAATTTGATCGTGACATTTTGGCACACTCCCCCAAGCGACTTAGGGTGAGTTTGGTTCAGTTTTTGAAGTTGAGTTTTTAGAAAAAGTTGAGTTTTTAAAAAGTGCATAATGAAAAAATGATTTTTCAAAAAGCTGTATTTGGTAAAAACTGTTAAAAAGTGCTTTTTGAAAAAGTTGAATGTTTGGCTAGCACTTATAAAAGTTGTAGATTAAGGGGTAAATTACCAAAAAGGACAATTTATATATAAAGAAGTTTATTTCATACTTAAATTAATATTGTGAAATTATTTTTTTCTCACCAATATTAGTTAATAATAATACCACTTAAGATTTATTATAAAAATATTGTGATAATTTATACTGATTTTAATTTGAACGTACTATTAAATTTTTTTTTTCTTTCTATTAAAATTATATTTTCTCACCAATATGAGCTAATAATAACCTACCACTTAAGATTTATTGCGAAAGTATTGTGAAAATACTGTGATAAAAATTGATACCGATTTTAATTTGAACGTACTATTAAAATTATTTTTTTCTCTTTTAAAAAAAAAAATTTCTCACCAATATTAGCTAATAATAACCTACCACTTAAAATTTATTGTAAAAGTATTGTAAAAATATTGTGATACCATTTCCTTCTTCTTCTTTTTTTTCCCTCTTTTTTTATCCTCCACACACTGCCGCATTTCTTTTTTCTCCTCCACACACGTACCCTTACACTTTTCTTTTTTTACTTCTTTCCTCTTTTTATCCCTACCACTTCCTCCAAACTTAAGAACGTTCTAGCTCTCCTCTTTTTTTTTTTTTTTTTCTAAGCACTTCGTCTGCAACACCCATGCAATTCTTCACCCTGATCTTCTTGATTCTTTTCTTTTCTCTAAATTCAACCACTTACAAACGAGATGATTCAGATCGGGAAGATTGTATCAGAGCAGAGCAAACGCAGATGGGTACAAACTCCATTTGAAAGATTTTGCTATATTCTGATGTTTTTTTGTTTTGTATTTTGAGGAATCCTAATTTGCAAGGGATTGATTTTTTTTTTTTCCTTAGCTGATTTGAGAATTTGTTATAGATTTTTTTGTGTTTGGATTTGGAAATTTGTTATTGAGAGGAATGAGGAACTGTGCGTAAGACAAAGACATGAGCATCTTTTATTCTTCGGGTTAATTTGGTAATTGCCCAACTCACCCAACGGATATATCAAAACGCACATGGACTTTTGGCAAAATGGACCTAAAGACCTCCTTTCAAGTATTGCGCGTTCTCTTCACAAGTATAAAACACAACTTTTTCCAAAAAATTGTGTTTTATACTAACCAAACGCATTTAAAGGGTTGGCTTTTTTCAAAACGTGACTTTTGGGCTGAAAAAGTTGAAACAAACTGGCACACTTATTAAAATTTTAGTATATAATACTTATTAAAATCTAACTCGCATTCATTACATTGTACACACTTTCCATGGAAGTTTTAAAACTTGCATGTACGTTGTAAACATTTCCATGGACCCATGGAAGTGATGTTATTAAGGAGCAAATTGTCAAAAAAGTAAAATGGGATGTTAAAGCTTTAGGAGCCAATCTATATCAAAATCAATGAATAACAGTAAAATCTTGACTCTCTCTGTTCTTTGTCGGCACATTTCTATTTGGGAACAGCTCATTTAGCTGAAATTGAAAACTTTTTGCTAAAAGTATAGAAAATAATGTTAAAAGCTAACTGAATAATATAATGGGACCCATGTACCAAAAAGAAGCTAAAAATTCAAATAAGCTGAAGCTTGTTTGTAGATCATCCCAAACGAGCTAAAGTAGTAAACATAATTTCTCTTTATGCGGATATAAGGTTGGTAAAAAAGAACACATTCTGTTTTGTTATTTCCTCTAGAATATTGTTTGAGAAACTGTTTTAAGTTTAAGTTTAATGATGTTGGCATTAGATTTCTTTTCAGTTGTTTCTAAAAGTCTTTATTTTATGGTCTGTTTGGATGGAGGGGAGAGTAGAGGAGAGTAGAGTAGAGTTGGCTAAAAATAAGTTAATTTTATGCTACATCTACTCTACTCCCCCTCCCTCCACCTCAATCCAAACGAACCATTAAGAATTTAGTTGGTGATTGATTATAGACAATATCTTAACCCTTTTTCTATGTGGTAGAGTATCCTAAAAACTCTAAAGAATCTTGGTTCGTTGTATTTGTATTAGTGTTATTGTGCCTATCTTTTGAGGCAGTGTGAGTTTCTTTGTTTATTGCCCGTGGTCTTTTGATGGCTTGTGTTGTACTCTGTTTTCCTGATAATGAATTTTGAGCTAAATTATCCACACACACAACTTTGTAAACATTTTGTTGGAAAATTTGTAATAACTTTTAAATTTTAACATTTTCATATGACGTCTACATTTGTGGGTACAATACTCAAGGAATGTATAAGTCGTGTCTTAGAGCATTTCCATTAGATTAGGCAAATTTTTGTACTGTTTGGAGAATGAATAATGATTTTTACCTTTTAGCTATCCATTTTTTCAAATACACTTTCCAACAGATTCTCTATCTTATTTAAATATTATTTCTTCATTCATTATTTATTCTTTTTTTAACAATTACACATCTTCCAACATTTTTTTATTCAATACCTTATTATTATAATAGAAAAAAAAATTTTGAAGAATGAACAGTAGCCCATCAGACTTGATGAGCTACTGTTCATGAGCCAAAAAAAATTTCAAGTATAGGGAGTCTGTTAGAGAGTCATTTTGTGAATTTACTCATTATAATAGAGAGCATTTTGTGTTTAGAGAGCCTATTGGAGATGCTCTTAGCATTGTTAAACCAAAAGTTGAAGATGTTGAAGATAAGCTAGAGGCCGAATCAAGTAAAGCACTCTCTGCTACAACTACAAGTCCTTTTTAGTCTTCTAAGAGCATTCTTATTAAGGGTTTTAAATACTAAAAGATGCTTTTTTTTATAGCATTTTTGGCCCAAAAGCTTGTTCCATCAAGGGTTGCAAATGCCATAATTTTTTGCATTGATGAACAGTGCGGTCTCAAATTTGAGACCGCACTGTTCACCCATTGTAAAAGTTAAATTATTTTTTTATTCTGTGGAGCCCGCTTTCTTTTCTTCTTATATTTTTCTTTCTCCTTTCCTGGTCTTTCTTCCGTCTCTCATTCTTGTAGAGCCTCCAACCACTTCTCTGCTCTCTCTCTCCCTCTCCCTCTACTCGATGTTCTGCCTCCTTCTCCAACGAAACCCAGGCCGGAGCATCAAGGCAAGTCGATCTCTATCTCAGTGGGTTTTTTTTTTTTTTTTTAGTTTGTGATTTGATGGTAGACTCGGCAATGGTTGTGTGGGTTATGGATTTGGCCGGCGTGGGCATCGGCGTTGAGGGTAGATCGGCGTGGTTGTGTGGTTTTTTTTTTTTCTTTTTTTTTCTCTCTTCTCACCGGTTCTCTCTCCTTCTTCTCACCGATGGATCGTGGTGGTGGTGGATTGTGGATCATTGCTGAGATTTGCTCTAATTGATGGATGTTGTTGGTCTGATTTGGTGGATTGTGGCTGAGATTCAGTTTGATTTCTTCTCTGGAATCTCCGGTGGTAGCTGAGATTTGGTCCGATTTTGGGTTTTGTGGTGTTGTCTTCGAATCTCTGGTGGTGGATGTTGTTGTTTTTCTGGGTTTTGTGGTGAATCTGTGGGTCTCCGTCGGTCACCGATTTTGGGTTTTGTGGTGAATCTCTATGGGTTTTTCTGCATTTGCTAGTGGTTTTTTTTTTTTTTTTTTTTTTCAGTGGTGGTGGCTGGGATGGATATGGGTATGTTAAAAAACATAGAATCTTTGATGTTGGGTATATTGTAAAATGAGATGTTAAAAGCTAAAATTTTGGGTTTTGAGGTGGTATATGCTAAAAATTTTACTCACCTTGATGAGAATGCTCTAAATAGATGGTTCCTTTGATATTGATGACATGCTGTTTAGACCTAGAATGCATTATAAGTCCTACCGTGTAAAGAAAACTGAAGATTAGTTAAATTAGTTAAATGTAGAGTTTGTAAGCATCAGTTACAAATTTGTTACTAGCTTGAGCTCTCTGGTCAGTGCAGTTAGCCTACATCTTGCATATATATCATACCTGTACAGATTACAAAATAGTTAGAGAAATACATTTTCATTCTCTCATTCTTTCTACTTCTTCTTTTCTCTAGCTTCTGCATTCCTTGCTTTTCATGCAAGCATCCACTTGGATATGCGGACATTTTCTGCTCAATGATGCAATACAATTCATTCTTCCCTTTTACTCATTTTTTAGGAAAACCGTAGAAAACTAAACAGATTATATATAACAGGATTTAACTGTAAACTACCGCAACTGGCTGTTGCAGTCAGGTGGCTATTACTCCTCTTCCTCCACTGCTCAATATTCATTCAATTGGTAAAATCAAACAACGCAACAGAATGTCTGCAAGAATATCGCAGAGACTTGAGACGAGCTTCAAAGTTCTCTTTTCAATTGTGTACCAGTTGCTCGGATATCTTTCCATCACTAGTAAACATATTCATCTGAAACATCTGGAACAGCTAAGCCATCTAGCTGACATTACTCCAAAGAAATAAATGATGCTCTGCGAAGTTTGTTGGGTTCAAGCTCCTAAGTAATGCCTCAATAATATTTCTCTTACTTGAAGCAGAGCTCCTGAAATCTTGTCAAACTGCAAGACAAGGGCAAGCAGCTTAGATAACTGTAGTCTCTCTAGGATCCCCAAGTTCTTTATTAATTCTGGTCCTTTAATTCATTGAAAAAAAAAAAATAAAGAAAGAAGAAGGCAATCAAGACAAGTGTACAAGAAATACTCTTTTTTTTTTTTTTTAAAGCAAATAGTATTCCCACATACCCCCTGTTCTACAGATACCATGGTGAAGCGGTTTCAATTTCAACAGGTAACTGCTCCATTAGTCTCCATATGTGTGTCGGTCTCCATATGTGTGTCGGTGTATCTTGAAAAGAATTTTTAAAAGTTTTAAGTTTTTACAATCTGAAATGACAAAATGATTTAGAGCAATACATGTATAAAGGACCATCAATAGAAACATCTTTTAGATTACCTGCTTACTAACCAGTCCTGAGACCTTTTTCAATGTAGAATCTAAAACATCTCTCAAACTCTTGAAAATAAAAATTAAGTAGAATGTTATGGACAAGATAAATAGAACGAATGCTCCAATATTATATCAAAATCGAAAATTGGTGAATTAAGTCATTTCATCTAAGAAGCACTGTGAGGGGCAAAACAAATGAATACTGAAATGCAACTCCCAGATATTCAAGTACCATATACAGAGTCATAAGATTATTATGTAAAGGTGTATGTAAATTGTAGCTATAGACATACAACTAGTACTAAGAAGAAACAGACTACAAGTTTATATCATTTTCCCAAATTACTCAAAGAAAAACAACACTACGTTGACGTCAATAAGCCTTAGCTGCTGTTAAGAAATGAGTATGTTGAGAAATATTAAGTATATCATCCATATTGTACAGGGCATCAGCCAGTTTTAGGTACCTGAGAGCCACTTAGAATAGATTAATAACACAACTTCCTTTTTTTTAATGTAACAGTGATGAGAAGTTTACTGGAAGCACAATGTGTTCAATGTTATGAATACCCACCGTTTCAAAAGCACTTTGGGATTATATGGAAAGAGGTTCTTCTTGTGAAGACTTTCAACAGAATTTCTCAATGAAAGCAAGCACTCTTTGGCTTCTTCAAATGGCTTTGTTATATAGTGCTGACTGCCATATCTATGGTCTCTCTTATATTCCTTCTCCTGTGATGTGATAATTCCATTGTTTTTCACAAGCATAGGTGTTACATCTGCCCCAAAATTTGAGCCATCCAATGAAACTTTTCTTTTCTTGCAAGAAGATTGATTAATAACTTTCCCATTAAATGAAAATTCCACAAATAAGCTCCATGAGTCACATATTATACGCAAGCACCTATGAAGAAACAGATAAAAACCAGAGAAATTAAATGTCACCATTACAGCAATATCATATATAAAGAAAGCATGAGAAACGGAACTCTGCTTGTTTTCTGCCTTGAGTTATAGATGTAAAAAAGAATTCATTAAAAGCAAGGAAGACCAAAAGTTAATGAAGTAAAACCATCGAATTAGCCTAACCTAACAGCCTAAGTAACCATCACTAGTGAACTGCATACAGGCTTGAAGGTCAAAGCAGGAAAAGTTCCCATCAGTGATTGAAAGTTAATAGCTTTCCAAAGTTTATCTTCTTCTTTTTTTTGAGGTGGGGAGCAACTAGTATACGTACCTTAAAAGATATTCTGCACAACTGATTCCCATATCTTTAGATATAAGGTAATCAAGAAGAACTTCATGATCATAGTGTAACTGCAAATTATAAATAGAAGCACGTCATAATTCCTTTTTTTCCCTTTCAAATTGACTTTAGTTCAAACTAATGAATAGACAACATTCATAAGAGGGAGGGATTGTCCAAAATGTTCCATTTTTCGGGTTGCATAAAACTTGCCTTCGAAAGAAATAGATGGAACAGGCATATGGGACTAAAAACGTTTGAAACATGGAAAGGAATATCTTCTTTTACATCCTGAAATGTCCCTTTCTCTTTGTGATACCTAGCTACAACCCAAGAGATTGTTAGATTAGTTTCCAACCAACTTAATTATCAATTAAAACAACCACAACATGAATTGCTCACTGTTGCTCTGTGCAAAAAGGTATGCCAAGCAGTTGCAAGAGCATTTTAAATAATATATCATCCTACAGTTCAAGAGAAGAACAAGAAATTAGAATATAGAAATTCTATGAGAAGAAAATATATAAGAAAAGAAGAAAGAACAGAATTTGGAATAATAGTACATTGCAGTGAGCGAAAAATGGCATTCTCAGAGTAATATGCCTTTTCTCTTGGTAATTTCCATACATCAATAACATGATTATTCTTGTGCAGCCAAATACAATTTTATTGCTATGGAGTTCAAGGAAAATAAATTATTTTGAATACAAACAATATGCCTCTAAAACAAATTGACATCCATGAACCAAATAACCTGTGAAAAATAGCTTCCTCGTCTAGAACAATTATTATTCTACAAGCACTTATGCTATTAAAGCTACTGCATTAACTCAACTGATACCTAAGATCAGTGTTAACTATATTACCTCTTTTCCTACCAAAAGAAGAGAGAAAGATGTACTACGTCATCACATTATAAATTATTTTGGGATATGTTCTGTTCCAATCAGCAATTTATTGGCTACCTGGTTGCTTAACCATACAAATATGAGGAAAGACGAGTAAAAACAAAAATTGACACCCTCCCACTTTGATTGTCAACTGATGTCTACAGTATGTATTGCTCAAATTAGGGAAACTTCAAATCCCTAACAACTTGTCCAGTTTTTTGCATAGATATGTCCCTAAAGAACAAGAAGTTGAGTTCAGGAATTCCTATCTCATCTAAATGCCAACCTAAGAAGCTCTTCACACAATTCAGGATGTTATCAGATCAGAATGTGCATGGATACTGAAACCTCTAAAATCTTCCTACCAGAGTTCAAGAATTTCCTTGTACTTCCTAGCAGAATGTGACAGGCTGCAAAGTGGAAACTATTCAAGCCGGAGTTCAGTGAAGAAAACATGCACAGCTTTTTGTGGGTGTGTGTGTCTGTCTGTGACTGAGAGTAGTTATATGTTTAGCTATAACACAAGAACTTAGCCTAAACAAATGTTACAATAGATAAAAAAAAAAAAGAGACCAACAAGAAGTATAGACTTTTTTTTAACAAGTCACAAATTATGACACAAGTATTCAGTACATCAAATATAAGCTGAATAAGTACAAGAACTCAGCATGTACAAATGCAAGTTCACGATATATGCATATTCAGGTGCAAATCATGATTTTTTGCTTGGGGAGGGGGAGGGGACTGTAATCTCAAAATATAATTAATTAATTAATTGACACATATAAACGAACACCACCAGGAAGGTCTTGATTCAATTTCTCTTTTAGACTTTTTAACATTATGAATTTTGATTAGATATCATTCTTTCATATCAGATTGTATAAAGCTCAATAAAAAAATTTCATACAATATTGAGAACTATATAGACTTAAATTTTACACTAAAAAAATGAATGTGAATAAGATATTTATATTTTTTTATGTCATATAATTATAGCTTTATTCTCATTCTATGAGATAATTTTTGCTACATGAAAGTCTTAACCTAATTGAATATTGGAATCTAAAATAACTAACTCTTTTTTTTTTTTGGGGGGGGGGGGGGCTGCTGGGGCGAGGACGTCTCTGTGGGCCAAGGAGTTGTGTATAAGAGACAGGTGCAGAGCAACAAAAAATTATATATATATATATATATAACGGTATTAATACATTTTTCAAAATTTGTGGGGGATCCCAGCACCTATTTTTGCCCATGCACAATTCAGGAATATATAGCAAAAGCATACAACGTTATAAACTTGCACAAAATCACAACATTGTTAAAGGGGTAGGAAAGACAAACCTCGTGCATAAATAATTGGAGTAAGGATGAGGCAAAATTTACACATCTTTCCATATACATTTCATGGTCCAAAAATGTTTCAGTTGGAAAATGCCCTTGAAGCCACTTATGGAGCTCTAACAAACCCTTCTTCCTAAAGCAGCATTCCAGGCCTGAATTTGACTCATATGTTAAGCATGAGTTTGGAGTTGCACACAGACATTGCTTCTCAGTGTTTTCTTTCAGACTTATCAAAGTGAAGGCAATTTTTAAGAAAAGAAAAATAGTCTGCCTCTGTATATGGCGTGAATGCAGATGTGTTTCTCCATCAGAAACACAAATAAAAAATGGAGAGCCTTCTAGACAATCATCCGGAGAAGACTCAGCTTGGGTTATGGGTTGCCACAAAAGCTCTTGAAAGTAAGTATGGAGAAGTTGCAACCATGAAACAAGAGTGGAACATTCCAGACATGTTTGAAAACTAAGCCTGATCATTAGAACCTGCAGAAAATATTTAAGTTGCTTTACTACTTAGACCAGACTTATTAGAGAGAGAGACTGACTGGAATTGTAAAGTAAACACACATTTATAGTGCAATGAACAGGGCTGCATTCTTTTACATATATATAAGTGATCACCACAACATATTTCCTAGAATCTTTAATACCAACAACTATTTATGTTACTATTCAGTTATCCTTGTTGAAGTTTATGAAGTTCAAAGAATCTCTAATTAAGTTCATCAAGCAAAAACTTTAAGTCCAAACCTTTACTTTTTATAAGTAAAAATTATCATCAATCCATACCAATAACTTGTGTCTAAAGTACTGAGAGATGCATGTATTGACATAATCTCCTTCCTTGCCAAGGCACCAGTATAAAACTTTAGGCACAAGGTTAATGATTTTATAACGAATTGGGTGCTTATCTATGCAACCACCTGCGGCTTCCACGAAATCACTTTCATCAACCAATGAACAAAGTAGCTGAAGAAAATTTCCAAGAAAAATGATGCTTGGCTCATGACACCCACTGATGTTTCTGAAAAATAAGGCATCCGCAGAAAAATTCTTCTGAGTGACACTGTTCTGACCAACATGAACCTCTTCAAATAAATCCCAATGCACATTTGAAAGACAAGAATCAACAGAATTTAAATACACTTCAAGAAGTTGATCATCGTCTTCTCGCTTCAAATATTTCAATATATTACGTAAAACTCGGATAATGCCAGCCACTGTGCACCAGTTAGCATTTGTCAGTCTTGGTCTTATGACATCCTCAAACTTTGATGAATCAGAATTAAAATCTTCAGCTTCACTACTTGATAGTGCAGAAGGATATGAAAGTGCGTTACTGATAGCCAATTCCAAGCAAACACACACCAAATGAATGAATCCATCCCAGTCGGTTTTCTGCAAAAACATTCATAGTCATGAATATAAAGCAGACTACAAGGTTTATAAATTGAGCTTTCAAAACAGAAAATTGTAACATACAGATGTCGCAACAAACTCGGAAATGAAACTGAGGACATTGCCTGCCAGATGTTGAATATATTGATTCTCCAAAGTAAGCAAAACTATCTGCCATGAAAAAGCAAAATCAAACCTAAGGATTGCAGAAACTGAAATGATAGCATCGCCAACTACGCACTTCAAATTTAGAGAACACAGAAATCGAAAAAAAATATATTCAAGAATAACGAAAACAAGGGCATTGCTAAAACAGGCTCGACTCTTAAAAATTAAATAAAGAGCGCCATTAATCTACTTTGTGCCCTTGAATTTAGTCTAAATTCAATATTTGCCTCCTAAATTTTAAAAGCTGCAATTTCATCCTTGTGCATAAACTAGTCCCCTTTAAATTATATAGTGGAAAAATTGTAACTTTTGAAATTTGGGAGATGAAAATGAAACTTAACCAAATTTAAGCAAAACAAAGAAAAAGAAGAATCATAAAAAAATAAAAAAATAAAAAAATGGCTCACAAAAAAATCAGAAACCCTAGAGAGATTTTGATAAATTGCAATAGAAAGGTTGATATTTTAAAAGAACAAATAAAAGTGAAATAAAGAAAGAATACCAAGTGAGCTACAATGTTAGCCAAACAGTGATTGTCGTCGTCAGAATGTGATGCACATCCACCTGAGCACGAAGCCGATTCCAAGTCCTTAACATTGTGAGAGTAGTAGGCATTGAGTTTTGGAGTCCAAAGCTGAATTTGTTTCAAGACCTGAAATACCAAAAAGAAAGATTATTAGAATTATGATTGAGATCATTTTTTAATTTAGGGTCCAAATGGAGAAGCAGTTTGAGATTGAGATTGAGAAGCGAACCTCAGAAAGAGCAATCAGAATTTGTTTCTCTTTGTCTTTGTCTTTGGTTAAAGAAGAAACAGAAGTGGAGTGAGAGTGGTATGTATGATGAACCGTGAATTGATGGAGAGAGTTGTCGATCAGACGGCAGAGACGTGAACAATTTGAAGAAGAAGAAGAAGAAGAAGAAGAAGAAGCGGCTGACATGTTTAATTTTGCCTTTCGGTTCAGACTTCAGACTCAAAACGATGCATTTTTCCGCGCCTAGCTCTGCTCTTGTGTGTAATTTTTTTTTTTTTTAGTTTGCTTTTAAATATAGTTATTTATCGTCACACCAAAAAAAGCAATCGTTTTTTGGTATAAACGAGAATTGAACTCTAGATCTCTTATTCAATCGTCAGAGACTAGAATCTGTGTATATGTGTAATGTGTGCATATCTTATTATGGGAGATTTTTTTTTAATTAGTTTATTTTATTTGCAATTTTTTGGTTTAAGATTTCAACTTTCAAGAAATGGCATCTTTTATAGTTTTTTTTTTTTTTTTTTTGGAGAACTCTTTTATAGCATTTTATACTAATTTATGTCTTTGATTTCAAAATAATAATTAATAAAATAAAATAAAAAATCAAACTCCACTTCACTTATTCATTCCCAACTTCAATTTATTTCAAAAGGAAAAAAAATTGATAAGGAGCACTAAAATATAAATATATGGTTTAAAATTCTATTTAAATCCTATAATTAAACTCTATCAAAAATAATAATAAATTAAATCATAAAATAATATATATATATATATTATAAATTCTATCGAAAGTACAAAAAGTAACAATGTCAAATTAAATTCTAATTTGCTTATCAATAAAAAAAATTAAATTCTACTTAATTTAAGTTAAATTTTGTTTCTCAAAAAAAAATTTATCTTAATTTTTTTTTTATACAAGATAGAAATTCTACTATACTCTAATCTAAGTGTATATGTGTGTGAAACTCTCTTTTGAAAACTTGAAACCCCGACCTTTGTCCCCACATTCCACAAGCACTTATACTTGTAGAGTGACCATCGTACCAATGGTGTGCGGTGGTTCTTAAATTTTAAATATAATTCTGTTTCATTTAAATGATATGAAGTTTAATTTGTTTTTTTTAAGGTTTAATGAGATTTAATTTGCTATTTTTAAGATTATAGGCTTAAAATCTAAATTTCCATAAATATAACTGATTATATATATATATATATATATATATATATATATATATATAAACAATATAGTAAATGATAGTTACACACGCGCCTACTCAAAATAAATACAAATTCTCTGTAGTTTTTGTAGGTAAGAAGAACTTAGAAGTAAGAAGTGGAGTGTTACTAAGTAGTAAGTACTAACCTTTATATGCCACCATTGCATGAGACATCTTGCTTGGCAAGCCTTATACAAAAATGCACCACTATAACCTCACTGAGAAAAGCGCGCCAACTTCACGCTCTCCTCCTAACTACCACAACTGTCAATGCACGAACTCCCTATCTGAACAACAATCTCCTCTCAATGTATGCACGCTGTGGCTCCCTCCGCGATTCCCACTGGGTGTTCGACAAAATGCCTCAGAGAAATCTTGTTTCCTTCAATGCGCTTATTACAGCATATTCTCGAGTCCCGGACCATGCAATCTTGGCCTTTGAATTGCTTGCTCAAATGGGAATTGAATACTTGAGGCCAAATGGTTCTACTTTCACCAGCTTGTTACAAGCGTCCTCTTTGTGTGGGGATTGGTTGGTTGGTTCTTTGCTTCATGCCCAAGTTGTGAAATTTGGGTTCTTGAATGATGTTTGTGTTCAAACATCTTTACTTGGGATGTACTCAAATTGTGGGGATTTGGAATCTGCAAAAAGAGTTTTTGAGTCTATAGATGATAAAGATGTCATGGCTTGGAATTCTATAATATTTGGGAACTTCAAGAATGATGAGCTCAAGGAAGGGCTTGGTGTCTTTGGTAGGATGGTGAGGACAGGTGTTATTCCAACCGAGTTTACGTATTCAATGGTTTTAAATGCGTGCAGCAGATTGGGAGATTTTCATTCTGGGCAACTTATCCATGCCCAAGTTATTGTTTCAGATGCGCTTGCTGATTTGCCTTTGCAAAATGCCCTGCTTGACATGTATTGTAGTTGTGGTGATACCCAGATAGCATTTAGTGTTTTTTGTAGAATTGAAAATCCAGATTTAGTTTCATGGAACTCAATGATTTCTGGGTATTCAGAGAATGAGGAAGGAGAGGAAGCCATGGCTCTATTTGTCCAGTTGCAAGGTATGTCTCTTCTTAAACCAGATGAGTATACTTATGCAGCCATCATATCTGCGACTTGTGCGTTCCTTGCCTCTAATTATGGGAAACCTCTCCATGCCCAAGTTACAAAAGCAGGATTTGAGAGGAGTGTCTTTGTAGGAAGTACACTAGTGTCCATGTATTTCAAAAATGCTGAAGCTGAATCTGCCAAGAAGATCTTTAATTTGATTTCAGAGAAGGATGTTGTTCTCTGGACTGAAATGATCTTAGGCCATACTAGAATGACTGATGGGGAGAGTGCAATTAAATTCTTCAATGGAATGTGTAGGGAAGGCCATAAGATTGATAGTTTTGCTCTCAGTGGAGCGTTGAGTGCATGCGCTGACCTTGTAATATTGAAACCCGGGGAAATGATTCATTCTCAGGTGGTAAAAAGGGGATATGATGCTGAAATGTCTGTCACTGGGAGTTTGATAGATATGTATGTCAAAAATGGTGACCTTCATTCAGCTCAATTAATATTTTCCCAAGTTTCAAACCCTGATTTAAAGTGCTGGAACTCAATGCTCGGAGGATACGGTCATCATGGAATGGTGGTGGAGGCATTGCAGCTCGTCGAAGAGATAATAAATTCCGGTCTAAGACCAGATCAAATAACATTTTTGTCTGTACTCTCTGCTTGTAACTACAGTGGATTAGTAGAAAAGGGAAAGCTCTTGTGGAATTATATGAAGGAAAATGGTTTATCACCTGGGCCTAAACACTACTCTTGCATGGTAAGTTTGCTAAGTCGAGCTGGATTATTGGATGAGGCAGAGGAAATGATAATCGAATCACCTTTTAGCGAAGATAAACTTGAACTATGGAGAATTTTGCTAAGCTCATGTGTAATCAGAGGAAATTTGAGAGTAGGAGTTCGTGCAGCAGAGCAAGTTCTATGGTTGGATGCTGAAGACAGTGCTACCCATATCTTGCTTTCAAATCTTTATGCTGCTGCAGGGAGATGGGATGATGTTGCAGAAATGAGACAGAAGATAAGGGGATTGATGTTGGAAAAGGATCCTGGACTAAGCTGGTTTGAGGCCGAGAATAATATTCACGTATTTGCCTCCGGCGACCAAATACACCCCAAGGTTGAAAAAGCCCAAGACGAACTAAAGAGGCTACGACCAAACATGATGAGATCAGAAACAGATGAATTTGATGCGAGGGTTTATTCTACATAGGATATACAAACTGGGAAACAAAGCAATAGCAAATATACCTGCAGCCCAACCAACCATATGACCATGCCTTCACACGGGTTTTAAGCTCAATCCAAGGTGTTCAATTCAGGCTTGGCTTAGACATGGTTGATCAGGCAACACGACTAACAGTTCTGTGTTCTACAAAATTCTTGAGCCATAAATGTCCAATATCTGTGCCCTCCAGCCAAGTTTTGCATGAGAAGAAAGCGGAACTTCAAAATCTTTTTTTGTAACAATATTTCAGTCTTGGAAACCTGACAATTATGTTAACGAGTTGTCATTTTTTTTTTTTGGGTAAATAAATTGTCATATTCATAAACCTCGAAGCAATACATTTTCCTTCACTTACAATATTTCAGTCCAAAAATGTCTGGACCTTCTTCAAAGTTCTTGTACGGGTTAATTTTCCCAAAATGGTAAGATTTGTCACCTCATAAACACAGTAAGGAAACTCTTAGATATCACATTCAGAAAAATATTCCAAGCCTTAGCAAATACAGTCAGTATTTTTCCATTGAAATAAATACTTCCATATTATTCTGAGAAACCCTATTTCAACTGGAGCACCACCCAGAATTGAACTTACTAAACCATCTGACCACGATTTATACAAGCAAGCAAGACTATCAGTGGCTAAAGCATATATCTTTTAATTCTGGGAATCAGACCAATTGTGTACCATCTGTTCTATCACTCCAAAACATTTAATCAAAAAAATAACATATAATAACAAAAAATAAAATAAAATACACAAGTTGTGAGTGTTGAATACATGTCAAATAGAGGTTCTATCAACTGAAACTGTTTAAAGTACATGATTAGCATTGACAGGACTCATCCAGCAAAGTCAAAGCAAGACAACAGATGAATAGTTTATTCGACACATTCTAATATCTCAACAAATGAACTACATCTTTTTCATGAGAGTCCACATCCAGACATTTTATCTAAGATTGTACCCTACAATGTTACAGTAACATGGATCTCCCAGCATCTCACTGACAATATCAGAAACACAAGGGATTAGCACAGCATTGGGATGTCAAGATACAGAAGCATTCAATATGCAATCCTCGATTGAGTGAGAAATCTTTGTAGAAACACAAACTCCACAGCATAATAAACCGCATTTACGAAAAGTGGAGAGCAAAGAGAAGGCTTCTGAACATAAAAATATGCTAATATCTTCAGAAATACAAGAGGTTTCCTCCAGATTTCATAACCCAAAGCTACTGTGGCTACCGTCGATTAGTTCGAGATTTTGTCTTTGATGATTTCTGCAAAAGACAATAGATATATGGAAAAAAAAATAGTTATATACAGATGCATACCATGTAACTTGTAAGGAAATCATATAAAAGTAAAGCTGGTGATGAATGGAAGGAGCTCTGCAGCAAAGATAATTGTGTTTATTACTCTTCTTGCCGCGTTGAATGATCAATTTATACCAACCAAAAAGAAAAATGGTAATTTTATTAAGGACTAGTGTTCCTATGGTTCTTTAAGCAAGAAGTACAAGATCGAATAAACTTGTACACAAAGTCAAAAGTGGGAAAATCTGCTCACCGTTGCAGCCCCAAAGCTAGCCCCAGAGCCTGTTGCAGCACCTGGGAAGTAGGAAAATTTATTAAGCAAATAAAATTACATAAGAGCCTAAGTTTTTTTATTAAAAAAATCAACAAATCAAAAAATGTAAATGCACAAGTTCAAATCACTAACAAAATTAAAGTTATGATCTGTAAATTAGTTGCAAATCATCAAGATTTATCTTCCTCTTTTCTGGTAACCCAACATAAATTGAGTTCAACAAGTAACATCAAAGGCTGATACCGCGATGAAAATGTTATAGTATGATTCAGAACTACATTTAATGAGACCCATTTTTTTCATAGAATATTATAATAAAATTTAATCAATTTCCATATTATTATTATGCTAAATATTCTAATCTGATTATGTTCTGGGAAAATAAATGGATTCAGAATTTGATCTATTCAATAAAATAAAGACAGAATAATCAGAAATAATATGGACTTTTTTTCTTCTTTAAACTAAACTTTCTATCACTACAATAACCCACTATCAGGGGCTGTTCAAACTTTGAAGCTCCAAGCAACAACCAAGCTGAGCCAAACTGACCGTCCACAGAGGCTCCAACAAAGATAGTGACAGCGGTCTGTACCAAAATCTTCAAAACCAACGAGGTATGTGTGCTGATCAGCAGAAGGTTTTAAATACCACCTAAAACGATTGACCCTCCCCATTTTCACATAAAATCCCCACCCCCGGGTTTCTTCTCACCCCTCTCCAACACTGTTGAACCTTCGCCCCACTCAGATTGGCCACCAATTATAAAGCCCTACTCTAGCCAAATTACTCAACCCCGCCTCAATATACCATGCCACACTGCCAACAACCCAAGCCTGATCCCATGTAATGAGCTGTCAAGATAAACCTCCACATGCAGCCACCAATCAAAACCAAACACCACCGAAATATACAACCCCACTGCCAACTATGTAAATATGTCCCCCCCCAACCCCCCTTTTCCCCCAACAGAAACCACTACCCAAAGGGTCACTTTCCAAACCTCTGCATAGTTTGGCAGTTTAGGAAACTGATGAGATTAGTGTGCTGAGAAAATATCTCTAAAACCCTACTACAACTACAGATGAACAACCCTAAGTTTCATCATTCTCTAAGTCCCAGGTCAAAAGTTACAGCTTCAAATGCTCAACTATAATTAAGTATTTATGGGAGCATTCAATATGTCACAAAGGGGCTCATATTATAAAGTAGGCCAAGCCCATTTACAAAAATGATTGGAGTCACAAAATTGTAGAGAACAAGAAAAAAAATGAGCAAGCAAAATTATAAAAATAAATAAATAAATAAAAACATAATGTCACAAGCTCTCAGCCCAAAACTAAATTTACAGTGTGACCATTCTTTTGTAGAACTAAAAAAGGGAGGATACCTGAAGCAAATGGTGTTGAAAATAGTGAACCTCCAGGAGGAGTAGCTGAACCAAAGGATGGAACAGCAGTCCCAAACAATGAGGGAGTTGAAGCAGACCCAAACAAAGAAGCTGATGAGGATCCAAAAAGTGATGTCTGTGGTGTAGCACCAGATGATCCAAATAGAGAGGATACTGGAGCAGAAGTGCTAGGCGTTGCAAACAGAGAAGATGGCACAGAGGAAGGGGCAGAAGCAGGTGTACCAAAAAGTGACAACCCACTCCCAGAAGAAGCAAATGTTGTGGCTGCAGATGTCTGTTGTGCAGTTGATGATGCCCCCTGAGTCCCTGAGCTTGTAAGCAACCCTGCAACTTGTGTCGATGGTTGTGAATTTGCAGGCAAATTCAAAGTTGGATGTACCCTTTTAGCAGCAGCTTCTTGTCTTGCTGTTTCACGCCGATCAGCCTCAAGGAACGGATCATTCCCATCCCCTCGGCGGCGCTGGTCAGCAAGATAAGCTGCTTTCATGGATTCAATGTACTGATGAATACTCTCCACCTAAGGAACACATTTTAATGCATCTGCTATTAATCATAAGAAATATCAGGAAACAGCATACCAAACCATTTTGAGTGTGATCAACTCCAATTACATAAAGCATTGCACTAGGTAATGAATTTTTTTATAGATTATATAAATGAGTCATAATGTACTTTTTGGCATTTGCTTTGGTTCTAGGAAACCCCAATTGCTTTCAAGTCAACCACTAATGCATACTCATAAATGAAGGCACCTAACCAGCCTCTATTTCTAAAAGTACTCTGGATAAATAAAGGGAAATGTTCCAGCATTATGGACTTTTTTTTTCAACTCAACTCAAGTCAAAAGAGCTTTTATCCCAAAAGGCAGACTGGCAAAAAGAAATCGTTTTCTTCTTTTAAAAAATTTACAAAATCTGTCAGAAGACAAATATGGAGAGAAAACGAAGGGTTAGTTCATCGTCTATATGTTATACAAACAAAGCCAAAAAAGATACATGTTAGAATTATGGTTAAATGATTAAATTCACCATGGTATCAGGGCAGAGGATCTTGAGTTCAATCCCTATCTCCACTCCAACCTTCCATTCAAAATGTTAAAAATCCCACATGTTGGGCCCCACTTATTAAGGGGGAGTTTAGGCCCACATGTGAAAGGGCATGTTAGAATTATGACTAAATGATTGAATTCAGCATTTACTAACAACTTAAACTTTTGAGACAATCAGCAATTTATTAATACATATTATAACGGACAATATTTCACCAAATAATTAACAGTGATAATGCTTGTTGAACACAAAAAATTTGTTATTTTACCTTAGCAGCCACATGAACAAAAAAGTCATGCACATTTGACATGACTTTTGGAAGAGACAGTAACAAGGAGGATCGAAAATTGGAAGAGTTTCTATCAGAATCTAAGAGAAGAAGCTGCTCTAACTCTTCAACCCACTGGCGGCACTCACCAAGATACTTCTCAAATCTAGAAACTGTCTGCTGTAAAAAAGGAGATGGTTTTCTTGGAACCCCACTGTAGAAATCAAAAACTGGCATTATAGAGTTTGCTGCCGTTTGACTACTTGAACCAGATGGTCCTGTTGCTCCTGGAGCTTGTGATGGTACAGTGGGATTTGAAGCACCTCCAGAATTTGGATGAAGGAACCTTGGGCGTAGCATCATGAAAGAACGAACAGCAACCTCCGTGTTCCGTAACATATCTTTCACAACAGACATCAGCTCCTGCAGCAGAGCTTTCTGTCGTTCCATGGCAGTACTAATTCCCCCCAGTTCCTGACAAATAACATAAAAGATATCCATTTTCATGCAATATACTCACAGATAACAAGCACATAAAACACTGCAGAAAACCAATAAGTACTGCAGAAGACTCAGAATAAAGGTCTTAACGATAAAATTTTCATAATACTATAATATAAAAAGGAGTTTCTTTTCTTAAAATATTTTTTCAACTGATTTCGTTGTCACTTTTGCTATGGATAAATTCAATTAAGAATCTGTGTGAAACTCAACAAGACTGAGGTATGTGTGTTATATTACCAAAGCACCTAAAACTCTCCTCTCATAACAAACTCAAAGACTTGGTTATAAGCCTCCACTTGTTGAACTTCAATGTCTTACATGGTAGCATGGAAAGTCACTCCTGCTAAGGCCACATTTGCTTGCCTGCAATGAGCAGAATGGGAATAAATTTCCTATTGCAGCTGTTTTCCTTCCAAGGTTCCAATGACCATTATGGTGTTTTCATGCGATCAAAAACCCATTATACTTCCATTTCCATGTTTGCATCACTCAAGGAATGAGCCTGGCTTCCACCCTATAGCTCCCACCGCCACTTTGATGCAGCCATGGGACTACTAATTGTTACTACTTCACAAATTCACCCACTCAAGATTTATTTTATGGGTTCACATGTGAAGTTCAATTTTGTGTGGTTTGAAATTTCTAGATATGTCTTAGTGTAAAAACAGTTTTTTGTTGGGCTTTTTATTTTATTAATTATGGTCAATTTTGTAGTCAGGGGCAAATCTATTACTTCTATGATTCCTGCAAATTAGGTAGTTTAATTGAATCTAGAATTTTCTAGGAGATCCTAAGTATCTTATATTTTATTAGGTTTTTAGTTTATTAGTCAAGCTAGAAGTCCTAATACTTCTAGTACAAGAAAATGTCCTTATCTTGTGCTCAAAGCACTCAAAGAATTGATGAAGCTGATTAATATAAATATTGGGCCTTTGTGTGCGCTTTCCTCCCTTTCTCTTCTCTTTTTTTTTCTTCTTTTTATTTTTTTTTAATTTTTTTTTTAATTTTTGGTGTTGTTCACGTGTGCTGTTCATTCAGCCCCTAAACACTATAAAATTCTATCATTTTCCTCCTCCTTACAACCTCAAATCAAGCCCTTTCTTTTTTACCTATCAAAACCCTAAAACCCCACATACTTTCTTCTATCACATAGCCATCAAATAACTCATCAAACCACCTTGCAATTCTTTACACAAACCCATAAACCTTTCTTCAACCAAATTAATGGGAATGAGATCTACAAACCCATACCCTAAACGTGGTAATTGTTGTATTGGAATCCCCTAACATTTTTTTCCCCATAACCTAGATTTCCTAAGCAATCACACTTAGGTAGGAGAAAGCAATCACACCCCAAAGCCTAAAATATGTTGCAGGAATTTTATTGAATTCCTTCTCTGTGTCTATATTATTCTCTTATCTACTTTATTCACTATGTAAAAAATCTTTACATAGGCTATTACAAAACCCTTTCCTAGAAAAACTAGGACTCCTAATAACAAAGAATTGTTAGACAATACACATATATAGACAATATAGAAAATATTCAAACCTATCAGTCCTAATTCAATGAAGAGAGAAGAAAAGAAATTTGATAAAATTGAAGAGTAAACCTGAACAATATGGCTTGCATCAAGTTCAAACCCATCATTGGAAACCGACGAATCATAAAGACGATTACATTGATCTAGCCTCTGGCTCTCATCTCTATACCCCAATATCCGCTCCCTATCGACAAAAATACTTCAGCAACTCAAAAAGCTCATACAACAATTATCATGTCAAAACTCAATCCACAACAATATATTACAAAAAGATAATAAGAACTATAAGTAAAACCCAAAATTAATGCCGCATTTAGTTAATGAAATTTGTATGAAAAAAAAATAAAAAATAAAAAATCAAGAATTTGAATTTTTAAGGTTTCTCAATTTAGAAACCCAAGAGACTTTAACAAGTGGGGAAAAGAAAAGACTCAATCTTGCATTGTTTCTGTTAATTTTCCCATATTCTCTCGGCAACCAAACAGAAAACACAGCAAAAAAGAAAAATCAAGAACTAGGAAAAAAACATACTCGATCTGGAGGAGAATTTTCTGGGACTCAGGATGGAGATCCGACCACTTGGTACTATAATTCGCCGGAGTTTTATCGTTAGTGAAGAGAAACAAATGCCGCTGCTGTTGCTGCTGTTGTTGCTGCTGTTGTTGCTGCTGCTGCTGCTGCTGCAGCTGCGGTTGAAACAGTTGCTGTTGTTGTTGCTGCTGTTGTGGTTGAAACAGTTGTTGTTGTTGTTGTTGCTGCTGTTGTTGTTGAGGAAAGAATGGACTACTTTGTTGAAAAGACTGAGGTTGAGATTGAAACAGCGATTGTTGTTGTGGTGGTGGTTGCTGTGGAGTAGAAAACAGTGAAAACGCCATGTTGTGTTTTTTTCGTGTTTTTGGGTTTTGAATGAGAAAGTGTTTTCTGGGTTTTGATTTGGGAATTGGGGGATGGAATTGAAAGAAAAAAAAAATTTACTAAACCCCCAGTCTTTAAAACCCTAGGTTGAGAGGGAAAGAGGGGGAGTCAGTGAAGTGAAAGTGTGAAAGAGAAAGACCCGCCTTTGGGCTTTGGTTAGTGTTTGGGAGTTTTTTAATTGAAGGCCTCGGAGTTGTAAGCTATTTTAATTTTCGGTTTAGGAACTCTTTTATTTGCTGATTAGTCCCCAGTTTTTTTTTTTTTTTTTTTAAGTTTTGGGCCTCACGGGTTTAGCTAGCTCGAGCCTCTATGTGTTGCCGGGCTGAGAACTTTGGGCTGGCCTGATTCGTTGATCCAACTGTGTATTGCGTTGGCCCGTATCACAATTGTAGGCCATTTACTCTCTTTTTCTCTTATGTACTAAGGGTACTAGTTTAAAAAATATTTTTAAAAACTTTTTATGGTAAAATAAACAAGGGTAAATTATATTTTACTACCATAAATTATACCTTATATTACATTTTGCACCCCAAACTATAACTCTTGTTATACATTGCATCCCAAAGTTAAATTTTGCTGTTAACTTTGATAGAAATTCAATGTTTAGGTTGCAAAGTGTAATCAGGAGTATATTTAGGATAGTAAAATGTAATTATTTTTGTTTTTAAGGAATTGAGAAGAGGGACAAGTAAGTCTTTTCACGTGATGCCATATTTTTCTATCCAAATTAACAGCAAACTTGATGTTGGGATGCAAAGTGTAATAAGGGTCATAATTTATGGTACAAAATGTGCTTTCAAAAAGTTTATAGTGCAAAGTATAATTTAAAGTATAGTTTAGGGTGTTAAAGTATAATTTTCCAAAAAAAAAAAAACACAACTTTTTTTTTTATAACTTTTTATATTTTTCATAAAGTGGTATCAAAATTTTTTTAAAATTATCCATTAAAAAATTTCATAATGCACCTGCTAACCAACCGGACTCTTCTTTAAAAATCAAGAAAAAATTTTAAATAATGTGGAATCCTTTTCTTTCCCTTGGATATTGCCCTAGACTAGGAGCTAGTATATGGTGTACCCGACATATATGCCAGGTACAAGATATAATTTTCGCTAGACTAGGACTCTAGGAGGGCCTTGACATAAGAAATGTGTCACAGGAAGTGTGGGCAACTGCTGGTTTGGGCTTTTACGAAAAGTTAGAGTTGGGCGCCTGAGTTAGTACTCCTACATAATGGGCCTGAGTCCTACTCTGCCACTACTAACATGCACACAAACTTTAAAGCCCAAAATACAAATAATAACAACATATGATAATAAGAAAATGGGTCAACAACTATTATTCTATGTTTTCAATGATTCCAATTTGCTCTTCTTTATGTGTGGGTTTATGTTAATTTAACTGGTAAAGTTTTTTATGGTTAAATAAAATATTTAGGGTTCAATCCCCGCCTATACTAAAAATTGATTTGTGTCTTACTTTAATGAACTCTTTATCATCAGAAGTGGACGTTATAGATTAAAACTCTCTTAAAAAAAAATACTCCTCTCCCAAAATAATCAGACAATATACCATTCCTTGCTAACGTAATTAGTCAATTTTTAATTGTTGGCGTCTTCTTCTCTTCCAACTTCAACTAATTAACGTGCATGAATAGCATTGCTTTAGTAAAACATCTAGCCACCTACACCCATATAAACGTAATTTAAGTAAATTAGTATATCATGATTTGAGAATTTTTGGATCTAGCTTTTTTTGTTTTTTTAAACACGTCATTGATGACTCTACATAAATTGGAATGGCAAGACAACACCTACTACTTAATCATAAGATTTATATATATATATATATATATAAATATATATATATATATATAAATATATATATATATATATATATATCATAAGATCAATGCAGGACAAAATTTTACTACAAACTTGGCTGTAACCTAAAGGCTACAACATCACCCAATATCTTTTTATTAGATATGAATTTTGAGAAATTTACCATTAGATTGCATTTTCTTCTTATATCTTTCGTGCTTACAAAATTTTAAAAAGATTAAAAATCAATAACTATGCCATTAACCAATTGTTTAAATTACACATTTTTGTAGCATAAAATTATACATAAAATATAATTTTATTAATCATATAGCCAATAGCATCCAATTGACACAAAATTTGACATGTGTATTAAGAGCATAAAGAATATATAATCTAACAGTTAAATTTTCAAAATATATAGTCATATTAATTTTTTTAAAGGAAGTTGTAATATGAAGTTACAATCAAGTTTGTAGCCAAATTTTGACCGCTTGGTGATAAACACAATAAATTTTTTTTTTTTTTTTTTGGTAACAGTTAAGTTGATAGATTTTTATTAATTCTTATATTGGTGCTCTTTTTGACAAATAATGTATCTAGATCTTTTCGAGTATCAAATTATTCACTTGAGCATGTGTAGTTCCTACGCCACACTCACACTGAGTTCTTATAAGAATGAATCCCTCAGGAGTAACCCCAACATAGGGGTAAGAGGCTTTGAATCCAAAATATCATAGATATCATGAGGTTTTAAAAAATACTACGTCAGCACATTGAGGTTATACTAGCGCATTGTTGACGTCACTTTATCACTCCCCATATTGTTTATTATTAACAATTAACTTGCTACATGCCTACATCAATAATTGTGAAATTTTTTGTGATTAAAATTATTGTAATTCTTATGCACACACGAAACTCCCGTTTTGTGTTTACCAACAAAAAAAAAATCCCGTTTTGTGCAGTGTCTATCTATAGTTCACTTTGATCGCTCAGGATTTGAGGCCGACAGGTAGAATATTTTCAGCACAATACCCTGAAAGATCACACAATAGCTTTTCAAATGAATAAAAAGCAATTGAATAATATACATATATATGAAATGAAATTAAAGAAAGAATGATGGCGTAAGCATGAACGTTGATTAGGAAGCTGGTATGATTCATGTTTTACTGTTTAAAAAAAAAATCAGTTGTCGTTGTTGTTGCTATTATTCTATAAGTAATTATTTCATATTTAAATTTAAATTATTCAATTATTAATTATTAATGTGTTTAATTAATACTTTAGTATTTTTTTTTTAAGGAAAGAGTATCTTTTTTAAATAAATCATAGTGGTTCATGATATTTTACATTATTTAGGAGAAAAAAAACAAAATAGATTTAGTAATATCAATTGGTAAAATTCATTATCCTCAAACAAGGGACTTGGATTCGAATTTTGCATACTTTAGAAACTACTTAATGCTTTGACCTAATGATAAGAAAAAGCAACTATAAAACGGACGTCATATATTCAAATATGCACTATCTATCAAAAAAAAAATTATATAAATTTAGTTTTCGGACAAAAGTTTCAAAATTTGAGTTTTTCAAAAGGATAAAACTTAGGTACAACAATATTTTCGGTTCAGTACATTAGGTTAATTGATTAAATTCAAACATTTAATTCCATTAACCAATGAAAAATAAATAATGTTATGTTTTTCAATGATAATTAAATTTAAAATAATCAAATATTTGAATTCAATTAAGAAACCTAATGTATTGTACTATACCCCTTGAAAGAGTTGTTTGGCCCTTAAAAATTCTATAAAAAAGTTTTCTTAACCTCAACAGCCACTAACAAATGCAAGACACAGTAAGTTCTAATTAACTCAACTGATAATGTCTCTGACAGTTAAATAAGAAATTTGATGTTCAATCACTGTCAACACCAAAACCCGAATGGTGTTTTAGTCTATTGATAAAGAAATATCATCAAAAGCGAACGTCATAAGTTGCAACTCTTTCAAAAAGAAAAATATACGCAAGATACATTGAATATTTATTATTTAACCCTCCAATTGTACGAGAAAGAAATGTTAATTAGAACTGTGATAGTATTTCTCTACCAAAACAAAAGAAAAACACCATGACATCTATGATCTACCTCCTCTAAGTCGTCCTTTGATGTCAGTTGCCCAATATTGTCGGTGAAATCCACGTCAGGGAGCACTACAATTAGTCTCTGATTATTCTCCATATTCTTCTTCAATATGTGCGATTCCTAAAAGAAAGGCATGATCGAGACCTCAGACTCTACAACCATAATGCTAGGATGTTGTTTTCATATACAGAAAAAAAAAAAAAAAAAAAAAAAAAAAAAAAAAAATCTATACATATATATATAAGGAGGACAAGTCAGTTCAGAAAACAATATTATACTACCTTCCCTCACTTATTTAAGAGGAACCTAGCTAAGTAGCTAGCCCTCTCAAAGGTCAAATGACTCAAATCCCATCTTATATACCTCTAAGTATTGGCAATATCTCTTGGCTTTTCCATCCCCACAAGCTGAGACGTTAAACATCTAAACCAGGTCAAATAAGAGAATCCCTCTCTAATAAGGTTTTAGAAAATCTTTGTCTTAATTTCTAGCATGGTGGTGGTTATATCCAAGTCTCGACTCACATGGGTTTATGGTATATTCCATCTCTTGCACACTGGAGGCTGGAGCAGAGGCTCAGCCACTGATTGGTGTGCAGGAGGTGGAATACATCATTGAATCATGTTATGCTTTCCCTCTCAATATATGATGGTTATTTCCATTGAACTGGTAAGTATCAAAATCCTCCCTTGTAAATAAGCAAAATCATCTCTAGTTTATTGTTTACTCTCTTTTCCCACCATTCTTGACCAGAAGAAAATCATTTCTACATTTTTGCCTCAGACAAAAGTAAATAATAATTAGCAATCGAGAACGGGGAGCTCTAGTGCCAGGGCTCTAAACAAGTTGAGCCGAGTATTAGATGTTCAAGATTATTCATTTAATTTTATTTTGAACACAAGCATATCTTAAGTTCATTACCAAACTATATTACATGCTCAAGTTTTCTTTATTTTCTTATCAAACAAGGTCGAGCTTATTTTCAAGTTACTTCAGTTAATAAGATAAAACAATTGTTGTTTATTAATTTATAATAAACTAGATTGTAACTTGTGCTTATGCGCAGAAAAATTTAATAACAATGATGAAATGGTCTTACTTAAGTGAGTAAGGTGGTCATCTTGACTTTCTCGTAGATCGTATTATGAATGAATCACTTAGCAAATAAATTAAGAAAATTAAAGTGGACATAGAGCTCAAAAGTAAACTATAATTGAAAACTAATTTATATTCAATTTGAATTCTAATTATGCTTTGACTTAATATAATATACTTGATAGGTTCACCAACTTTGTATTATTAAAATTTATACTACAAGTGTGGACTATTTTTGTATTATCAACAAATTTTCAAATAATAATTTTATATCTTAAGCACCTAGTTACAAACTTATACAAACCAATCTTGAGTCTATATTGTTGGGTTAAGATAGCTTGACCCCGGTTAATTGATTCAATTACCCAAGTTGATTAATTAGATCAAATTACATGCAAATCATGGAGGCACCAACAAATCACCAAATAAACTAATATGCTACAGAAAATAAATTAACACGGTGATTTGTTGACAAATGAGGAAAATCTCTCACAGGGCAAAAACCTCACCGGATGAATTTAAGGTCACCATTCTTAAGAATCCACTAATTGATAATCAAACGGTTACAAGTATGAGGAATCTTGCTACTACCCTAGCCTATCCCAAAATACCAATCTACAGTTGAACCTTCACTCCAATATCCAATTGGACTTGATCTTGTAGTAGCCTTCTTTCCTTTGATGCACAAATCTTCAATCTGTGACTAACTCCTTTACACGAATCCCAGTACGTGACTAACTCTAGCAACTTGAATGATTGTTGTTGGTTGCAAAGTTTTTCACTTCATCAACAATAAAGATTAGGTATGGCGTACAAACACAGTAGCTCTCACAAAGAAAATTAAACTCTTGGTCTTTGTATTCGTATCTAACGGCTCTTAAAAATAAGCTTTATATATGTCTAGGGTTGTGAAAAAAGAAACCCTAAAAAAATATATCAGCTTGGGCCGAATTACAAATATGTAATTCTGAAATCGTAATTCTCGATAAATCGAGCTTGTGTCGAGCTTCTCGTTTAGTCTCGATAGCAACTATCTGTCGAGCTTTAATAAAACAGTTTTTCTTCACTTGTTTTGGATCAATCTTCATGTCTTTAATACTAACACTTGATATGTTTGAACAACATATTTCTTGATGTATTAAACTCAACTTAGATCTACCCAATTACAAATAAAGTGCGTTTTGTCAAAAGATTAACCAATTACATATTAAATATGACCCTAACATATATAAATATATTTTTATACTTGTAGACAAGTAATCCATAATATTATTTTTACTTAAATTGAGTCTCATACTCATAAGCTTTTTTACGAGCACATCATTATATTTGAACTTGATTTGTTTAGTGATCGAGCCTAAAGTTAGTGTTGAGCTTGGCTCATTTGCTAAATAAACGAATATGAACAAGTATTTCCTCGTATAAATTTGACTTATTTACAATCCTAAGTAATGCGGCAATATAAAAGGTCGTATATGCTAAACATTATATAGGTATCCCTTTCCAGATAAATAATTATTTCAAATTATATAAGCTATTTTAGCACTTGCCATTCAAATGGGATATATTAGTACCATTCAAATTGCATTGTAGGATCGATCAATGTTTTATGGAACTGTTAGACATATTATGGCCTAAGAGGTCCAAGCCTAATTGTAAAGCAAGCACACTAACTCTTGGTTAGTCTAGGGTTAGTTTAGAGTTTTCTAGTGCATAAACCTTACAGTGTGTTCATTAACACAATTTAAAATAGACAAGATGTAGCCGGCAAAGACTTTTCAGTGTGAATGTAAGCCATTAGGCCAAACCACTTTAAATTCTTACTTTCACTTTTCTCATTTTCTTCAATTACTCAATCACTCAATAAGTTTAACAAGGATAAAATAGAGATGTAAACAGATAGGATCAAGGTTGGAACCACGTTGACTTGTAGGGGGAGGGACCATGGCTCCCCAATTTTTTTTTAAGTCTTTTATATAGTATAAAAATGAGAATTTCAACCCATTTTTGTAAGAGTTGGCCCCTCAAAGGAAAAGTTTTGGCCCCCCTGCCATGTCAATGCAAGTCTTTTCAAGCTTGCTTTGAAGCTTAAAGCCACACATTTTAATATTTTTCCATCAATTTACTTACTTCTATGGTTTTATTAATACAGAACCTTTTACTATTGAAACTACCTACCCACCTCATGTAATCAAGCCATTAATTTGGCTTACTTTAGAAACATTTTCGTTTTCATTCCATTTTCCATGAGTCATAACGGTTATTTTCCATCCATTAGATGCTCAATTGGTCACCGGGCGGCACCGAAATCGACGAGGAATGCCTATCTCAAAAAAAAAAAAAAAAATTTGCTCAATTGGTCATTTTAATTTTAATTTTGTTAGTGCTTTGAGTATTAATACTTATTACACTAATTAAAAGTGCATAACAAAAATCTTGAACTACTATAGGTATTTTCAAGTTTTTTTTTTTTTTTAGAAAGTGTCAACCTATGGTGTCTATTCCTGATGTTTAGCTTTTTATCATCAAATCAAGACACTAATCAGTTTTTGATGCAGACAGGTATTTTCAAGTTAATTCAACTAAACTAATGCACAAAGATATGTATTTATATAATATTTAGTGTTTTTTTTTTGTTGGTATTGCGAATCAATATGATACTTTAACCTCTCCCAAACAAATATTTTTGGTCTTGCCCTAAATGGGACGCATAGAATTATTTGTGATTTTCTTGTTTTTTTATATATATAAATATATATATATATATATATATAAATTCAAGTTACACCTAGTATAACTCTATAAAAGTTATAAATTTTTTAGGTCATTGGTTTACATAAGATCTAATGGTTAAAAATACTCAACTGCCACATTAGCCAAATTTATTTAAGGGTGTTTTTTTTCTCTCACCTTATTTATTATAACCATTGATTTCTCTCACCTTATTTACATACAAGCATTGACTGGACAACTGATTGCTAGCATTTCCTTTCACTAGAGCAATACACAGTATGTGTATGCAGTTCACTGTGCATAATTTTTCCATCCCTTTCGAAGTTGTAATTGTATGTAGACCTCATCCACTTCCCTTCAAGTATTTTTATTTTACCTTATTGATTAACTTGCAGTGATAAATTTAAAAGCATTTTTAACAAAATAGAGGGGAAATATATTTTGTCAAGACCAACAAAAGTAGAAGTTGCAGTTTCTTTTATAGCATAAATTGTGGAAGGAAATACTACATAAACATAGTAGCAGAAAATATATTGCTCCTGGATTGTGGTGAAATTACTGTGATTGTAAAATTAGGACATCATCAATAATTAGCCTACTTATTCATTAACCCACTACTTAGACTTTTGGCATCCAGATAAGATCTTGCAAACTATTGAATGGCAATTATACAATGTTTGGGATAGAAAATCTTCATGAAAAGTTTCAGATGATGGCACCAAAATACACCCCCGCCTACCCCTTGTTTAAAATAAATCCTAGTAACATCAATATATATATATATATATATATATATAGATATATATGTACCGATGTACGTATATATGCAACGCCAAGTGATGGAATGGAAGCACTGTGATGTTATGCCATTAAGTCTCCAACTCTCCATAGCAAGAAGGGTGGGATAAAAAAAAGAAATTATACCATAATGATTTGGAGAAAAATGTTTTCATTTTGACCACATGAATAAATAAATAAGGTGAGAGAAATCAATGGTTGTAAAAAAAATAAGGAGAGAGAAAAAAAAAGTAAAAAACACGCTTAAAATTTTTTTGTTGATGTGATAGTTGACTATTTTTAACCATTAGATCTCATAGATATCAATGATCTAAAAGTGTGTTACTTTTACGGAGTTACACTAGGTGTAACTTGAACCCATATATATATATGAGTTGGGTTTAAGTTACACCTGATGTAACTTTAAACAATATTACACCACATAATATTTTTTAATTAAATGCGAATTTTAACAAATCCTCTATTGGATTACATTATCTTCATGCATTCTCCTTACTTGCAAAATTTCAAGATGATTAAATAAAAATAATCATGTCATCAATCAATTGTTTAAATTCAAGTTTCTGTAGTTTAAAATAATGAATAAAATATGAGCTTATGGATCAAATCGTAAATAACAACTGATTGGCATGAAAATTAGTATGAATGTTAAGAACATATAGAACATGTAATTTAACGGAAGGATTTCAATATATATATATATAATATTTATTTATTACTTATACATGAAATATTTGTAATTTTGATTTAACATATAATATTTTCTTATGTAAAAAAAATTTACATCAAACTAGTGTTCATCTTTGCAAAAAAAAAAGAAAAAAAAAAAGAAAAGAAAAAAAATCCTCCGTTGGACTATAGGTGTGGGACACTCGTTATGATCAACTCAAAATTCCATTTTACTATTGGTGTGGGACACAGCCATAGGGGGTGACAAAAAACTGAAGTCTGAGGTTTTATTTCAGATACTCTGTCTCCCAAGAGTGGAATCAAGAGCTAAAAGTTGAAGAAATTTTGACCAATGATAAGAGGATTTTTCTTTCCTTTTCATTGTTCTGGCCTTGGCTTGTATTTGATTTTGGTTAGAACAAAATGCATATTAATGAATCATTAATAACCCAAACACGTCATTAGCCTTGTAGTAAGGGCTTGGGCCAACATGTCATAGGGAATGGTTTGAGTTCCCTCACTAATAATGTGTTGCAGCTCCTTATACCTCACCTGTAGGATGTTCACCTAACTCATCGGTAACTATGGTATGAGGTCTCAGTTTGAAAGCGGTTAGGGTGCTACTATGGTCACCCTCAAATAGGGAAGCCACACTTATCGCCTTATCTAACCTTTTTTTTTATTGCAAAAAAAAAAAAAAAAAAAAAAAATCAAGATTGATTACAAGTTAGGCAAGAGTTAAAAACAAAAACATCATATTGATTACACCCATTTTGGCAAAGAGCATCAGTTGCTCTATTACTATTCCAGACACTGTGCAAAAACTTGATTTCTCAAAAAGCTCTGAAAATAGTCCTGCATTTGGTTACTACAAACTTGGGTTGTTATCAGTTGGGAAAATTATTTTGAAAAATTAATGTTCTTTATTTTTTTATTTATAAAAATATAAAATAATTACTAAATATTTCCCCAATTATACTTGTACAAAATATTGTAATTTCACTACAAATCTAATGCTCTAATATTCATTATAATTGTTTATTAATTAGTATTTCAAGTACTATTATGAAATATGGCAACATAATATCAAAAAAATATTTTTTTAGTTTCATCTTTTATTGTTTGAGCAAAATTTAGGTACTATTTCTTTGATGCTGTACCCTAGGATCTTCAATTAAAATTAAATCACATGTTTGCATTGATCAATGAACCATATGATTGAATTTATTGTTCTTAAAATAAAGATAACAAAATTTATATTGTATTATTAAACATAGTCATCTGATTGAATTTGATTGAAAATTTAAGGTATAACACCTAAAATATTGAACCTAGTTTTTACCATTACAAATATATTAAATATCTATATTTCATATTTTTATTTATAATGTAACACCTAAAATATTGAACCTATTTTTTACCATTACAAATATATAAAATATCAATATTTTCATATATTTATTTATAATCTTGATTTTTTATCTATTGAGATTGTTGAATGATTTAATATATAGGTCATACCTAACCTGAATAGGTCATACAAATGACCTGTTTAATAACCCGATTAATTAATAAGTCATACCTAACCTGAATAACCTATTATCAATTCTCATATATCTAAGATTAAAATACAATTACAATCATAAATACAACAATAAACATATAATTACAACAAAAAATTAAGCAATAATAACAAAAGTTAATACATTTATAAGCTAAACGGGTGAAATGGGTTAGATGGGTTCGCATGTTGAACACGAATATAACCCGTTTATTAAGCTGACCCGAATATGACCCGAACCCATTTAGCCTCAACCCATGACCTGTTTATAAATGGATTAGTCGTGTCAGATTTTGCTATCCCTAATCAAGCCTAGGCAAGTGGGCAACGACAGCACAACACAACACAGCAGTAGCAGTAAATAGACTGGCACCACGCCACCGCCAGTCCACCGCTCTCAAATTTGGTATTATATCTAATCTATCCTCTTTTTAGGATTGGAATATCTTATCTATCATATCTGAATCTCTAGTGCCAAAAATTACTAAACTTTTGACGGTTGATTAGCTCGATTTGATTATCTGAGTTGTGAAGAAAATAAAAGAGAGGCATAGATGAAAGAATTCTTAGGAAAAATGGGCATTTGCCCCTTATTTACAAACTATGCAGCAAAATACCCCTGTTTTGAAACTATTTAGAGAAATGTCTTTGTTTTTTAAACTCAATTTTAACAAAATCGAGTTCTATATGTAAAACTCGATATTCTTAAAATCGAGTTCTATGTATATTTTTAAGTGAAACTCAATATTAGCAATATCGAGTTCCACTTAAATTTTCAAAAAAATTTAAATGACAAAATTTGCATAGAACTCGACATTGCTAATGTCGAATTCCACCTGTAACTTGTTTTTGTTAAAATCGAGTTAAAAAATACGGGCATTTTGCTAAATAGTTTCAAAATAAAGAGATTTTACTACATAGTTGGTAAATTATGGGCAAATGTCCATTTTCCCCAAAAACTCTCTCCACAATTTACACTCACCGAAAATAGAAGAGAGAGAGAGGGGTAGATAACATCTAATGCTCCATCTTTTTCTCTCTCTTTAATAAAGTTAAAGTGATATTTTATTATAAAAAATACTGTAGTAGTGACTTACACATCAACCATGTCCTATTCTGCGTATTTGTTACTTGATAGTGTTAGATTTTGTTTGTACCTATGCTTGTCTTTTAGTGTTTGTCTGTTAATATCTTTTTTAAAAAAAATTTAAAATTTGAGATTATTTTCTACTTTGAAATTCATTGGTTAGTTGTTGAGTGTTTGTGTGTAATGATTTGTAGATTATTGAATATTTAATGAGATGATAAGTTCAAATTATATTTTATTTGTAGAGATTATAAGAAAATCAACTACAATATTTGATTTTTTCAAAAAGAAAATGTTCAAATGATTTGGAAGATTTAAAAAAAAAAAAAAAAAAGTCAAGTTCTCTTTTCAATAATTTTGTGTATTTGTGAGTTTCATATTTTTTTTTTTCGGTTTATACTTTTGTCCCCCTCTAATTCCAAGTCTTGGTTCTATCCCTATTGGCGAGTAGTGCCTTATTAGTGTCACCATAAAATTTACCCCGCTTAAAAAAAAAAAAAAAAAAAAAAAAAAAGAGAATTGCCAAGCTAGCGTGTCTAATTATTGAGGTTTCTAGTTTTTCTTCTAAAAAGTATAAAAGATTAAGCAATTGTCAATAGTCACACACAACTGACAACACAAGGTGGAGGAGATGGAGAAGGAGAGGCATTTTGTGCTGGTTCATGGAGCCTGTCATGGAGCATGGAGTTGGTACAAACTACAAAGTGGCAACCCTACTGAAATCGGCTGGTCATAAAGTAACAGCCTTGGACTTAGCTGCGAGCGGGATTCACCCAAAGCAAGCACATGAGCTCAGATCATTATCAGATTACCTTGAGCCTTTGATGGAATTCATGGCATCTCTTCCAGCAGATGAAAGAGTCATCCTTGTGGGCCACAGCTTTGGTGGAGCCTGTATCTCTGTTGCCATGGAAATGTTCCCTGAGAAAGTTTCTGTTGCAGTGTATGCTACAGCCCATATGTTTGGTCCTGACCTCAATTTCTTTGCAGTATATGATGAGGTACTACTCTCTATCTAAGTTACTGCTATTAGATATTGTAAGACAATCTAGCTTGACAATCTTGGATAATAGATGGGTATGGCAATGTCATGAAAATAATGGACTCGAAAATTTCTGTACAGTCTTTCGTTTCTTCTTAACTTAACTAATCAAATCTTTTCTCTACATTTGAAACCTTCACCCCCAAAAATAATAGGACATGCATGTTTGTACATAATCAGATCATTTTATCATTAAAAATCACATTAAAATTTGTATGGCATAGATTTTATAAATAAAGCCCATGATAAGTTAAGGTTGAGGTTACATGGAAAAAAATGACCTGTTCTTATCACCGCATGAGTCTCTAGTCTACCGGAGCAAAGCCACTGCTCTGGTGTTGCAAGGTGAGGGATTATGTTGAGTATCTAAGAAAGTTTTGATTCTACTCTGATGAGTAATATAAAAAGCTAAAATCAGTTTTTTTTTTTTTTTTTTTTTTTCATAAGACATTTTGAAAAATATTTTCTAAACCGAAACACTTAGGCCGTTAATTTTTTCCTTAAAACTTTTAGTGCGTTATTATTAGTTGAAAGGATCATGACGTTATGACCCTTCAACTATCACTTTTCATAAGAGTTGCTTGGAAAAGTCTAGTACCACAAATTTTTTTACAATTTCTTGTCACAACTATGACGTAGCAAAGTGTGATTGATAAATAAAAAATAGTTGATCTATGTATAAGTAATAATTAACTACTTACAATTTATCACATCAAAATTATGCCAAAAAAATTGTAGAATAAGTGTCCTTAAGAACACAAGTTTTTTTATTTATTTTAAAGCTCAATTATGAGTTATAAATGCTCATTTTTTGGGGTAAAAAAAAAAAAAAAAGGAAGAAGAAGAAGAAGAAGAAAGAAAAAAGAATGCACTTGTCAATAATGTATATTTGGCTTGCATAATGCTCTGTTTTTTTAAAATGTTAATAACTTGCATATGTAAATTCATTGTGATATAAATATATATATATATATATATATATATATATATATATATATATATATAAACGCGACCACAAATATTGCATATATGCAACAAGAGTTTCAAATGTTGGATCATTCCTTACACCACCCATTAAAAAAAATACGATGATTTTAAGGCTACACTAGTTCAACATAAAATATCTTTTGAAAACTATTTCCTTTTTTTTTTTTCCCGGGTGTTTGGCATGACTAAAAATGGTGTAAAACAATTTACACTCCAAAGCTTTTAAATTGGAGACCTCCTTCCTCTTCAAATTTTCCACCCACCATAATCACCACACTCCTCTTCATCATGGCCACCGCCCCCAACCACCCCATGACTCAACATATAGAGACCTAAGGAGATCTGGTGCTTGCCTTGACAACATTGTTTTGATGGTGTCGAAGCTTAATTTGCATGGTGTGGTGAGATCTACGGTCAGGAAGATTCTCCCTCTCGTCAATCATCTTTTTTTTTCTTTTCTTTTTTTTTTAAGATTTGCGACTAGTTCGCAATGAGATTGGTGATTGGGAAGACTCTCTTTCTTACTCGATCATTTTTTTTCTAGATATACGAGTAGTTCGTAGTAAGATCTACAGTTAGTTCATTAGTAATTTTTCATTCAAACTAAACACCAAAAATCAAAACATTTTCTGATCATTAAACATTTTGCGTTGAAACAAATGTGCTCTTATTTGCAATATCACTAAAGTTTATTGGAGTTTGTATCCTCCACTTGTTTTGCTAGTTATTTCGTAGGATTTGAATTTGGTGCAATAGCATAATTGAATTGTAAGAGGTAAAAGCAGGAGTGAATTTTTTATTTTATCTTATAGATATATACTAGTTTCATGCCCCACTTCACGATGGATTTAAGTCACTATCGACCACTGGTTCAGTGTGGTTATCAAGTTTCTTTACCACATATCAAGTCATAGAAGTTATGGGATGAGTCCTAGTGATTGACAATAGTTATATATACTTGGGATGTTAAAGGACTTGAAAGTTGAAACTATAGAGAATAAACTTTAATCGTTTTTTATTATAAACTAATAACTCAACCGTTGAGCTTGGGTATGTGATGTGACCTTATGGATGAATGAGGATACACCTATGAGGGATAGTATCATAGGAATGTACCATGAAAAGATTAACTGAAAAGGTAAATGAAATTATTACATGTTTTGCTGTGAATTAGATTTTGTTTAGATCATGGATTCCAATCTGCCTCTCTCAAGTTCAGGACAATCAAAGGGGCTTTAAATCCCTCATTGATCAGTGATCACTGCTCATTCCCATACTAGTTCCCAAATGTGCATAATGATATCTTTGGTTATATGTAGTTCTTTCGGAGATTGGATTCGCTCATGGACTCACAATTCACATTCGATCAAGGGCCCAACAACCCACCAACCACAGGGTTATTTGGGTCCAATTTGATGGCATCCAAGTTATACCAGCTCTCCCCACCTGAGGTAAGAATTTAGAGTTGACACTTTCCTTTAACCTCATAGTTATTCAACATTGTCACACGTTAATTAGGAAGAAAACATTATAATAAAAAAAAATCAGAAAAGTTAGTTAGGCACAATGTTATGAATACCGTTAAGGTGCCCGTTTTGGTTTGTCTATTAGAACGGAATATTTCAGTACTGACCTATTTCGGCGTACTGTTTTAAACCGTTTCAGAATCACCACTTTATTTATATATATATATATATATATATTAGTAATTAATAAAAAAAAGTTATTACTCAATGCTATTCTTAAGCCAAACTTTATATATGTAATATCATTTAATGAATGTAATATAGTGTTTTAAAAGAAATGCTGCCATAATAATAAATTAATTAGATTGATTATTTTAAAATTCAAATTTGGATATTTTTGTAAATAAACAAACATTGATGGATATTTATATACTAGGAAGCTTCTAGGAAGCTCCCTTTTCACCTAACCCCACCATCACCCACATGCAATGACTTTCTCCTCCACTCTTATTCTTCTTCATTTCAAATTCCCATCAGTAACTTACAACTTCTTGGAAAGTTTCAGAGGCCCAGAGGCCAGAACAGAAGTTTAAGTGCAGCATTGAAGAAGAAAGTTTTAAACGCAGCTAAAACTTGAGCTTCCTCCACAATGGCTCTAAATTTCTATTCTCTTCTTCTTCCTTTTTTTTTTTTCAAATCATTTGGTAGCTCCGTAGCAGATCTGATTTGAACTTCTTCAGGCGATCAATGCTAGGTGGAAACATGCTGTGCTGACGGGTTTGTTAGTTTAAGTTTACCGGAATTGACCGAAACGGCTGGAATGACCCGAAACTATCCGGAATTGGACCCGAGGTGGAATGGGTGGCATTACCATTCCAGATTGCATCCCGATACGAAATTTTCCGACCATTCCGGCCGGAACGGAACGGATTTAATAACAATGGTTAGGCATGCAACCATCAATTTAACAGCATGTATGAGTTTCAATTTCTTAATAAATTAGTTAGTATCTAGGATGCAAGGACATGAACACGAACACGAACATACATATGATATAGTGACACAAGCAATATTTGAAAAATTATAACATGATACAGCAGATAGAACACTGTTACAACATATGTATGACACAAATACAACAAGCGTATGATACCCTAAATGAAGTGTCCATCTATCTTAGGCTTATATATATATATATATATATATATATAAATATATATAATTTATTTAATAATGATCAATGATGAACTAAACTAGGATTTGACGCTTGCTATGTCGTTGGTGAGACCTTTTCGTCTTTATGGCCATGATGCATTGTTGTTAAAAGAAGCAGAACTAACCAAGGAGAAATATGGGTCTGTTCATAGAGTTTATATTGTGTGTGACCAAGATAGTGCTATGAAGGAGGATTTTCAAAGGTGGATGATCGAGAAAAATCCAACAGATGAAGTGAAGGTGATAACTGGTTCCGATCACATGGTTATGTTTTCTAAACCGAAGGAGCTGTGCTCATGTCTCCAAGAGATTGTGGAGAAATATTCTTAAATTTCTTATTTATGCCATATTCGTGTTGAACTTCCGAATATATTCTTCACAATGTATCTGATATAATGTATGGGTAAAATCGATTATTCTGTGTGTAATAAGCATCATCCATAATATATTTTTCTAAAAAAACATAATATCAGTGAAATTATTACAAATGCGCAATAACATATATAATATCCACTCTTGCTATTCCTTTTGAGGTATTGAATGTGATTTACTTGCATCATGTGTGTGTGTGCATAATGCAATGTTGTATGTGTCTCAAAAGTGACCGATAATTCTGTGCCCAAATGAAACTATATATTTTTGTGGTTCTATACAACAAATTAAAGCAAGTGAAAAAATGCCCAATTTCAAAACCTGTTAATTTAAAAGATTAAATCGGGTACTTAAGGATTAAGATGTAGTAATTTTGAAAGTGGCAGTCTACATTCATGACTTTGTATTACTACGAATATTTTATGAAGGGGTTGCATGTATAATAAAGTTTTGGGATATAATTTATTAATAAGGCCTAGAGTGCAATTATATTTATATAGTGATATTAAATATAATTAATGGTAACTTTAGACTTGTCAAGAGTTGACAGAAAAGCCCAAGACCCATTGGAGCTAGAGTTTTATTTGTTCCCTTTTGGTCCCACTCCAAGCCACACACTAAAGCCCAATTGGAAAGGCCCAAAAGGTTAGCCCAATTAGATAATCAGTTAGATATAAAGGGAGAAACATACATAACTTTATAGATGATACATCATTGTGAAATGGTGTGTATATGTGAGTGAAACCACTCGATTATTCTTCATTGGAAACTGATTGAGAGACCACACTTCTTGGGCGTAAAGTGGAATTGAAGTGAATATTAAAAGTGTTCCCAAGTATTTCTAATCTTTTTTTTTTGAATTTCACCATACCAAGGTATGCTCTCTTGTTCTTAAATTCTGAAATTTACATAGTGCATGTTATCAATCATGAATGAAGTAGATCCGTGTTTGTTGCTTCTGCTGTGTGTTTTGTATGAGATACAAAACCAGATTTTCTAACAAAGGCAACATCTTCTTGTTGATATAGTAAATTGCATTCTCCTTTCTAGTCTCTTTTAAGTATTGAGCAAGTAAAGCTCCCATTGCTGTATCTGTAGTGGTGAGATACAACAATAATGGCTTTTTAGGTACCGGTGGGACGAGTATTGGTGGTTTCATCAGATAATTTTTGATCTTCTCAAAGGCTTCTTGGCATTGTTCATTCCACACTGTAGGAACTTCCTTCTAGAGCAGTCGGAAAATTGGTTCACATGTCATAGTAAGCTAGGCTATGAATCTGCTGATGTATTGTATCATCCCCAGAAATCCTCGGATCTCCTTTTCAGTTCTTGGAGGTTTCATCTCTACAATTGCTTTGATTTTGTCAGGACCAACCTCAATTCCTCTTTGGCTTATAATAAACCTTAGTAGCTTTTCAGATGTTACACCAAAAGTGCACTTTTTTGGATTCAACTGTAACTTGTAGAACCGGATTCTTTCAAAGAACTTCCTCAAAGCTGGTATATGCCTTTCACGGTCTTTGGACTTTACTATCATATCATCAACATAAACCTCTACTTCTTTGTGGATCAAATCATGCAACAAAGTGGTGGCTTCACATTTGTAATTGGCACCAGCATTTTTAAGGCCAAATGGCATGACCTTGTAGCAATATGTCCCCCATGGAGTAATAGAGGTTTTCTCCATATCTTCTAGAGCCATCTTAATTTGATTATACCCTGAAAATCCATCCATAAAGGATAGCAAGGCATGTCCTGCTGTATTGTCAACCAGGATGTCAATGTGAGGCAAAGGAAAGTCATATTTTGGGCTGGCCTTATTCAAATCTCGAAAATCTACACACATTCTGACCTTCTCATCCTTCTTTGGCACCGAAACCACATTAGCTAACCATTCTGGATAGTTGACCACCCTCAAGAATCCTGCATTGTACTGTTTCTCAACTTCTTCCTTGATCTTGAGAGTCAATTTTGGCTTCATTCTTCTCAACTTCTGCTTGACCGGCTTCATGGTTGGATCTATTGGAATGCAATGCTGTACTATATTTGTATCAATTGCAAGCATGTCTTCGTATGACCACGCAAAGACCTCTTTGAATTCTGTCAGCAGTGTCACTAATGCATCTCTATCTGAGGTGGTTAGGGTATTGCCCACTTGTATCATTTTAGGTTCATCATTAGTTCTCAGGTTAATGGGTTGGGTTTCTTTTTTTATGGGTTCTAGGTGTCCTTGTTTTAATTCCTTATTATTAAGAGTTTCTTTACCAATTTCAGAAATAAAAACATTCAAAACCAACAAATAAGCAGAATTAGAAATCATATTATTAGGAGAAAAGTTCTCAACAGACTCAACAAACTCAATAGACTTAACTAAATCAAACTTAACTGGAATACTATCACAAACAGACTTAACAGGAATAAAAATACTAGCAAAAATATACTTAATAGGGACAGAAACAATGTTCTTGGTAGGGGTAATTAGCTCGACGGTCTTGATCTTCTTGGCAAGAGTGACTGACTTGACGGCCTTGATCTTCTTCACGGAGTCCTCCATGGGGTGGGCAGTTCCCTTCCATGCCCAGTGCTTCAACACAGTAGTGGCTTTAACAATGGTAGGTAGCTCCCAATAAGTCCCTTCTTCCCTTAGCATCAGTACTGTGGGATCTTCATCCATATAATCCGTGGCTTCTTCGTCAATCTCCATGTTTGTAGACTTGTTGGTCACAAAAGCATCCAAGCGCTCTATGCTGTCCATCCACTCATCAAACAAATCTTTCTTCCCTTTTTTGCTTAAGTAGGTGTGTTGAGAGAGATTTTCTGAGTTGCCTCCTTCCATCCTCTCATTGCTACGTTCACTATTTTCAAGTATCATGATTCTGAGACTGTGGACCATCAGTTTTTGGTCTAAAGCGGCTAGCCTAGCATATATATCATCCTCCTTTTTGGTATGTGGGGTAGGTAAGCCAGGTTCTGAATCATAATACGACCCCAATTTTGGAATCTCTTTTCCATGCTTGTCATATCGAGGACCAAGCCTTGAGCTAACATCAGTGATACAGCTCCAATCTGAGGGATGCTCGTAGGGGTAACCATCATAGTCCACATCATTGGCTTGTCCATTCTCCTCTCTTGCATCTTCCAATACATTTATCAGCCTGTATTGGTCACTATCAGTATCACTCCACCTATTAGCTTCGGCATCATCTTCAATATCTTCATCATAGTAGTCCACATCATCGTCATATCCTTCATAGAAAAGATCTACATCTTCATCTTCTCTATCATTAGGGGGTTCACCCTAATCATTGTCACTGTACAGGCTATCATAATATCTGCATCTATTACTCTCACTATCGGTGCTGTTGTCATCATTATCATGTCCACTGTCACTGCTGCTGCTACTATCACTACTACTATCACTCTTGTCAACACTTCCATCCTCATCATCACTAGGGGCTGCTCCCTCTTCATCGTCTTCATCATTGGCTCTTAGTTCATACGGGCTTTTTAATGCATGCCGGCAAGCCTCCCAGTACTCTTCTTCTTCTATATTGCAAATAGGATCTCCAAGGAGTGTAGTCATGGCATCAAGGTCCATGTAATCAGCACAATTAGTAGGGACCCAAGTCGTATCTTCTTTCTTCAATGCTAGAACCTTGTTGTTGCAATCAAGTAGTATTTCAAACCCAAGCACCATTGTCCTAGTCACTGGATCAAATCTCGGTTCAGGGAATCCCCAATAGCGTTGACTTTCTCCAGCTTTTACAAACTTCCTATTCAACGTAGAAGTATAGGGCTTTAGAGGTTTCTCACTTCCATCTCTAACAAATCATCATCAGTGGGCTTATAGCCTAGCCCAAAATGTGGTGTGGCAGTAGGATTTATCGGGACCTGAACAATAGGCTTCTTCACAGTTCTCCCCAAGTTCATCCCCAGAAGGTAGTTCACTCTCCTCATCATTGATACCACATTGTTGTTGCTGTAGGAAGCAAAATCCATCGAGATCTTCTCCACCTCTTCTTCTCTCCTTTTAAAGTCAGGCCTTTCGATTTCAAAGCCATCCAAGGTCAATGGCTCTTTCTCAGAATCTATATCGAAAATAGGCTTAGGCACTGTCAAAATATCACCATATATGGTCACAATAGCTCCTTCATGTGGAAACCGAACCTTTTGGTATAAAGAGGAAGGTACGGCCTTTGTGTCATGGATCCATGGTCACCCAAGGAGCATGTTGAAGCATGACACAATGTTCAAGACTTGTAACTCCACCTTCTTGATCATCGATCCTATAGTGAGTTCCAATGTTACAGTTCCTCAGATCTCCCTTCTACTATTGTCATATGCCCTTACATGTTGATCAGTAGGTACAAAGTCTTCAATGCTTAGACCCAAGCAACTTGCAGTCTTTAAAGGACACACATTCAAATTACTTCTATCATCTATCAGGACCATCGGTATCCTTTTCCCTTTGGCATCTACAGTGATATGCAACGAGTCGTTGTGGTGCTTTCCCTTCTTGGTTAAATCCTTGTCAAAATAAGAAATAATGAGTTCCCTATTTATGGACCCAATCATAGCATTCAGATCTTGGGAAGTTGTGGTTGTAGGGACTTGGATTTGGTTAAGAAGGTCTACCAGGTTTTGACGGTATTTATATGAGGCCATGAGTAAACCCCATAAGGATATGTTGGCTTGTGTCTTTTGTAGTTGCTTGAGGACCTCATCTTCCTCGGCAGGTGTTTGTTGGGTGGATTTATTCATGGCTTCTACCAGATTGTCTGTCTCCAAATGTGGGGGTTTGAAGTGTCTCCCTCTTGGTGATGTGGGCAATTTTTGTCGGTTCATTGGGATCAGCATCTTGGGGTTTGAAGTGTCTCCCCCCATTTGTGGGTGTTTGGCTATTTACTTGGGGTTTGAAGTGTCTCCCTTCATTTGTGGGTGTTTGGTTATTCTTAGGTTCTGGTATTTCTTCATTCCATATATCATATCCTGTGGTGGTGGTAGATGTCCTATCCATTAATTCTTCCCATGTCATCATAAAGCATTCGGGTAGGTCATAGATTAGTTCAAATGGGTCTTCCTTACTTTCCTCTTCAGTCATAAGGCAATTAGACCTTGGTCCTTTCCCAAAATTGTGATTGGGTAAGGGGTTATTAGTAATGCTAGGCCTTGTAGGCAACGCAATCACCTTGTTGTCTATTAGGTCCTGAATTGCATGATGAAGGCCAAAACAATTATCAGTATTATGGCCAGGGCCTTGGTGGTAAGCACATATCTTATTCACATCAAACTTTGAGGGCAAGGGGTTTGGAATTGGTTTTGGGTTTAAGGGTTTCAATAACCCTTTTGCTTTTAGTTTGTCAAACACTTGGCTTATAGACATATACAACTCATGAAACTCCCTCTTAAGTCTAGGTCCTTGTGATACTTGCACAGGTGCAATGGGTGCAATCAGTTGATAAGGATCATTTTTATGGATATTAGAAATTTTTGCAACCTTAGAATTAGATCCTACATTCTTTTTAAACCTTGGTGGGTCATCATTCTTTATAGTGCCATTGTTTATTGCATCCTCAATTTGGGTTCCAACAGCAATCAAAACTTTAAAATTAGGAAAGTATTGTGCAAACAAGTACTTATGGTATACAGGTAATAAATTCTTTACAACCATAGCTAATTGTTCCTCTTCACTTGGCCTATTCATCATCTGTGCTGCCTTGGCTCTCCACTTGGTGATGAAAGTAGAGAAGGATTCTTTTGGCTCTTGCTTAGTGGTATCGAGATCTCTCCTTGTTATGTCCACTTCTATATTGTACTTGTATTGCTTGTGAAACTCACGGCAAATGTCTTCCCAACTTCTTGCTCTAGCATCATCTAGGTTGAGGAACCACCTAAGAGCGGCTCCGGTCAATGTGTTTTGGAACATTTGAGCAAGTACTTCTTCGGTCATGCCTAAAGGCTGCATAGCCCTCATATACATCTTCAGATGGGACTTTGGGCAATCGATCTTGTCAAACTTGTCCATGGTCGGCATCTTAAACTTGGGAGGCAATCTCACATCAAGGAAAAGTGAGAGGGAATTGTAGTCCATGAGGTCTTCCTTTTTATGAGCCCTTCTAATCATCTCTTCCATTATGTTCATTCTCTCGTTGATCTTCTTATCACTCTCCATGGCTGGTGGATCATGATCATCCTTTTTCTCCTTTTGATTACTCTTCAGGTTTTGAAACTATTGCACCATACGGTTCATGTCCTCCCTTAGCTGGATTTGACTAGCTACCATGGTGTTAAGTAGCTCTTGAGTGTTTATGGGTTCCTCGATGTTTGGGTGTTCTCCCTCTTCTGCCATAGTGCTAGGCGCTTCAGACTTCTTGTGGCTTGAACTACCTTGTAAGTCAAAGATGGGGTTGTGATGTTGCAATAGCGAAATTTCTTCTATGCTTACAGGCTTCAGTACCGAAATGGGAGTGACAGGCTTGGAACTAGAGCTACTGGCTTGAGTGTCGAATTTAGGTTCTCTTTGCAGCCTTCATTTAGATCTTGACCAAATTCTCCCCTAATGATAGGCTTGGTCGGGTTAATCAAAGCTAAGTCTCCATCCACATCAATCATTTAACCAAACAAACACACATACACAATATGCAATGCAACTTTAACTGGGACTGGCCTAAGGGTAGGTTCTAAGTCATTACGTTGTAGGGTGAGTTTGTTGTTTCATTGTTTCCCATGGCTAGGACATTACACCTCCCAACTTGTAATGTAATGAACATTACGTTGGTCCAAATGGCATGGTTTGTCCTTTACAGTCAACAAGAAATGATCCAGTGACTTTAGGCTATGAGTTGGTGAGTTCACCACTGGGTACCCGAATCTAATGAAGACTAGTGATCCATGATTACTACCACCACAAGTTGTTGAAAATGGTGCATACATATTGTTTGGATGGCACACACTATAACAGTTAGGGAAAGTTTTTAACAAACAATACACATAACAAAATATCATACAACATCTCAAGAACCATAAATAAACAAACAAACAACAATATCATGCAAGACCATGCTAAAACAAGGGTGCACATTTAGTCACTTAAGTCTAATACGAAACTTAACCCTCGACATCCCTAGTAGAGTCGCCACTGTGAGAGACCGGAAAAGTGCCTCTAAAAAAGAGAGAGATTTTTGAGTGCTTTTAAGGGAACCTCTCTTTTTGGGTACGTGGTGTGGAATTGCCACTTATTTTTTATACAAAAAAAATAAGAAAAACTAAATATAAAAAAATACATGACTGAATTGTTTCCTTTCATTGATTAAAAAAATACATGTTTGAAAAATTGAAAATTACATGACTTTGGGTCCTAGTTACAAACTACCAAAAAAAAAAAGCAAAGATAAAACCTAGGTCTACCTATCCAAAGACTCTAAATTTAGAGGCTAGGTTATGGAATGGGAAGGTGTTAGGCACCCATTCCACCTAGACAGAGTCTGGTCTTCTAGTCTCTTGTGACCAATGTACCCCTTTTATGCACGTTATGAATGACATGTTGTACATATGAACAAAACTAAATCACACAAGTTTATTTATGAATGCATCCTCTTCTTTGTTAAAAAAAATTTAGATCTGTGTTGTAAAAAAAAAATTAAATTTGGTTTAGAAAAATCATATATGTTTTTGTTGTGTAAAAAAAAATTGCTTTTTGGAGAGGAAATTCAGATTTTTTTTTATTTAATTAAAACAAAGTCTTTTATTTTGAAAAAAATATTAGATTTGTTTTTGAGAACTTAGAAAAAATGGTTTTTGATTTGTAATAGATCAGATCTGTTTTGTGATAATAAAAAAAATCAGATTTGTGTATTTAAAAAATCAAATATGTTTTTATATGTGTAAAAAAATGAAAAAGATTTCTTGAGAAGAGGATTTCATTCATGAAATAAATTTATGCTAGTGTACTAAATAAAACAAACACAACAAACACAACCATTCATGATCCTTTTTTATTTCAAAATCTACTATGTTAAAAAAAAATTAGATCTACATCTAATGATAACGTAGATCAATTTTTAATTTGAAAAAAATACAGATCTGCAACTAATGAAGAGGCAGATCAGTTTTTAATTTGAGGAAAATTCGAATCTACATCTAAGGAAGATGTAGATCCGTTTTTTATTTAAGAAAAATTCAGATCTACATCTAAGGAAGATGCAGATCCGTTTTTGATTTAAGAAAAATTCAGATTGCATCTAATGAAGATGCATATCCATTTTTAGTTGAAAAAAAAAAAGAATTGATAACATGCAGATTTTGAAACTAAGCAAGAGATCATATCAATAATAAAGAGAATCAAGAACTTGTTTCAACAAAACAAGTTAACAATTCATGATATGAATATTTGACACAACTACACTAAAATAAATAAACATGCATCATCACAACAAGTGCAATATAAGAAAAAAGGTTTAATAAGAAACAACATCTTGCATGGAGCACTCTTCTTCTTGAGAGGATATTTTAGGGTTCAAAGAAATTTATGCAATTATCTTTGAAACCTAAAAACCCTAGCTTGAGAGAATATCATAATGGGGATTAGAAATATGAGAAATTTGAGAGTGCGAGAAAGTGTCCCCCCTAGAGCATAAAAGATTGCGCCGAATTTTGAGATCCAATCCTTATTTATAGAGACTAGAATGCTTAAAAAATAAGCAACGACGAGTAGAATGCGAATCGGGACGGTTTTTCTGCGAAAAATTTGAAAAGGATATGCCTTATTGGCACCCAAAGAGAGTTGGGCCAAAGCCCAAAAGGGTGCCATTCGGCACTTTGAAAGTGCCGTTCGGCACTCCAAAAGTGCCGAATGGTACTTTTGGACACCAAACGCACTTTCGTGCTCGGGTGCGTTTTGGACTCCTTTTTTAGGTTTTCTTGAGCCGGGCCTTGCACTTAGACATGTTTTCAATCCGTATTCTATGATTTTTACATCTTTTCTAGATAATTCAGGTCTCTTCAGCAACAATTATCTTGTAGATAAATACTCTAAAATAAATCTTGATAAAGTTCAGATTATCCACAATTTTATTGTTATCCAATTATCCCATTTATTCCTATGCAAGCAATCCTATTTTAAATACTAATTATCAACCAATCACAAAATTATTTAATTAATTTTAATTGTTTAACCAATTAGGATTAATTTAAATTAATCATGTGTGGTCGACTCTACCTAAACACAATGCATGCTGACTGTGTAAACTTGATCATGTGATATCTTTCAATCCGACAGTCCGATTTGTAAAACGGACATACCATCACGACCATTAGAATCCCAAGATTATTTTTATGATATGCAATGAATGTAATGCAATCATTATTTTTGGGGTACTTGGATGGTCACTTTAGTCATTCTACTTGATTAAATCTGGCCGAATCAGCGCAAATTGAAGCCGAGTCGGTGCGAATCAAGCCGAGTCAGCGTGAATCCTAAAAAAAAAGCTCAAACACGTCACTGAAGCGCAAGCAGCCTCTTCGGACGCCGCACCCCGCGTCGGGCCGCGTCGAACTCCGATGCGACACCCTCCCAGCTACGTCCGTGCTTCATAGATAGTATATAGCAATGTAGTTATATTAGGACTCATATTCCGTGTCTGAATCACCTAAATCGCTTTCTATAATTATTTAAAACCCTTTTTGAGGTTGTGTTATTTTATTTGTGAATTTAACAGTAATAGTCAAGTTTGTCGGAATTTTCTTTATCAAAAAAGAAAAAAAAGGTTCAAGTTTCTTGGAGTTTTGGAACTCAGTTAACTTTTATGACCTGTGTGTGCATGCCCAAGATTAATTTTCTTTGAGACAAAACTTAGATACAATTACTTAGGTGTTGTGACTTGAGTTCTCCATTTAAATTTAAATTTAACCATGTGGCTGCATTAGCCAATGAACTATATAGATGAATTTAATTGTCCTTGGGAGAAAAGATGACGCCATTTGTGTTGCATTAGTCAATGCAGTCACATGGTTAAATTTAATTCACTAAGGTACAACATCTTGGGAACTATAACTAAATTTTGTCTCTTTCTTTAAACTCACCCATATAAGGATGTATACTAGAGGCTGGGCCTTGGTGTGATAGCAAGTGCTTTTTACCAAAAGTGACAGGTCAAGGTTTGAGTTTGGGAATTACCCTCTCCAAAAAAAAATTGGGAGATAAAGCTGCTTATCATGATCTCTCTCAAACCCTGCAAAAGCGGGAGATTTTTGAATTGGGTATGGCCTTTTATATAAGGATGTGTACTGATCCTTTTACTTATCCAATTAAAAAGAATTGAAAATTTTGGATGTCTGTTTTTGCTATTTTCTGTGTAAAATTAGAGTTGCTATGAAAAAAAAATTAAGATTGAGTGCGATTGATTGGTGCATGCTAACAGGGAGTCCATACTTTGGATTTGTAATTGGTGATTAAGTATAATTTCAATATGTTCATATCATATGGTCAATAAGTGTTTGCAGAAATCACTTAACCAAATTTGTCATGCCCTCTTGATGCTTTTGAACTTGGACTTAATTCCCTTTTCATGCTAGTGAATTTTTCAGAATTTCTGGACATTTCATCATATATGCTTGTCATTTTAAATTTCTATCTCCTTTTTTCATTATAATCGCATCTATATATTTAGGAAAGCAAAACGAGGATTGATTTCAAATTTTTTTATCTGTCATAAGTGGCCTTTTGAGTGGTTGGTTTGTGGTCAAGAATTTGATTAAAAGGAAATGGTGTGTTGTTGTTGCATGGCGGATACTGTCAGTCAACCATTTACTACTACATTGTCCAATTGCTTGTTAGTTATGGAACTTAGCTTATAGTTTTGTATTTGTTTGGGTAACTTGGCTAATGCCTAAAACTGTTCTAAGCATGTTAGAGGATTTTCTTATCAAAAAAAGCATGTTAGAGGATTTGAGAGGGGTGGTTGGGGGTAGGAACATGAGTGGTAATGTTTTGTGGAGGGCTGTACCTCAATACTTGATCTAGAGCATTTGCAAGAGCAGAATAGCAGAGCTTTTGAGGGTCTATAGATTCTGGTGCACAATCCCTCTAAAGTTTCCTCTTGTTTTGTTTGAGTGAAGCTAAGATTAAGATTGTATATGTTCCGTATGTTCTTTTGTATTAAAGTATGGGCTATGCATGGTACAGTTTTTCTTTTTTTAATAAGCAAAGATAATTTATAAAAGAAAGAGCAAGGGGATTCACTGAGGTATATAGGATATGTAAGAAAGTATGGCCCTGCATAACAGTAACAGGTATGGTTTCTGTTAATGTATATTATGTTATGGGCTTTAGGCCCAGCTAGGTTACTTGTATAGCACACATATTCTTGTACTACACTTTACTTGTACCGCACACATATGCTTACTTGTACCGCACACATATGCCTCCTATATAAAGGCACACTCATGTATATTCTTGATTTATGAAATACAATACAATCATTCAGTATTTCTAACATGGTATCAGAGCCACTGCTCTGACCTTTTCTTAGCAGTCTTGTCTTTATTGGTGTTACTCTATTCTCAACATCGCTTCTGCTTTCACAACAGTCGCCGCAGCCTCTCGCTGTTGAACCTCCGACGTCTTCCAGCTGTTGTCTTTGAGTTCCGAACCTGCAACCGCTGTCGTTGAGGAGTCCTACACCGCACAGAGTACTGCACGTGTCGTCACCGCCTTTTATATTGCTCTGATTGCATTTCTAGAGGTATCACTAAGATCGTCTTCAGCCGATCTACACGTCGGTGAAAGCCTCGCAGTCACCGGAGACTTCACGCACCCTCACGCGCCACTCAAAGATTCTGCGTCAGTGTCCCACGCGCCCCACGCACCACACACACCGTCCTCAGCTCCAGCTAACATCACCCGTGACGTCATCAATGCCACGTCAGCCCTAGCTATGTCAGCATCCAGTCATCTGCTGACGTCAGTGAATCCCCTACGTCAGCCCTAGCCACATCATCCTTCTAACATCATTCGCTAACCGTTGACCGCGTTGACTTGGACCGTTGACCCTTAACCATTGACTTTGACCAACCGTTGACTTTTCTTCAGGGTTGCCTTTTGCAGTCCAGGTTCTCCTTACCTAGTTTTTCGCGTAGATTTCATTTTTGCAGTCTGTTTTTGTATATTGTGTCTCTAAATGGATAAAAAAGATATTTTTCTTCCTCGCCCCATCAATACTATATTGGAGGGGAGTAAGAATTACTTATCTTGGTCTCAAGCTATGCGCAGTTTTCTTAAGGGTCGCATGCTCTGGCATTATTGTACTGGTGCAATCACTATTCCTATCAAGGGAGCAAGTGAAGAAGATGCTGCCTTCCTTAATCACATGATTGAATGGGATAGTCACAACCACATAATCCTCACATGGATTCGGAACACTTCCATTCCCTCCATCTCCAACCTGTTAGGCAGCTTTGATGATGCAAAATTAGAATGAGATATGTTGGCCAAAAGGTACTCCACTACTCACGGATCCATGAAATACCAGTTAGTGGTTGAATTGCATCAACTCAGGCAAGAACTAGGGCAATCCATCAATGACTACTATAATCAGCTTCGCTTCATTTAGGATCAAATTGACCTTTCTGATCCAACTTGGGCATGCTCAAAGGATGCTCAGTAATATGCTTCCATCAGAGATGAATTTTGCCTCTATGAATTCCTGATGTCCCCTCACAAGGACTTTGAGCCCATTCGAGGTCAGCTTCTAAATCGCAGTCCTGCTCCCTTTCTTGATACTGCTGTGAATGGGTTGGTTAGAGAAGAAGCTCGTCTTGCAACCCTTCAAGCTCAGAATAAGCTCAATGTTTTGGCTATTACTCCTTCTGCTCCACCCATAGAGCAACCTCAGCAATCAGGTGATTCATCTGGCTCTAGCAATCGTCGCAAGTAGATCAACAAAAAGTTCTACAACTATTGCAAACGTCCTGGCCATACCATTGAGACTTGTTATCGTCGCAATAAATCTACTGCAGGTATTGCTAATACTGAGCCTACTCCGCCAATGGCTTCTATTTCAGCTGAGTCCCGGTCTTCTGGATCCACTATCAACCTCTCCCCCACTGAACTACAGGAGATCATAGCTCAGGCTGTTCGTATGGCTGGTAATGCATCTCTTTCTACTACTCTCTCAGTTCTACCCGGTATGTCTTAAACTTGGCTTTTTGATTCTGCCTGTTGCAATCACATGACACCTCACTCGTCCTTATTCTCCAAACTTGACCCTGCACCACATCCTCTAAATATTCATATAGCTGATGGTTCCACCATGCATGGGAATAGTCTAGGTTTTGTTTCGACCTCCAACCTCTCTGTTCTTAGAGTCTTCCATGTACCTAACATATCCTATAATTTATGCTCTGTGGGACAATTAGCTGAACTAGGTTATCGCCTTATTTTTTACTATTCTGGGTGTATTGTGCAAGATCCGAGGACGGGACAAGAGCTTGGGACTGGCCCTAGAGTTGGGCGTATGTTTCCCGTGGACAATCTTCATCTTCCACCTGTTGCTCCTGTTTCTGTTGCTGCTGTAGCTACTGCAGTTTCTTCCTTACCATCTCTAGCACTTTGGCATTCTCGTCTTGGTCATGCATCATCTTCTCGGGTACAACAGTTAGTTTCTAAGGGTCTGTTGGGTTCTATGTCCAAAGACAATTTTGATTGTACTTTATGTCAGTTAGGAAAACAGTCAGCTTTGTCTTTCAATAATAGTGAATCCATTTCTAATAGTATTTTTGAGTTAATTCATTCTGATGTTTGGGAACCTTCTCCTGTTGCTAGTATTGGTGGATCTCGATATTTTGTTGTTTTTATTGATGATTATTCTCGTTATAGTTGGATCTTTCCTATGAAATCTCGTTCTGAAATTTTACCAATATACAACAACTTTGCAAAAATGGTTGAAACACAATTCTCCAAACGTATCAAAACTTTTCATTCTGATAATGCTCTTGAATATACTCAATATGCGTTTCAAGCTTTGTTATATTCCTATGGCATTGTACATCACTATGGCACTGTACATCATCTAACTTGTCCAGGTACCTCTCAGCAAAATGGTCGAGCTAAAAGAAAACTTCGTCATATTCTTGACACTGTTCGTGCTCTTCTTCTTTCTGCCAAAGTTCCTGCCCCATTTTGGGGTGAAGCTGCTCTTCATGCTGTTCATGCGATTAATCGCATTCCAAGCGCTATCATCCATAATCAGACTCCGTATGAGCGTCTCTTTGGGTCACCCCCTGACTATCATCACCTTCGCTCCTTTGGATCTGTTTGTTTCATTCTTCTTCAGCCTCATGAGCACAACAAACTTGAGCCTCGATCTAGACTTTGTTGTTTCCTTGGTTATGGTGAAACTCAAAAAGGGTATCGGTGTTATGATCCTGTCTCTCATAGACTTCGTGTTTCTCATAATGTTGTCTTTTGGGAACACCGATTATTTGTTGAACTCTCTCACTTTCGTTCTTCCCTGACTACCTCCTCTGTTTTAGAAATCTTTCCAGATGAGTCTCTTGTTCCTTCTACAAATACTTTTGATCCTCCTTTGGACTTCTCTATTCAACCTCCAGATATTTTTTATGCTTCTCCTAGACAGAAGGAAGATGAACAGGTTGATGACGAGCTACCCTACCTTGAGCCTGGGTCCATTGCTCCTGCTCCGCCTGAAGATCCTCCATAAGACATTTCACCTTGCCACTCAACCCGGGTAAGATCCATTTCTGCACATTTACTTGACTATCATTGTTACACTACCCTTGCTACACTTCACGAGCCTCACATCTTTCGTGAGGCCTCCACTGACCCCTTATGGCAGATAGCAATGAAAGAAGAACTTGATGCATTAACCAAAAACCATACTTGGGATCTGGTCACTCTTCCTCCTGGACAGTTTGTGGTTGGTTGTAAGTAGATCTATAAGATCAAGACTCGCTCTGATGGGTCCATTGAGCGCTACAAGGCTCGTCTTGTTGCAAAAGGTTTTACACAAGAGTATGGGATTGATTATGAAGAGACCTTTGCTCCAGTTGATCGTATCTCATCAGTTCGTGCTCTCTTAGCTATTGCTACTGCTAGGAAATGGGATCTTTTTCAGATAGATATTAAAAATGCCTTCCTTAATGGGGATCTGAGTGAAGAAGTCTATATGCAACCTCCTCCTGGTCTCTCTGTTGAATCAAACAAGGTTTGTCGCCTTCGACGTGCACTTTATGGCCTTAAACAAGCTCCACAAGCTTGGTTTGCCAAGTTCAGCTCCACTATCTTTCGCTTGGGTTACACTGCCAATCCATATGATTCTGCCTTATTTCTTCGTCGTACTGATAAAGGCACCATTTTGCTTCTCCTATATGTGGATGATATGATCATAACTAGTGATGACCTCAGTGGCATTCAAGAACTCAATGATTTTCTCAGTCAGCAGTTTGAGATGAAAGATCTTGGACATCTCAGCTATTTCTTGGGTCTTGAAATTACTCATTCCACAAATGGTCTTTATATTACTCAAGCCAAGTATGCTTTTGACCTTTTGTCTCGAGCTGGACTCACTGATAGTAAAACTGTTGACACTCTAGTTGAACTTAATGCACATCTGACACCCTCGGGGGGAAAACCATTGTCTAATCCTTCTTTTTACAGACAATTGGTTAGCAGCCTAGTTTATCTCATAGTTACTCGTCCAGACATTTCCTATGCTGTTCATCAGGTGAGCCAGTATCTGTCTGCTCCACGATCAACTCACTATGCTGCTGTTCTGTGCATTCTTCGATACCTGAAAGGTACTCTCTTCCATGGCCTTTTTTACTCAGCTCAGTCTCCTCTTATACTCCGTGCATTCTCTGATACTGATTGGGTAGGAGATCTCACTGATCGCAGGTCCACTACAGGTTATTGCTTTCTCCTTGGTTCTTCTTTGATTTCTTGGCGAAGTAAGAAACAAACTTTTGTGGCCCGCTCCAGTACTGAAGCAGAATATCGCGCCCTTGCTAATACCACATCTGAGCTCCTTTGGCTATGATGGCTTCTTAAGGATTTGGGTGTGTCCACATCCTCTGCTACTCCCCTTTATTGTGACAATTAGAGTGCCATTCATATTGCTCACAATGATGTCTTCCATGAACGGACTAAACACATCGAGATTGATTGTCATTTAATCCGTTATCATCTTGTCCATGGTGCTCTCAAGCTTTTCTTCGTCTCCTCCAAAGATCAACTTGCAGATATCTTCACCAAGTCACTTCCTAAGGGACGCACTCGTGATTTGGTTGACAACCTCAAGCTGGTCTCACATCCACCTTGAGTTCGAGGGGGGCTATTAACGTATATTATGTTATGGGCTTTAGGCCCAGCTAGGTTACTTGTATAGCACACATATTCTTGTACTACACTTTACTTGTACCGCACACATATGCCTCCTATATAAAAGCACACTCATGTATATTCTTGATTTATGAAATACAATACAATCATTCAGTATTTCTAACAGTTTCAAAAAATCCAGAATATATATGGACTATTCCATCTAGCGACATCCAACAAATAATATGGATCTGACATATTCAGACTTAATCCTGTCAATAGAAAGCTCCTACCATTCAAAAGTTCCCCTGTTTCTTTCTTGTCATAAAGTCCACATGAGACACGTTGGTTCCACACTCTAAACTTTGTTCTTGTATGAATAAGGATTCCTACGCCAGCTTTGAAGGAAATAAAAAAACTGACTTAGGCATAACCTTTCTCACACGAAGAACCACATGAATGAATGCACATAACTCTTTAGCATCCAGGCAATGGAACTATTAATGATCTATATTCGCACCATTTCTCTTACACAGCTAACACCTGTCTATAATAATTCTTTTGCTTTTAATAAGCTTATTCACTTAATTTATTTTCCTCAACGTTACTGACCATACAAGAAAAGCTACCTTCACACTCTATCTCCAAATGGCCTTCTAAGGGAAGTTTGAATTACTGACTCCTTTAAGGCCTTAAAGTAGGATTGAACATTAGAAGTACTATTTGTTATCCAGCACATTATATCAACCTCCCAAGTACCTATGTGTCTAATGACACGTGCATTGGGGATGTAAATTTTTTTTGATAGGTAAGAAAAAGTTTATTAAAGACACTACAATATGCATGAAAAGCACAAAGTAGTCAAAAAGTACAAAAAGAGGAAAGAAACAAACAGAAAGCTAATTACAAAAAAAAAAAAAAGCTAATGAACAAAGGGATGGAGTCACAAGATGTGAGTTCCTAAGCCTGAGAATAATCAAACCAATAACCGTAAAAAGAAGCAAGCAACTGATCATTAGAACTATCCACACCCTCAAACGTACGACGATTACGTTCCCTCCATATGCACCATAACAAGCACAATGGTACTAAATTCCATTTGTCTGATAAGTGTTTCCCTAGCCAATTTCTCTAACCAAACAGAAAATCAAATACCGTTTTTGGTAAGACCCAAGAAACCTCAAAAGATTTAAAGATGAAACACCATAACTATTGAGCCTTCTTACAATGAATCAACAAATGAATGGGTGGAAGAGTAGAGAGAATAAAGCTGGGTTCACAGGGACTGGAGGTGTCTGCACAAGGTTTAGGGTGCATGGGAATGTCCGCCTTCTATGGTCCTCCAAAGCCTGATGAAGACAAAAGACATGATCTCTCTCAACTCTCATCCATCATGCCATCCACACTGGTGTCACCTTCCTCGACACCTCCGACATCTATGGCCCCTTCACCAATGAAATTCTCCTTGGAAAGGTACTAATTTAAAATGTTGTCCGTGTTTATTCCTACTACTTCCATATGCATTACTCACTCTTAATCTTAATTGTCCATTTGCGTGGGTGGTTGCTACAGGCTTTGAAGGGAGGGGTAAGAGAGAAGGTGGAATTGGCAACAAAGTTTGGTATTAGCTTTGCGGATGGGAAGAGGGAAATCCGTGGCGATCCAGCGTATGTGAGAGCAGCTTGTGAGGCCAGTTTGAAGCGCCTCAATATTGATTGTATTGATCTCTACTATCAGCATCGTGTTGACACCCGCGTTCCCATTGAAGTCACGGTTAGTTAATTCATATCTGATTCAGATATATCAAGTCTTACTCTTAAGTACTAGTCAGTCTTGTGCATTTTTCTTTTCCATGTCCCCTGTAATTTATTTCTATCGACAATTCCGCACATATATAGTACCATCTCCATTTGTCTTTTCATTATTATAATATCAAAAATTATTCTTTGCATATATATATATATATGTGTGTGTGTGTGTGTGTGTGTGATGGCTGGAACTGGAGTACACATTTTTTAACTCTCACAACCTTATCTGAATGTATTTGTAACTAACTTCCACACAATAAAGACCATTGTATTTCTATAAAAATAAAAATAGGGGAGGGACTATTTAGTTCTAATTGTTTGTAAGCATTATTATATTATGCAATCTTTGTTCCCAAATTCTCTAGTCTAGTGTGCTTTGTTCCTTTCAAAGTTCTTTCTAGCTTACAAGGGTCACTCCATTTTTAGATAAAGTAATGTAGTAAAGCCTAAGTTGAGGCAAATGTCTATGGCGGCAGGGTTGGCTTATTAGTTGCAATGTCATGGCATGTCACAATTGATCTCCTTATTTTATCCCGTTTATGTTCTCTTCTTGGTTTCAACTCATGATCTTTGTTAGCATGTATTTCTTCAATTTTAAGTGTTAATCTAACTCTTTTGCTTTGTAAATTTTTGTTCAATTGCATTTTTCCAAACAATAGCTGGTGGAAATAGAGTGTATGCATTCAATTCAGAAATAGAACCAGAAATGTTGGCAGTAGAGAAATCCCCTTTTACAGAAATTTAGCCTATTATCTTTTCTTTTTTTCATTGTCTATTTCCTAATAATTATTTGAACAACATGAGCAGAATCTGTTCGGAATCCATTTAGAGTTGAGCTGATTTTGTCTTCTGATTTTAAAAGTCCCCGTTGGAGTCATATCCTGTCTCAGTGAAATGCCATATTAAGATTTGACTGAAGATCCAAGATTTAAAGAATGTCATTCAGAAAAAAGAGTGCAGGATATTTAGCCACACTTTGTTACACTCTCCTTTTTGTAGTTTCCTCTCTCAGGAACACTATTAGAAGCCTTTTTACTTTCATATTTTTTAAACATGAACATTGTGTGGACTTCCTTCTCCATTCTATACTTGCAGTGCCAAAAAGGTAGAAATTTGTTCTCACTTGCCTCTTTTGCTCATTCGTATTGGAACAACTGAAACCTTCTTTCACATTTCCATTATAGTCTAGAGTATTGGAAGAAGATCATGTGTATGAATGACAACAAAAGCAAACCAAAGTAGGAACTCCTCATTTTCTCCTTTATTCTACTTCAATCAATTCAACTGAGTGAGGGAATCAAACTAATGATTTTTATGTTTTTTTAATTGATTGAACTGAATATTGAATTAATGCGGGAATCAACTAACGCTTTTGTCTTGATGAACTCATTTTCACTTTTCTATATAATGTATTTCATACAACTTCACCCCATCCCCCCATTCTTATCTGTATCTCCACATCCCTAATATTTTGGACTGCATCCTAGGCAAATTCAAGAAATCAATATTCTGAATTCATTTTTATATTTAATATATATTTTTAGTGACTTCACATTTCCTTTTGGGGAGAGAGAGAGTCAAAGGAACCATGTTTTACTTGTGCCCCTTTTGAAGGATTAATGAGCATTGTTATGAAGGCGTTATATTTTGACATATGATGACTATCAATATGCATATTTAAATTTAGCTTCATGCTTCACTGTAAGTGATCATCATTGTTAAATTATTTTGTAATTATTTATGAGATCTTTGAATAAAGGAAACTACCATTTGCCTAAGAACATGTAACCATGAACCTATCCTATCAAGACTGTCAGATAATGATCAGCAAGCATTATAATTTGGCATTATAATATTCTAAGTAGTCTAATTACATATCAATATACTATTGTTACAGTGATTATCTTGCAGTTATCTCTTTGTTAGCTAGCTTAGTTGTTACATTTGTTGCCACTATTTTCTCTTAATGTGTCCCATTATGCATCTTTTAAAATCTTGCTGTTAAGCATCCTCTAATTCTATTTTCTCTTAATATGTCCCATATGCGTCTTTTAAAATCTTGCTGTTGAGCATCCTCTAATTCTAATCTCCTTTGTATTGTAAGATTGGAGAACTCAAGAAACTAGTTGAAGAGGGTAAAATGAAGTATATAGGTCTATCTGAGGCCTCTGCTTCTACAATCAGAAGGGCACATGCAGTTCATCCCATAACTGCTATGCAGCTAGAGTGGTCTTTGTGGTCTAGAGATGTGGAGGAAGAAATAATTCCTACTTGCGGGTGAGGTGTCAATTGCAATTGCATTTTAAGGTATATAATAATTATGGTTCAAAATTTAAATTTACTCTCCTATTTGTTCAGGGAACTAGGGATTGGGATTGTGGCATACAGTCCTCTAGGACAAGGGTTCTTTTTGTCTGGGTCTAAGGTTCTTGAAAATCTGACAGACGATGATTTCCGAAAGGTTTGTAGGTCCATCACTCAAATGTTGTGCTTTGAAATGAGATATACATGCATTCATTTTCATAGTTTTATAGAATCATCAGTGCATTATTAGAGATTTTATCTCCTCAGTTGGCTCACATGGTGATTGACCTTGCAAATATCTAATATCTATATGCTTTGCCTGATTCTCTTAATGAACTAATACAGCATATAAAGTTTAACTTGTTACCAACTTCGTTAGTGGTTATAGTATACAGGTAATCTAATAATCTGAACGAAGAGATTTTCAATGTCTAAATGTTTTGCTGATAACTTCACAGTGCAGATGTCAAGTGTCTATTGTATATTTGTTATTGTATCCTACCTCATTTCTCATTTAGCCATTCAGAATATTTGGTTCTTCTCTATAATAAGATTTTTTAACCGCTTTCTAGATCAGTTTTCTTGAAATAGAATATTTTCCCATTTAACTCCTTTTCGTTTACAGAAAACTATTTTTATGTAATGGTTATGGACTAATTGTTTGTTGCTATTTTGTCATTGCTCCAAAGAATTTCAATAATCAATTCTAGAATCTAAGTAAGTCATCTATGAGAGAAGTTTTTGACTTTTTGGATGTGTACTACTTGAAAGATACTGATTTTAATATATGCCATTACTTCAATGGCACATCATACTGATTGAACTGAATAATTAAGCATGGCATACCTAGATTACAATTGTTTTTTTCCTACCTCGGTTTATGTCATCTATACTGCCTTCTGGAATCTTTTAGAGTCATGAAAATTAAGTGATGCAAGACAATTAAGAGAAAATAAAAGAACAAGAAAACTAAAAGATAAACCCTAAGAATCAGCACCTAGGGGTCGCTTGGAATTGGCACCAAGCAAGAGAACTTAGCCATCAACACCTAAGGTGTTAGGAATCAGCACCCAATGAATTGGAAAATCTCCCATCTGAATTTCATTAATCAATAGAGTTGTTAGAGGGACACGTGGCTGTGGGTTGTGGAAGAACATTAGGAAAGGTGCAGTCATGTGGTGTATGCAGCAGGAGAGGGTATTCGCATTCAGTTCTAGCACGACTCTTGGAGTGGTCCTATTTCTTTGAAAGAGTTATATCAGGAATTTTTTGTCAGTACTATGGTTCAAGATGCTCTGATTTCTGATCTGATTTTATATGCACCAGATGGGGGAGGTAGGAGTTGGAACTTACTTTTCCGTCGTGAGTTTAATGATTGGGAAACGGGGAGATTTTACTCTTTCTTTGAGCATGTTTCTGCCAGAATTCCAAGGGGGGTGGGTGATGATGTTATGATTTGGCAGTTGAATTGTTTATGGTATTTTTTATGTGCACTCCTTTTATAATTCTTTATTGAAAGCAACTTCTGTTTCTTTCCCTTGGCAGAGCATTTGGTGTGTTAAGATACCTAAAAGGTTGTCTTTCTTTTTATGGACTGCTGCTAGGGGTGGGATTCTTACAATAGATAACCTTGTTAAAAAGAACTTGCCTCTTGTTAATTGGTGTTACCTATGTCGGTGTGATGAGGAAACTGTGGATTACCTTTTACTCCATTGTAGTTTTGCTCATGCTTTGCGGAGTGAGGTTTTTCTTTTGTTTGGGGTTCAGTGGGTGATGCCGAATAGCGAATACAGTTGTCTCTCTTCTTTTCGCTTGGAGGAATTGATTGGGAAATTATTCTTCAAATGTTTGGAATATGGTACTAGCATGTCTTATGTGGTGAGTATCGAAGGAACGCAATGCTTGAACTTTTGAGGACACTGAGAGACCTATTTATCTATTGAAGAATTTGCTAGCTAGGACCTTGTTTAGTGGTCTCGTATTTGGGGTCTTACACATTGTATTTCCTTGTCTTTTTTCCTTATTTCTATTAGAGTTTCTTTTTTTTCTTCTTCTTTTTTGGGTATTATTTTCTTTGCTGTGAGTTTACAATCGTAAACACATTGCACTTTTGCTATCAATAAAACTTTTATTACCTATAAAAAAAAAGTCTAATAAAACATAAACCACTTGAAGCCATTATATAGAGCTTGCAAGAATAAAAGTTCATAAACCATAAAATTCTAAACTGATAGTAATCTAAAGGCCAATCCTTATCTAATCGTCTAATCCTTATTTGAACTCAAAATAAAATGGAATCCTAAACTAATCCATCTACATAATAAATCCAATCTAATAAGGTGTGCTGTCCTCATCAACCCTCCTAGGGTGGGGAAGACTCGGCCCCATCAAGTATAACTCTGAGTAGTACTCTAGTAAATCCAGATCAAGTTGCTGCAGTTCATCTCGTGTGATCCAAGTGCAGTCCGATATTGGTCGTCCCTTCCAGCGAACTAGGTACCACTGAATTTCTCCATCCCTAGTAGAAATAACCTGTTCATCTAAAATAGCATCAATATTTTATTTACGTGCTGGTATAGGGATTTGGACAAAATCATGAGGTTGGTAATAAACTGCTGGGCCTTTATAAATAGCCAAATTCTCATTATTAAAGATGGAGTCATTTTTATAATCAGTTTGAAAATCAACAATATATGCATTTGGTCCAACATGTTTCAACATTTTGACTGATGCAGTACTACAAGCTTGCAATTGCTTACTTGGAACCATGATGAAATCCCGTGCTTGAAATTTCATGTAATCTGAACTAGCATGAATTTTATAGGGATTATCATTTTCTGGAAATTGTTTACTTACCTCATGATGCTTATATGTTCCTATTGACTCAAGTGCCCTATCATGGGGTGAAATGGGAGAGTACCTAAAGGCTTCCTAGACTTTACTTCAAATGGAATCATGCTTTCAGTTTTGGGACTTTCACATGCATATTGGTTGACATGGGAAATGGAATCCTCACTCTGTCTTTTCTAGATCACTCTCATGGGTTGTGAGTTGGTATCATTTAAATGCAACCAAGTTTAAGGTTTTCCTCGCATTAATCATCTCTGACATTGATTTCAGCCATGTTGGGTTCATACACTTCTTCTATATCGTCCTCTTTATTCTCCTTCTCCTCTTCATAAAGGATAAGGGCCTTAGTTGGGCATTTGGCAGCAATATGACCAAAGCCTTGCCATTTAAAGCATTGTAGGTGGGAATCTTTGATGATTCACTCACCACTCCTTTTCCTTTATCATCCCTAGCACATTTTATAAGTATGATATATTATCAAAAACAAATATTATAATATTGTGGGAGGCCAAAAAGCTTGATCCCATTGGGCTTGGACCGAGAAACAGTAAGGCCCAACTACCAATTCATTAAACTCAAGCAGGCCAGGTAGTTCGAAAGGGAGAGCTGACCAAAGAAGCAACTAGTTTGAGGAATGTGCTCAAAAAGAGACAATCTGAAAAAATTGGGAAGTGATCAAACAAAGTCAAGGATGTTGATTCAAGGAAAGTAGCAGTAGCCAACTTGGATAAGAAGAAGGGGAAACTTCCTAGAAAAGCTACCACCACCTTCGCATTAAATGCACTACACCAACTGGGCATGCTGCATTAACGGTTAAATGACACCTGAATAGTATCTCACATCCTGTTATCTACCCAACACCACCTCAAAAGAAGGGAAAGAGATCATCCACCATCCAAGTGGAGGGCCAGGATTGGAGCAATGAGACTATAAAAGGAAAGAGATCCTCCGTGTACAGGGATCGGATCCAAAGAAAAAGAGATAGATAAAGGAGAAAACAAAATTGTCTTTAGCTTAATCTTGTCTTTTACAAAGTATAAAGGCTCCTCAGCTATTCTAAGGAAGAAGAAATAAAGAGAAATTCATTTCATTATCAATTTTCACCCAATCATTTATTTTATGTGAATCCTTAGATAAGAATTACTGTTAAAAGTTCAAATATTGGTCAAGAAACTCACCTCTACAAATAAATTGTCGTGAGCCTTGATCCAAGCCCACTTCCTTTTTGGGCCCTCGGATTTTTAGCCCATACAAATATATTGTAAAATAATTTGAAATAAATTGCAAAATTTCATTTAAATTTTTTTTTGAAGATTTTAATAATTGGGATTAATCATAAAGGTATTTTACTTTTTCAAAAACCTTGGTAATAGTAAACTATGTTAATAATTTCAATGTACTTATAATGAGTCACATAATAAAATTATGTCATACAACTTATAATACTTATATTGAGCCACTTAATGCGGCCACAATATGTATAACCCAACTTTATTTTTGTATTTGTTAATAAGCAATTTGGAATTAATAAGTATAATATGTTCACTCTTGAAGATTTAGAAGACCAGAATGTTAAAAATTATGCTGTTCAAAATCATATAGCATGTAGGGAATTATTTTAACTTTCTTAATAAAGTTGTTGAGAATGTGCTTATCAAAAAATTAAAAAATGATGGATTAGATGTTCTTTACATACCACTATGATATCATTTTTCAAAGGCATACAACATAGAAAAATAATAATATATTTATTTTTGTTGGTAAACAAGTTATTTGCAATATTTCACATATCATGAAAACTACTATTGAAAAATAAAACTTATCATTATGAGCATAGGCTTAGTTTGGCATTGAAACTTTATAAAATATATATATATTGATTATGCCTGTGGCTCGAAAAACCAGAAATCTATAGCGGTTCAACTTGTTAATAGGGTGGTTGTACATATACTTATAATTTTTGTTTCTACAGCAACTAATTAAGAAATGAGCAATTCGGCCATATAATTTTATAACAGACTCTTTGATTTGTATATTTAAAAGGAAATCGCTGAAATTTGTTATAGAATAATCATAAATAATTTTGGGATATAAGAAAATGTCAAATAATATCATTTTAAAAGATCATAAACGATTGAGTTAAAATATAATTAAAAATTTTATTTTTTATTTTATTGATACATTATGTTAATACTAAATATGTTTTATATTGTGTTCATAAGATACTTAACAAAAGTCAATTTAATTTTAAATTTTTTTTTTTAACAGAACCAACGAACTGCAATTATATATGGAAATTAATTGTATCAAAGCCTTCCCCTTCACTTATCATACTTCTGTTCAATCATAAATGAATCACCATAAACATTATCGTATATATACCTGATAAATGTTGGTGTAAGTTTCCTTTAGCCATGTACTCATAAATGAGTGCCTTGTATTCACCTTCATCACAGTACCCAATGAGAGAGACCAAGTTTCTATGATGAACTATCATTAAGAGTTGTGCCTGCATTAATGAATTAGATCAGAACTAATAAAAATTTGTCATATTAACAGTTTGTAAAAATATTTTAATATATTTTGTTTGAGTAAACATTGGGTTTGTGGCGTAAAACCAGTGTTTTACGCTAGCCAATAAAAAGCTGCCACATCATCAATTAAAATCTCTTTTCTCTCTCTCTTGTCTTCTCCGTTTCACAGGTCTTTCTCTTCTCTCTCTTTTTTTCTTTCTTTCTCACTTGTTCTCTTCCTCTCTCCAGCCCTCTCACCCATAGCTTTCTTCTCCATCTAAAATCAAATCCAATTAAAAGCTTCAAGGCCATCAGCCCTTCCCTTCTCCCTCTATGAACAGTCAGGTTGTGTAAATACAACCCGACTGTTCATAGGTTCTAAACAGAAATATTAATATTTTATTTCTCACACTTACTTTAATCTCCCTCACTGGTTCTCCAAAAAAAAAAAAAAACTCCCTCACTCTCAGACTCTCCCTCTCTCTTCTCTCACTGTCTCGTCCCCTCTCTCTGGCTCTCTCTATTTGTTTCGTTTTGTCACTACATCGAATTTGGATGACCGGAGGAGAGGTGGCTGCTGCTGGGGATTCAGATTCGGAGGACAGGTGGGTGCTCCGTCAAATTCGTTTTCCCCAAATTCTTTTCTTCGATCAGATCTACATGCATATCCAAATTTCCTCTCCAATAACCTTTTCAACCCCTCCATTATCAACACCACAACAAGCACAACGCCTAAAATCTTTTCACCGATTCAGATTTGTTTCTCATTTGGGTTTTGTTTTTGTTTTGGGTTTGTGGGTATGGATATGTGATTTTGGTGGTTGTTGATGTTGGTGATGGATGGTGATGGTGAGTTGCGGCGGTGGTGGTGGGGGTAGTTAGCGGTTCCGATTTGGGTTTGGGTTTAGGCTTTGTTTGTTTTCTTTAGGGGGGGTTTGTGGGTATGGATATGTGATTTTGGTGGTCCTTGATGGTGGTGATGGATTCTAGGTGGTGGTGGCGGGCTATGGAGGTGGTGGCTGTTGTGGAGAGAGGAAGAGAACAAGTGAGAAAGAAAGAAAAAAAGAGAGAGAAGAGAGAGACCTGTGAAACGGAGAAGACAAGAGAGAGAGAAAGAGAGAAAGAGAAAAGATATTTTATTTGATGACGTGGCAGCTTTCTATTGGCTGGTGTAAAACACTGGTTTTACGCCACAGCCTGACTCGATGTTTACTCATTTTGTTTTTGAAGCAATGTAGCATTATTCATTTCAAATAATTGAAAAAAAAAAAAAAAAAAAATACTGCACTCATGTATCTAACCTCTGCTTGAAATTCTTTATAGCCTTGCTTTGATGATGGAGACAGCAACTTTATAGCGACCTCAGTTTCATCTTTTAGAATGCCCAGGTAAACTTTTCCAAATCCTCCTTCTCCGACAATGGTTTGAAAGCTATTAGTTATTTTCACAACCTCGGGGTAGCTATATTGTCGATTCTTTGATTTGATATTGGATTCTTTAACCATTTCTGTAGTGAAGAATTACATGTCACACCCCAAAAATATAAATATAAAAATAGAATTAAGAAAATTGAGAAAGGAAATATGTATTCCCTCAATCTGCTATCCCCTAAACCTGTGTACGTCAAATACTAAACTCTAATGCCACTCCCACCCTCCATAACTCTAGAAACCCTAGTCTATCCCCAAACAACTTCTTCATTGCTAGAAAAACTGCTTAGTGACCAAAATCCAACATCACCCTAAAATCAAGCTTATTTTAGAAAATCTAAGCGCGTGAAATTTGGTTGGAACCAAGTACAATAGGGATTCCTTGTATTTACTTATATAGCCCAATATATTTAACCTAGTAAATATTTGATGTCTTGATTGGTTACACGCTCACACAACATATTTATCCATTAATCAAATTCACATGATCATTCTTATAGAGTTGCCTCACCCCATTATTTTCCCTAAAAAATAAAATAAAAAGTTTTGAGGTTATGGTTTATTTCAGAATAATGATGTAAGAAATGTCCATGACAACTTGGACTCTGTAGAGTCGTCCATTTATATTAACGGAACACTCTTTGTTTTGGGAGATTTTGATCATTGTTATTGTTGAAGAGATTGGTTTGGTTCTTTAAATTTCAAGATTTCATAGTTGTAATGAAAACTTTACTGATTAATCGTTTAATTGGCTTTAAATATGTTATGAAATGTTTCACCTGAATCGGGAGATATTTGACCTTTTTTTTTTTTTTTTTTTTGGTCCCCTTCTTTAGAACATAGCTAAATGTACAGGTTAGACATATCGATACTTCACTAACTCTGTTGTTTGAACGGGTTAGGGGCATGACAACCTCACCACTATGGATTGTAATAACAATTATAGAACCAGATAATAAAGAAATACATACCTCTTCTTTTCCTTTTGTGGATAGCCAGAACATAAAAAATGAACAGAATGATGAGGATTATTATGGATGTTGCAACAAGTACAACATTAAGCTCCTTTTTCTTCTTTTTCTTATATGGAACTGAGACAAAAAGATCCTGATTTTCGCCAAGACTTGCATATAGGTAATATGATACGGTAAGTAAGTTTTGTAAATGATGCTGATATACAGAATTACCTTTGCAAATACAAAAGAAATCAGATTTACGAAAGAGATGAACAAATGAGCATAAAGTTTTGGTATTCTTTTGGCATGTTTAGAAGTTAGGACAACTAAGTATAGAAAAATGAAATAATTCAATAAAAACTAACCTCAAGACCAATGATCCATCCCTGGATCTCTGTATAAGAGCCTCTGGGACCGAGCCTTTCAGATTATTCCCTCTTAAATTACTTCAAATATGGTGTAAAATAGAATAAGTCATTCCCTAACCCTTAAATTTAGGTTTATAATTAATAATAAACTGAATAACTTACAGGATCTTCAAATTTGGCAGTTGTGCTAAAAATTCTGGTACGTTTCCGGTCAGATTATTGCATGATAAATCCCTGAAATGTGGGGGAGGGGGGGTAAAGTTAATATTTAACAATAATGTTGGGCAAAGATATCATTTGATATATGAAAGTAAATTATCTCATTTGAAGATAATTATTAGATACTTTTGAAGTATGTACAACAACATAATATTATCATATCACACAAATAACGAATTCTACTATTAAGCTAATTAATTATATGATCCAATATAATGTAAGAGAATAGGGATACCACGTTGTTGTACTCCATGAGTACTGAATAATCACTATTCTTTTTTGTTCTCCCAACCTCACTTATAGGACTTGCATATAAAGCTTAAAGCTTTGTCCTCAACAACCATACATTTGATTAATGGACTTGCATATAAAAATCAATACTTTGTCCTTAACAACTAGGGCAGGCTCTATCTACAAAACATTTCGTCAGCATAGATCTTATTTGTTGTAGTGATAGAAATTAAACCAAGTCGAAACTCTATGTGGCCAAAAAAATCAAAATTATGAGTCCCAAATCATAATTGACGATCAATGTCAGCTAACAATTTGTGGTTTCATTTTTCGTAAGCCAATCTTGCACATAGTAGATAATTAACATTAGCAACTCATTCTCCCAAGTGACCCCACATATCAAAACAATATCCCTCTCTCTCTCTCTCTCTCTCTCTCTCTCTCTCTCTTAAGTCTTGACTCTTATCACCAAAATTAAAATTAGGAATTAGATTTTAACTTTTCTTCACCATGCACCAGCTTACCCAAGGTGAATTAAAATTTGTGCTAAATTTTACACTTGAAGCATACTATTTTAATTCCCTGTATGAAATTATTTTTAGTTTGATTAGTATTAGTTTATCAAATTATGTAATGAATTTGACTTTACTTGGTTAATTTGAGCCTATTGGATGTTATGTGAACTTATGTACGATAGTGATTTTGCGAAATTAAATTTTATTGTTATACACGTTAAAGTTTAAATTTATTAATCTCATATCTTTGAGAAATTCAATTTCCTCAAATAAGTGGATACGTCATACTCTCAATTAAAAAGGAACACAGGCTAAATACAAAAAAATAATTAATAATTTTGCATTTTAGAAATAAAAAATAATAATATAAAAAATTAATAAATTAGTAAAAATTATTTGGTAGATATATTAGTACTAAAAAAAATGCTCCATTTAAAGTTGTGGAATAAGACCTCAGACTGTACGTAGATGCATGGAGAGTTTACCAAGAGTCTATTCATATAGATGTTAAGAACCTTAAGATACACCCTAACCCAATAACTCAATTTATCATTTTTCCACATGTGCACTCACAGCATAACTGAATGCCAAAACAAAATCCGATTTTAGTTATTACTTACAAGTATTGTAGTGCTTTGAGGCTGGAGATTGATGTCGCTATCTCCCCTATCAATCTGCTTGAGCTCAAGTTCCTGCTTGTAATTTAACAAAGATGAATTAAAGAGTTGGTGTCATTGCCAGAAAGAGTATTTTCATATTCTCTCTCCGTCTCTCTTTCCCTCTGACTTACATAAGAGCTTTTTCCCCCTTAAATTTCTGAAATTTATAAAAAGATATGTACGTACAAGTAAACATTTGAGCATATGTTGGGGCATTCATCTATTAAATTGAAGCCAACCTTCAGAATTTATAATTTCTTTTGAAATGTGACCAACTCCATCTTATATAATTCTTTAATGGTGCATTTTTAAAAATTCCAGCTATTTTTATGATAGTACTAGTCCAGCTATTGTAGCTGGACTAGGACTATCATAATGGATCCATATTCTAGGAATTTGATTTCTTTAGAAAATAAATATATTGATGGAATTTGTATTGGTTTCACATGTCTTGGAAGTGCACTCACAGTGAGATGATCCTAGGAGTATCATCTGAACTGCATGTCAAATTACTCCATGAATATTGATGTGGAACACTACATGGGTCGCCTTGCCAATCGTCTCTAGAGATCGCGTACATTTGTTTGACGTACATGATAGCAGCAACTATTGTTTGCAACAAATATCACGAGGTTATAATCATTCAAGATAAAAGAATATGGAAGGAAAGAAAAGAAAAAGTTGTCACAACCTTATATCTTTCTTTTCGAATTAGTTTAGAGATAAACTTATTTCATTGAACTTACCGTCTCTTGGGTCGGTTGGTTTATACAGGAGAGAAATTACTTCATAGACCTCAAATGCATTGAGGATGGGGGGAAGGCCAGACTCCGTTGTTGCATTAATAGAAAAACTAAAATGCCCTTCAAATGGTTGTCCATTTTGGGGGCATATGGACAGCGGCTTTAAGTATTCAAGAGTTATAGGTTCTGAGATGTAGTTTCCGCCCAACAAATCAATAATGAATTCTCTCTTCTTGCCTTGCGTAAGCTTAGTAATCTCAGCAAAGTGAAAGCAAACATAATATTTACCATCACCGTATGGATTATAAGTTCCATTATAAGTTAAGGCATTGTGACCTCTAGGTGGTTGAACGGCAGTTCTCAACACTTGTGCTGGTACTTGATAACTATCATTGCTGTCCTGAGTGTCAATAACTGAGGAGGTATTGATTGGAACCCAGTTTAACATCGTACTACCACCATTATCAGGAATCCATAAGCGATCATAAACATCGTCGACGTACCTAGGACAGACAAAAGCATTTGTCATGTTAAATTTTGCAGAAACGTAATTCCAAAAGGAAAATGTCAAATGTATGACTTATAAACTGACGTGATAATAAATGTAAATAATAAGTTTCAATCATCTCATAATTAAATTTTGATTTGCCTATTTCTAATCGGTGATATATCAATTTGTAAGACCAATGTAGTAAAACTTGTAGTACCTATCGCACAACTTGCTCTTAAGTTTAGAGTCTAAAACCAAAAATATACTTAAAAGGAAAACAATTATAGCTGATTCGCCTGATTATCTTCTCAAAATAATAATAATAATAATGATTCACCTGATAAACTCCATTTGACTTGAGGTGCCAATGTCTACTCGCCAGCCAAGACATAGTGCTCCAAAATTAATTGGATAAATGGACTTGCTCAAAGGACGTAATTCCAAGGCAGAAATTAAGGGTATTCCAGACCCCGTGTTTATCAAACAAACAAATATGGTATCAGACAGGGGAACATGAATGATTTCGGCCGGAAAAGTTGACCCACCGTATAACGGATCTAACACGCTGCTTAAAATCACCGTGGTCCAAAAATTAACCCCAACGTATACGTCAAACTTTGGAGGTTGATTCTTGTTGTCATAATTCCCATAGAAAAAGAAAGCCCTGATAAGATAATTACTGTTTTTGCCTTGTTCAGGTTTCAAGGTGTAACAATTTTTTGTTCCTTGCGGGAAGCTTCTTAGATTTTTCATTTGCCGTACATAGTTAGGAGAAACCGTTGAAGAGTACTCGGGGGATATGGCGTTATTTGTCCCAGTTTCTATAAAACCTGAATCTGACTTGTAAAATATACCAGTGCCTTCATCCAAGTAATCGTTGGTTGCCCCACAATCGATGCTTATGAAACCTACAAATTTTATGCCGAAGAAGAAAGAGATATAAAATTTCATAGATGCCAATCAAAATGATAAAGTCTAGTAGAATTCAATTCGAAATTCAACATAATTAAAAATATATATATATATATATATTGGACTAGATTAAGCAACTACGATTCCTTTTGAAAAACCCCAACTCTAACCAAGCACTAAACCACCGCCACAAATCCAGTCGGTTTTATGGCCCATGCATGCAAGAGGTTTTATGGCCCATGCATGCAAGAGGGTGGATCTATGGAAGATAAGAGGTAAAACTAAAAGAGAGAAAGAGTTGGAATTTTGAAATAGGGTGGTGTCGTTTCTTAGGTTCTCTAATTAAATCATTCCAAGTGATTATTTAACTTATATTAGGCGCACCTAGTGGTACGTGTCAAACATTTTAACAGATGGGATGGTGGTCAAATTGCGCGCAAAAAAAAAAAAAAAAAAAAAAAAAAATCCAACGTTCTGGGAATTTTTCCTAGGATAATCATTACAAAATTTAATTATACAAAATTTAATAGAAAGAAAACTTGAATATATTGACATAAAAAAAAATGTCAATACATAAATTTTTATAATTTCCTTCTACTAAGAAAATGAAAAAAAAAAAAAGGACTAATAATAAATAAAATGAGAACTAAGAATATTGAGATGCTAAGTTGCACATGTACAAGTACGATATAGGTACAGGTACGAGAGTTTGGCATTTTTCGAATAATTAGGGTAAAATATGTCTGGGGTACAGATATTAATAAATATATATATATGTATATTTTAAATACTTTGAAAATAATTTATGTTTATTTGAGGTTTTAAAATTAAGTAACAAACTAACAACAATAAAATGCTTGAAAACATATCTAAAACTATAATTTATGTTTATTTAAGTTAATAAATAAATTATCAGATTATAATGTCATTCCTCAAATAAAAGCACTAAGGAGTATAAAAAGGCTAACCAGTTAATTAATTACCAAATGCTATTTTTTTGTGGCGCTGCCATTAACCACCTCAACCTAGCGACAACGGCAGAACCACGAAGAGATAAAACCCCCTTTTCTAAACCACAATTGGACTAGCTAGCCTCTCTACCCAGAGAAATTAAAAAGGAATTCTCATGTTCACAGAGAGATGCGTGTTAATGTCCTTCACTTCTTTCCATTTCCAAATGATAATCATGGTGCTGTGTATTTTGGGTACACCACAAGGCCCAAATCCTCCTGCCTATTGGTTCACCACTACCGGACTTTCTATTAAGGGCGTGGTAAGCAAATGTTTGAAAATTGCGTTGTGAAAACATAATCTTTGTTTAAAAATTGGGGTTTACAAAAAAGTTATCAATACCTCTAAATTTGGAACTCTGTTTTTATGCGTTTGGGAAAGCACAATTTATTAGAAATCGTGGGGCCAAACACTAGTGTTTTTGCGTTTTTCACTGAGAACTCGTGTTTGGCCCGCACAATCGTAGGGCCAAACGGGCTCTTATGGATATATGCGTGAATGTGTAATGTTACTTTTGATATCACTTTTGAGAGTGACAAAGGAATTTTTAGAAAGGCTAATTAATGTTTTACAAACTACATTTCTAGATGTGAAATGTTTTATTTACACTGTATTTTGTTTTCACATTGAATGTGAGATAATCAAAAGCATTTGCTTTCGCAGTAGCTGAGGCATCAACTTAATTTTTATGTTAAAGTAAGCATGAAAAGTTAGTCCATGAGGAAAGGTTTAGGGGGAGAGAGAGAGAGAGAGAGGTGAAGAACTGACAGAGATTTCATGGTTAATTACGTACCTGGAGTTTGATCAACAAGTCTTCTTCTTGTATGTTCAATACTATCTCCTTTAGCTAACTTCAAATTGTCAAGAATACTAATCAGCAAAACAAAGACAAGCCATGCTCTCAGAACCATTATCGACTCTAGGGCATCATGCATGCTGATTTGTATTGGCATATTATGCTAGTCACAAGGAAGAGAAGTAGTACTTTAATACTTTTAAGGCATAGGAATTGGCTTAGGTCTAGTGCATAGAAACACTAGACCTGTAAAGATGTTGACATGTGTCAAAATCTCAATAGGTCCAGTTTTCTTATACACGAGACTCCATCCTTACAAGGTAGTATATCATGTACCTGACATATATGCCGGGTCTCTCACACAGAAACAGATCCCACAGCATGTGGAGCCCGCCTCTATGTGAGAGACCCAGCATATATGCCGAGTACAAGATATAATTTTTCCATCCTTATGTTACGGCATAAGTTCTTTGCAACAATGACTAAAGCCTTTTTGTTTTTTTAAGCCAACATACTTTCTTGTTCAAAAGAAAGGAGGAAGGAAGAGATACTATTGACACAAAGGAAAAAGTATACTTTGAAAATTATATTAAAAGTAGAACGAAGAAAAAGTATGAGTGATTTTGTATTTTTCTTCTTAGTGTCATTTTCTTCTCTCTTTCTCCTCCATTTGGGGGAAAAATGGACCCAATAGAAAATTCCACTTCATTTTATTTTCTTTCTTTTATAAAATAATTATAATAAAAAAAATCTTATTCTACTCTCTTCATTTTATATCATCTCTCTCTCTCCCTGACCAAACTTAGTAGAAAAGAGCTATAACTATCAAGTCATTGCGTAATAAGAGGATCCTAATTGAGAATATCATTTATTAGACCCAATTAAGTCATATAAGAATAAGGGCTCCACTTCAGGAAAACAATTGCAAATTGAATAACGTGCATATCGGATTGATCCCCAGTTTGGGGGTAACCGCCAAAGTCAGTTTAAGAGCCGACATTTTCTTCCTTCATGTGACTTGTCTGCAACTTTTTTTTTTTTTTTTTTTTCCAGAAAAACAATAAAATATGAAATAAACTTATCCTCAACAAAGTTTAGTTACAAATTTCTCAAAAAAATAAAAATTAGCCATAAATTTGGTTGGACTTTAATTTTATGTCAAGTGTACTTCTAATTAATAGAACATCTTGTGACATTATAGGTTTAAAACTATCTCTTAAAGAACAAAAGTACTATAATTTGATGACAAGTATCCTTAAATTTTTAATGCACTCCAATTTCATTCTAAATATCATTTCAATTGTCCTCTAATTTATTGTAAAATATAAAAAGATTCAATTGTGATGATACCGTAAAATCACCAGCGAATTGCACGGCCTTCCTAGTTCGAAGCAACGCCTGCAAAATGGAAAAGAGAACCTTCAAGAGAGCACCGGTGCGATGCCGGCCGAACACCCTCCGAAGGTTAAGTTAGAACTTCTCACAACTCTAGAGTGCTAGAGAGGGTAAATCATGCGTACCTCGATTTGTGAAGGTATTCCCCCTTTTATAGTAGTAGAGGGTTGACCTCTTATACTTGGCGTAGAAGTCTTTTCCTTATAGGGATCTTCTTGAATCATCCCAAACGTGATGAGCAAGTTATTTCCTTATAGAGAAGATCTTGATTAATGCGTGTATCTTTCGGAATCCTCTTCATGCGAGGATTCCATTTGCCTTGGGATTCTAGAATGGCCAAACGTGTGTCGCAAGTATTCCCATCTAGAGTTTCTGGCTGCCAAATGGACACTTGGTCCGTCCATGTTCCATCCGTCCATTTGGATCCGTCCACATCAGTGATAGAATGATTTATGCCCGTCACCTATCGGCCCACAGATGTGGAACCGTCAGGCCCATCCTGCCCTGAGTCCGTCATGGCGTATTTTAACCTCTTCAAATTGAAATATTAAATAACAACATATGCATCATATCAAATTATTTGATTTATTTTCTTTTTCTGTGATTGGACATGATTGTGTACAGTGATCAAATATATCATTCATTTAGAAAGGATTTGTTAAGAAATGTTTTATTTTATTTTTTAATAATTTGGTGATTACATTTATGGGGAGTGAAAGTTTAAACCCCAACTCTCGTACTGGGTTACAAGACTCTTTACTTGTGGATATATATACTGGATTGCTAAGAGCCAAATTCTCTGCATAGGATATGCACTTTGTTAGCTAAATTCTAGATAGTCTCTCATTAAAAATGTTGCATCGGACTAGCTACTAGCTAGCAGCCCAAAAATATTCTAATTGTTACCGTAACTTGCCATATCTGACCATATTGTAGCGATCCAAATTCATTCATTTTTAAGTTATATTCTCTTTCAAAATGAATAGAGATAATAATTTGTTATTTGGGATTATAGATATTATTATAAATTTATATTTTTCCAATGTGACTTTTAATTTATAACCATTGAATCACTTAATTATATTGTTATAGTTACAAACTATAGAATGAAATTTTGTGATATATATAATAATAATTTGATAGTTAAGATCATGAGGATTGAATCTGAGACGACTTTGTTAGAAATAGGAGGTATCAGTTAAGCTATAAAGTCCTTAGGTTGTATTTATATTTATATAAGTTGATGGTTAACACTATTGAATGAGCTAAATAAACAAATACCAAATTTATTAATTTCATGTTTATACAATATGGATTCTCAAATTATTCAAATAAGTTTTTTTGATTCCAAAAATGTTCATATCACTATGCATTTTTATCCCCCTTGACAAATTTTCTAACCTGGTTACTGCAGGGACCCATTGGAACTATGAATTTGAAGGGAAGAAGCCAAGAAAATGCATAATAGTAATTTATTCTCTGTCATTTAACTTTTCTTTTTCTTTTTTCTATCAAACACATGGTAGAAATAGAACTATACCCAATATTTTTTATTCTCCAACTTTTAATAATAAGTTAATTACATAATCATGACCAAATTCCAATGTAACACATTATTAGATGCACGGTAGCTCGAAAATCTTTCTCTATAACTTGTTTGCCACATCAAGAACTAACGCATAGACAAAACCTTGATAAGTTGTTCCTAAATGGATAATATAAGTAAAGAATCCAATTTTTTTCCAAAGACAAGATTTGTCACCCAAAGTGGTGCCATACATCATTAATCTGTAATCAACACAAATAAAACAGAGCATTCACATAAGCTCATACTTAATGGCCAAGGTTTTCAGAACCGGACCGGATCGGGAGGTCGGACCGTGAAAATCGGGAATCGGGATGAAAATCGGTTTTTTAAGCCTAAAGAACCGAATTTTTTGTTAATTCCGTGAACCCCTAAAATCGGGGTTGGACCGCATGAACTGGTGAGAACCGTGCGGTCCAACCCCTTAGCAATTTAAAAAAAAAAAAAAAACAACTTAACACAATTTTATTCTACTTAATTAAATTATCCATCTCTTACAAGGAATAAAAAAAAAAAATTATAATTAAAATCCTTCAAAGATATTCAACTTTACTTCAAAAATTAATCATAAATTTTAATGTTTTCATGGTTATTATTTTATTTTATTAACTTTCTTATTTAATTATTAAATATATGCTTGAAAATCATTAAATTTCCCTCACATATATAGATATATTGTCAATTTTGCTAGTTTTATAAATTTAATATCTATATTTAGGCTTTAATTATTATTAAATTAATTATGACGTCATCACGGTTCGACCTCAAAAATCTTGAACCTTTCCCTTTTACGGTTCAATGAACGGTCCGGGTCTGAAAACCTTGTTAATGGCATGAGGGCCAAATTTTCCCAACCAATCTGAAAAATTGTTGACATCAACTTATACATTTGTTGTGTAAAAATGCATTTTTGCTACAATACTTGTGTAAATATACACAAGCACTGTTGTTGTGCATTTCAATTGTTTACTTTCTTTTGTTTCCTAAGGATGAAAGAATAGAGTGAAGGATAGTTTTGGTGTTTGAAAAAAGATAACAATTAAAAAATTAAGAAATTTTTATATTTGATTGAAATAGGATTTAGGATAAAATAACTTAAAGTAGGTTTTTTGAAAAATTTGTTAAGTAAAATAGAAAAAATAGGTTCTTATATTAAAATAAACATATTATTTTACATGAACAAAATGAGAATGCTTAGTTTTTCTCCCAATGGTAAGAATAAGATAATTTTGGTGGGCGGAGTGGAAAATCTGTACCAACTCCCTTTTCCTTCAGTCAAAATCTATCACACCAAACCAAAAAACAAAAATCTCGCACTTTTCATACTCAACCTTTTCCACCCAACTAATGGATAAGTATCCATTGCTTGTCGAAGAGTTCACATACTGTTTTTGTTGACTCGTGGATTGCGGTAAGCATGATTGAAAAAAAAAATAAAAATAAAATAAAATTACAAAACAAAACTTTAATTGAAAAATAGTGTCCTCAGAGACTAACGTCCCATGACCAAAATTGGTTCTTTATTTTTGAGGGGTTGATAATGAAATTTGCATACTTTAAATTGGTACTCCAATTATTTGAACAATGATAGTTAGGCTATTTATCGATTTGTGTATGAAGAAAGATTGACGGATTGGAACGAGAGTGGGTTTAGTAATGTCTCAATCAAAGAACTTTAGCAAAGGGGATTGGACCTAGCATGTCCCAATCTGGTTTGCAAAGGACCTTTGGGTCAGGACCCAAGCCTTGTCCACGGGCCTACAGAAGGACCCAACGGAGCACGTCAATTCGAAATGAACCTCGCCCAAACTTGTTAGGGACCTTTATAATAACTTGCCTCTTATACGTGCAAATCTCACTACTAATGCTATGACCACATAAAATGACATAAGTTTTGTCACAACTCACCACATGGCTAGTTGTGAGTAGTAAATGTGTAATGGTGGGTTCATTAGGGGATACACTTCTACTATTCAGAACTTGTCATGTGGTGAGTTGTGATAAAAATTGTGTCATTTTATGTGTGTGAGATTCACATGTGGGCCCATTGTGAGAAAATGGTTTCATGATACCATCTCATTCATGCAACTACGTCAAGCACACCATTGATGACCCACAAACCTAAGCATCTTCAGCCTGTAAGACATACCATACACAGCCCACAGGCACCTCGGACTTAATAAACAGCCCAGCTGAAGCCCAATAAGCAATCCAAATATGCCTATCCAAGCCCATCATACACAGCTACCAAAGTAAGCTCACTAGTCCTCTTTGTCAAATGAATAATAATTTATATTATAGGCAACAAATACATAAACAACAATTGTATGTCTATACATGTACCGCAAAAAACAAATTTGATATATTTGGTGAAAAGCAACATAGATCCAAGATATGAGAAAGTCCGAATCACAAGATTCACAACATGCCAACACAGTTGCACAGTGCAACTTTTTTTTTTTTAATGGAAAAATAAAATCACAGTGCAACTTAGTAAAAATTACAGAGAATACTTTTATTATTGAAAATTTGCTCTAAGCTCCCTGTGAAACGAATAATAGAATAAGAAATATCACACAAAGATTGATATATTTGGCAGCAAATTATACCATAATAAAATAGTGACACATTTTTTTGGTCATAACTTCATTATACAGAAGCACAGGAAATGTTCAACCACCACACCTCCAAAAAAGGACGGAGGGAGAATTTATTACAACACAAACTAGACCTAATCACAGTAGCAAACATTGCATGAGCATGGACAACAGAGTTTCCATCTCTTATAGCCAAAATAAATGAACAATATTCAATTGCAGAAATTCATAATTAAAACGTTGATATATTTGGTATCAAATTACAACAACATAATAAAACATTGAAACTTGGTCACCATTGTATAAACAACTTTTATTTTGAAATTTGGCTCTCATGGAGTCCTGAAATATGTATATAGTATCATGGAGAGCCATTCTCAGACTGAGTTTCAACAGGAGTTGCGCAACACTGACAACAAGAGCCAGGTGGTGCAGGTGTGCAACAAACACAAGCAGGACATATTGGTCCCGAAGTTGCATGCAAATCAAAATCAAAATTTAAAATCTTGTCACGATTAGTAACAATTACATATAAACATTGGTGATGAATTATTTATATATATACCTCGTTGAGTAAACCTAGCTGCATGACATGTTGACATTGGAGACAAGATGATGGCAAATATGAGAAGGGTCACCAAACTAGAACTCAATGCCTTAGCTGCCATTGCTTATAAGGAAGATATATTTGCTAAGATGAACAAAACATGGTGTAGGGTAAACCATATATATATATATATATATATATATATATATGTATGTATATATAAGATTTGTGGGGCGTTCTAGTCTTTTAGAATTTAGAGTCACATATTTTAACTAAGATGGTATGTCGAATAGTTAGAATGAAAAGGGTTGATTTTTCGTTAGTTGGATGGCTGAAATCTTAATCTGTTACGTACATTTTGCAATGTTATCTTCTTGAATTTTGCACAATGGTGTTCAGCCATATTCAACACTATGACATGACTGCAGTTATGATTTATATTTTTTAGTAGTTTAAAATTTTCAACTTTCAAGGGCATTTGAGTTGTCAATATGCTTAAGCTTTAGTTGTCGATTAATCTTTACAGTAGGCATATATGTCAATTGCTTTAATAGTTTTTTTTTTTTAATATTTTAAATTGAAGTCAAACTCAAGAGTTGTAGTATTTGATAAGTACCCTTACCAGCTGCTATTATAAAATTTACATCATGAATTGAATTAAGAAGAATCAAAATAAAAGTCTTGAGAAAACTGGTTTTATAAACGTGTTCCCCGGCCTTTTCGATTTCATTTTAAAGTCCTTATATATTTTTTTGATGAATGAGCACCTCATTCTCATTATAAAGATTTTAAAATGGTACTAAAGAAACCATTGAAGTAAAAATCAAAGAGAACCAGCAATAAATTCGATAAAAGACCAATAAATTCAGAGGACTTTACCTTTACATCAGATTCACATCTAGTAATCAAAAGGGAAATACCCCAAAAGCAACAAAGACAGCCAACATTTTATTGAATGAAAAACTACAGGCCAAGATAGTTGATTTTGGGTTCTCAAAATATCCACTACTATTCTTGGCAGTTGGCACTCTGGGTTACCTTGATTTAGACTAATTCTTTTTTTTATTTTTTTATTTTTTGGATAAAAATGTCATAACTTTATTAAAACGAAGATAAAAACAATACATTTTGAGTTAAAACTGACTCAATCATAATAGGATTTTCCTATATCCAAGTTACATAATTAAACACATTCTTCACATATTGAGCCAAAATGTGTGTTGGTCAGTTGCCTTGCCTTCTGAGATGAGAAATTTGTACTCGTCTAAACTCCAGAAGTTTATGACAAATCCCCTCAATAATATTACTTATCACAGTTGGTGTCTCGCTCACACCATACAAAGCATCAGCCACAATCTGGGATTCACACTCTACAATTACTTCAAGTATACCTACATCCCAGGCAAAAAAGATCACCTTTTATTCTTCTAACGCTTTATCTTCAGCTTCTAGCGGTCCCAATGGGAGAAGAAAGTGTTTGCTTAAAGTTGTCGTTATTAACAGCCCCCACACCAGCCGTTTGAGAGCTAGAGAAGACCGCTCTGTCAACTTTAAGCTTATACCAAGGAGGACGTGGAGCTTCCCATTGGACACAGACCTAAGCCACAGGTAGAGTGATGCTGAAGTTGGCTGTTTGGAATTCGTTGAGCAGAAATCTAGCCTTGTGCAGAATTGCCCCACCCTCCTGACTCTGTTTACCTTGACGAACTTCGTTCTGATTACACCATATACTCCATGCCACCATGATCATGTGCTCTAGTTTTTAATTTGGTATACTTCCATACAATTCATTTTTTGGTTTTTACTTCATTATAGTCTATTAATGCTAAGTGGGGTCGTAAACAAGCTGAGCTAAGCTGAGTTTAAAAAATTCAAGGTTTTTTTTTTTTTTTTTTTTTTTCTTCGTTTCTCGTTTAATTCCTACTTTCGAGAGTGACTTTGATAATGATACCTTTTTTTTCACCTTCATGTCATTTTTATTGGATATGATCAATTGTGAATATTATTACATGCATATAATACACATGGTAATGACTAATAAGCCAGCAGATTTGATCAATTATAATTACAAAAATTAAAGAAAACCACTTGCTCTTTTTATATTTAAGTTACATCTGATATCAATTATATATACTTCATTTGGAGTATCTGATAGTGTTTTTCAGCGTTATTCTAGTTTGAGAAAAAAAAATATTCTTTTATATATATAAAGACCTTAAGCATACAATTAAAAAAAAAAAAAGGACCTTAAGCATGCTTTAAAGGAGACAGAGAAAAGGGTTTGAACATTGTATCATTTTATAGCCCTCATGGTGTATCAATGCTAATATTTAACAGGTGGAAAAGGGTATCTTAAATATCTTGAAATTGTCATAAGTGCATTTTAAGAAAACAATACTCAAAATGTGTACTAGTTATAGTACTTTAATGGTGGCTTCATTTTTCTTAAAGAAAGTGCAAATTGTGGGGTTCTGCAACTTCTGCTACTGTGTAGGAAATTAGATATGCCATTTGCGTGGTTATTTTATATAATACTTGGCAAGAAAGTAGCAAACTAAAGTGCAATTTCTTGATTTTTTTATTTTTAGATTCAATAGAATCTATGTTGATTGTTTTTTACCATCAACTTAAAAAGCCAATACAATAATAAGTTTTGTTTGGGTAAGGTGAGATTCGTACCCAAATTCTTTAGTTGACTATATCAAATTTTTATCAATTGAATTTACTAAGACTCCCCCACACTAACTAAAATCCTTTTCTAACTAGAGAAAAATGTAACAAGAACAATAATAAATTATCTTGGTTTGAGATTTAGCGCATTTTTTTCCATATGAAAACCATGCTCATTGGTTCAAAACACAATTAAAGAGAGAAATAGAATTTGCACATTGTTCTTGAAGGAAGGAGTAGATTGCTTTGTTAAGTGGGTCCCCATCCTATTGGATGGTTACAGTAAAAAAAAGGCAAAGAAAAATAATGGCAAATTGGCATCGAATAGGAAAACAAAATATACATTTTTTTTAAACCCAAAACTTTCGATTTGAACTCACCACAAACAGGTGTGTCCCCCACTCCCTTTTTTCTTTTTCTTTTTTTTTTTTCTTTTTTTTGGTGGTGAAAGATTTTTTTAATGAGTAATTAATTATGGTATTAGATAATTGCCTAATTATGGTATTGGACTTTTATGGTACCTTTAAATAATATGCATTATATTTGGATTTTTTTCCTTTTTAATTAGTATTTAAGTCTCAACAATTATTGTACCCTTGAATAACATGTCATGTGGGTGATGTGTATAACTTAAACAAATTGAAACTCGCCACAGCATTATTAGTGCATATTACCCAAATTTATTGAGGATTTTGACCACCACACACCCTTAGTGAGTGCAATGGTCACCCCACAAATATAAGTGCTTGTGAGGCGTGGGGGGGCAAGGGCCGGAGTTCAAGTCTCCAAGAGGAAACTTCACACACATATACACCATATAAATCAGTAACCATTCATAATAGTTGTGGCAAAATGTGGCATACCTTCCACAATGAACATTGATAAAACCATCTATTTTGTTTACTCCTAGCCATGTTTAAACATGTGGCCACCTCCATATGCACATAATCTTCGACCATACTTCTCTGAACTTAACAAAATTATACAATATCATCAAAATAAAAGTTGAACAAATACCTTTTTTTTAACATGTGGCCACCTTTTTTTTTCTTTTTTTTTCTTATTACTTCAATTGAATAATTATAATAGATATGTGTGTGTGTGTGCAATTTATAACTTTTACTTTTTTATGATGAACTCATTACTAATAAAGTTCTATAACAATTATGCTATAATACATATATAACATTCTCCAAAACCATCTGAGATAAAACATTACAACATTATCCATGCATCGCATGGGTAACTTACTAGGTGTCTAAAAGATTATAACTGGCCCCTAATTCTTCTTCAGATTTCTAGTTATACATGACTAATTGTTGGACTCCCCAATTGCCCAAGAGAAATTTTTATACTCAATCCAATGGGCAATAACTCACTCTAGCATCATTAATGACACAAAATTCACTTTATGTTTTCCTATCTTATCTCCAAAAAAAAAAAAAAAAAAAAAAAAAATCAGGGAAGCTACCTACGGAAATTAATTTGCCTTAGCGCTATGCTACTGCCTTTGCCAGCCCACATTGCCCTATTTTCTTTCTTCTCAATGCAACAACTATGGGGGAAAATGGCTAAATAACCTTAATTTTTAAATTATGTAGCCAAATAACCATTTTTTAAAACTATCTAGCAAAATACCACTGATAGGCCAAGAATGTATTGACCCCTCGTGATATATTAATTGATTAATTAGCTAAGTTTATTAATTAATCAAATTAACATGCAATGTACGTGGCAGCACAAACAAATCACCAATTAAACTAAGTATGCAGCGGAAATTAAATTGACACTGTGATTTGTTTACGAAAGAGGAAAACCTACACAGCAAAAAAACCTCACCGGGTGATTTTAAGGTCATCACTCCCGAGAATCCACTATTATCAAAACAAGCAGTTACAAGTAAAAAAATCACAATACCTTATACTAACCTACAGTTGAACCCTTACCCCAATACCCAATTGGACTTGTTCTTTAGTGACAATCTCTCATTTTCAATGCACGACTCCTAGTACGTGACTAACCAATAAATGCGTGGATCCCAGTACGCGACTTGATCACCAACTTGAGAAAGATGTAGGTTGCAAAGTTCTTCAGTTCATCTAGACAATGAAAATCAAGAAGCTCCTTGGTCACAAAACCCTACGGTGTACAAACACAACAGCTTCTTCAAGAGAAAGATGAACTAGGACAAATTCTGTTTCCTGTCACAATTTGTATGAACAAGACTTTGCTCTACACTTGTGCAACCTTTGACGGCCCTTAAAATAATCCTTATATATGTTTAGGGTTGTGAAAAAAGAAAGCCTAAACACATACTCACGAATTGGATGAAAATCAGCTTTGAAAAACTAAGTTTCATAAACCTCGATAGATAGCCATCTATCGAGCTAGCTGTCGAGCCACGGGCTTCAACAGCTTTTAAACCTCGATAGATGCTAGCTGTCGAGCTTTAAAATCCAGCACTTCATTACTTGATTCTTGGACAGACTTGCATAGCTTTAACACTTGAACTTGAAACCTTGTTTCTTGAAGCAGTAAACACATCCTAGATCTACCCAATTACAAGTAAAGTGCATTTTGTCAAAAGATTAGCCAATTACATAAAATATTGACATATGTTCCTAACATTGAATCACATATGTCCTAACAACCACTAATTTGGAACACAACATTACAGATGTCGAGTTCTATGCATATTTTTAAACTATCTAGTAATGTTAAGTTCTATGTATATTTTTAAGTGAAATTCGACATTTCTAATGTTGAGTTCTATGAAAAATTTTCAAAAATATTTAAGTGGCAAAATATACTTAAAACTTGACATTGCTAATATCGAGTTCTGCCAAGAACTTAACATCAGTAATGTCAAGTTCCAAAACAGTCGTATCTTACTACGTAGTTTGAGAAGGGGGTTGTTTAACTAAATAGTTTAAAAATTACGATTATTTAGCCATTTTTCCCCAACAACTATCATCTCAACATAACTAAAACTAACTCCTTTTACCTATAACAAAAAATCTGACCATTAATCAAATTTTTGTCTGGATGCGGCATCACCTCTTTGACGCTTTGCTGAAATGAATTTGCAAGAGGGATTTTTCTTCGTCCTCTCTCTCTCTCTCTCTCTCTCTCTCTCTCTCTCATATCATCATCATTCTTTTATCATTATTCTTGCTATATGATAATATACAATGACTATGAAAACTTGTCAAAACAAGATTTTTTTTTTTTGTGTAGGGATATTTTTGTATAATGTTTACAGCGAACTAAACAATTTTTGTTTGTTTATTAATGTTTAAGAATATTGTGATATATCAAAGATGATAATTTTGTATTTAATAAATTTATGAATTATAATTATTGTATTAATACTACAATTTGGCCACCCCTAGTAAATTTTTCTGGCTACACCCTTGGGTTAAAGGTATCAAGGTAAAAAAAGTAAAAAAAGATAAAAATTTAAAAGGTTAAAAATATTTTTGATTCAAGGATTGAGATTTAAAGTGAACTTATCAAGTTTCAATTTTAACCCTTAAAAGTGGTATTGCATGGTGCAATAGCTACCAAATCTCAATCCTTGAATTCATGCCCCACTTCGCAATGGTTTTAAGTCATTGTTGACCGCTGGTTCAATGTGGTTACCAGGTTTCTTTACCACACATCAAGTCATAGAAGTTATGGGATGGGGCTTGGTGATCAACAACAGATTGAGATCAGGTTGAGATTGAGAGTTGGAAAAGGCAACTTTCAATCTCATCCATTGAATAAAATAAAGTAAAAATTTGTTAAAAAGTTAAAGTTAAAAAGTGGGTGTGGTAAAAAATTTTGTGAGAGAAGAGAGGGATAATCGCATGGTGCAATTGCACCGAATCTCAATCTATTAACAACAGTTATATATACTTGGGATGTTATAGGACCTTTTTTTTTTTTTTGATACAAGATAAAAATTCTAATTTAGTCTAATTTAGAGATTTGAACCCCGGTCTTTTCTCCCCACACCCCACAAGTACCTATACACTTGTGGAGTAACCATCGCACTAAAAGTGCGCAATGGTGATGTTAATGGACTTGAAACTATTGAGAATAGACTTTGACCGTTTTTTATTATAAACAAAACTGTCGAGCTTGGGTATGTGATGTGACCTTATGGAGGATACACCTTTTAGGGATAGTATCATAAGAATGTACCATGAAAAGATTAGCTGAAAAGGTAAATGAAATTATTACATGTTTTACTGTGAATTCGATAATGTTTAGATCATGGATTTCCAATTTGCCTCTCTCAAATTTAGGACAATCAAAGGAGCTCCAAATCCCTCATCGAGTTAGTGGTCACTGCTCTTTCCCATACTAGTTCCCAAATGTGCATAATGATATCTTTGGTTATATGTAGTTCTTTCGGAGGTTGGATTCGTTCATGGACTCACAATTCACATTCGATCAAGGGCCCAACAACCCACCAACCTCATGGCTATTTGGGTCCAATTTCATGTCAACCAAGTTATACCAGCTCTCCCCACCTGAGGTAAGATATAGAGTTTATACTTTTCTTTAACCTCATATTTATTCAACATTGTCACACGTTGATTAGGAAGAAAACATTAAAAAGAAAAATCAGAAAAGTTAGTCAGGCATGCAATCATCAATTTAATAACTTGTATAAGTTTCAAATTCTTAAACAATTAGCTTATATATATATAAATATATATATATATATATTGAATTTACTTAACAATGATTAATGATGAACTGAATTAGGATTTGACGCTTGCCATGTCTTTGGTGAGACCTTTCCGTCTTTATGGTGACGATGCATTGTTGTTAAAATAAGAACTAACCAAGGAGAAATATGGGTCTGTTTGTAGAGTTTATATTGTGTGTGACCAAGACAATGTTGTAAAGGAGGATTTTCAAAGGTGGATGATCGAGAATAATCCAACAGATGAAGTGAAGGTGATAACTGGTTCTGATCACATGGTCATGTTTTCTAAACCGAATGAGCTGTGCTCATGTCTCCAAGAGATTGCGGATAAATATTCTTAAATTTCTTATTTATGCCGTTTGTGTGCTGGAATTTGGAACGTATTTTTTCACTATGTATCTCTGAAATAATGGATTTTTCTAAAAAGACATAATGCTTGAGAAATTACAAATGCACAATAACAAATAATCCACCCTTGCTGTCCCTTATGAGGTATTGAATATGATTTACTTGCATCATGTATACGTGTGCTCAACGGAATATTGTATTTGTCTAAAAAATGACTGGTAATTCTATGGTCCATATGAAACTATTTTTGTGGTTCTATACAACAAAAGCAAGTGAAAAAATGCTCAATTTCGAAACCTGCACATATAAATCAGTAACCATTCATAATAGTTGTTTCAAAATGTGGCATACATTGATAAAACCATCTATTTTGTTTAGTCCTAGCCATGTTCAAACATGTGGCCACCTCCATATGCACATAATCCCCAAGCATACTTATCTGCACTTAACAAAATTATACAATATCATCAAAATAAAAGCTCAACAACTACCTTGCATAGTAGTGTAACCATCCACAATTATTAATATAGAATTGTCTACAAACATAACATACATATTGTGCTTTATCTGATATGGTGTCAAAGTTTAAATACAGTAATTTGAGCTACAAAATGAGAATCATTCAAGATCACAGTCAGATGATGAGTGATTTTGATTATGATAAGTATGAACACCCGATTCTCTGGCAAGTACCATTGTCAAAAATTGTGGCTATGTGTTAAGTGGTACATAGCTCATTAGATGGTAAGTTCTAGAGCTGGATGTCATAGTTGGCACTTTGCGTTAACTTCAACCGACTCTAAGAACAAACAAGAGAACCATCTAATAACTTGTTATAGAATTTATATTTTGAAAATTCCATCATTGAAATTACATGTTCTATATGTTCTTAACATTTATGCCAATTGGATGTTATTTACCATTCGATGCATAACTCGTTTTTTATGCATTATTTTAAACTACAAAAACTTGAATTTAAACAATTGATTATTGACATGGCTATTAATTTTTTATCACCTTGAAATTTTGCAAGCATGGAGAATATACAAAGATAATATAATCTAATGGTGAATTTGTCAAAATTTACATCGAATTAAAAAATATTGAGTGTATTATTTATTTATTTATTAATATCTTGTTAACATTAAAGGGATACTAGTTTTATTTTTCATAGTATATATAGTCTTCTTAGCATATTTTTAATTATTGAATTCTAAACTTATATGTTTCATATGTTCCCCCCAAGCTAAATCTCTAGTTCTCTTAGTATTATGTGATTAAGATTTGACGTAACCAGCAAGACATGAGGAAGGAATTCATTTTGGGTGGATAGACCATTGGACATAATTGCCGTAGTCTACCCAAAGTACCAAATAATTTATCAAGTAGTTCAAAATTACAGTCTTCCATTTGATATGGTCCAAGTACAAAATAAGAAAATCAATTAAAATCTAATAGAGCTGTTGAAATGAGCCAGAAGTAATGGTGAATTTGTCAAAATTTACATCGAATTAAAAAATATTGAGTGGTGTAACATTACTTAGAGTTACACCATGTGTAACTTGAACCCAACCATATATATAAATATATATATATATATATATATATATATACACACACACATTATTAATAACAGGATTTTTTGTTTGGGTTTCATCATTTTGCGTACAAAAATATCTTCACACAAATTTTTAAATGTTCTAAAATACCCCTATCTTTTAGTTAAATAATTTTAAATTTAAAAACACAAATTGGTTAAAAAAATATTTTACTATTTTTTAAAATGTTCCTAAGTTTTAGGCTTTCAAACTTTATTCACTTTTAAACATTATTTCACTAAACCCAAAATAAAAAATAAAAAAGAGCCTCATCACGCGCAAAGCGCTTGTAATGATGCTAGTGTGTGTAAATATATAAATATATATATATATATATATATATTCACTATACTAAACAAGCTTATCAAAATACTTATTCAAAAAAATATAGATGAAGCCGAAATGTAAGGACCAGTCCCATATATAAATTCAATGTGGGAACATTGTGGGAGTTGAGTCAGTTAACACCTTCGCCTATTTTGACCTCAATGGGAAGTATTATAAATTGCGCATGTAATGAGGCTAGTATATATATATATATATATATATATATATGCACTATACTAAACAGGCTTATCAAAATACTTATTCAAAAAATATAGACAAAGCCCAAATGTAAGGACCAATCCCCTATATAAATTCAATGTGGGAACATTGTGGGAGTTGAGTCAGTTGACACCTTCACCTATTTTGAGCTCAATGGGAAGTATTAGAAATGATTTGGCAGTGTTTAGCTATTTGCAAGCCCCTTGAGCCCATGTTAGGTATGTTATGCAAAAATAAAATAAAATTTCAAGCGTGAAGACTAATCGGTTTGACAATTTGTCTTGTTTAGCAAAAAAAAAAAAAAAAACAAAAACAAAAACAAAAACAAAACAAAAAAGGAAAAAAAGAAAAACAAACACACGAACAAACATACAAACAAATTAGCCTCCTATGAACTTAGCATCCATTTACTTACTTCTACAATTTTACCATTATAGAATCTTTTACTGTTGAAACTATACCTACCCACCTCAGGTAATGAAGCCATTAATTTGGCTTACTTTAGAAACATTTTATTTTTCATTCCCATTTTCCGTGAGTCTTACAACGGCTATTTTCTATCCATTAGATGCTCAATCAGTCATTTTAATTTTGTTAGTGCTTTTAAGTATTAATAATAAATTACACTGATTAAAAGTGTCTCACAAAAATCTTGTACTACTATAGTTATTTTTAGGTTAATTCGACCAAACTAATGCACGAAAATATGTATTTATATAATATTTAGCATTTTTCTTGCATTGTGAATCAGTTTGATAGTTTTTAGCCTCCCCAAACAAATATTTTTGTTCTGCCCCTGAATGGGACCCATAGGATTATTTGTGACTCAGCTCCCTCAATGTTCCCACATTGAATTTATCTATGGGATTGGTCCTTACATTTGGGCTTCGTCTATATCTTTTTGAATATGTATTTTGATAAGCCTGTACAGTATAGTGCAAATAAATAAATAAATAAATATTTTGAAAATTTCACGGTTGAATAATATGTTCTATATGTTCTTAACATTCATGCAAATTTTCATATCAATGGGATGTTATTTATCATTTGATCTATTAACTTATCTTTTATGCATTATTTTAAACTACACAAACTTGAATTTAAGCAGTTAATTGATAACATGACCATTGATCTTTGATCGTTTTTAAATATTACAAGCATAGAAAATATACGAAGATAATGTAATTTAACAGTGGATTTGTCAAAATTTGCATCTAATTAAAAGTAAAAGCAAGCAAGAAGCAATGGGCAGTAACTCGTCCCCTACCAAATTCTCAACATCCATTAATTTCCAACATACAAGTTTCGTTTTTCACATTAAGGGCATATTTGGTATACTGTAATAGGCCCTGTAATGTAATAGTTATTTTTATGGTTTAGTTATTCTTTAGTTTGGTTATGTTTTTATTACAAGGAATAGTTATTCCTTATGAATAGCTATTCTTCAAAATAAAGAATAATTATTCCTCTTTAAAAGGTTGTATTAGCTATTTCTTAGTAAGTGCAATAATTTCAAAACTTAATATATTTCCAAATAAACAAACTTTCCATATACATCTAACAATTATAAAAATAAAAAATCATAAAAAATAACACATATCTCTCTTAAATTTAAAAATATCAATTTTTAAGGAGATATAATTGTATGAGTAAGATATTTCCTAAAATAAATATTAAGTTTCATTCTAATGCTAAAACTCACAACCAAACTAATGAATATGTTTAGTTATTACATTACAACACACTTTATTACTAGTAATAAAGATTACAATTCCTGTCGTAATCTCCATTCAGTGTACCAAACATACCCTAATCATTTCTGGGACAAGATTTTATACAGAAAATGTGGTTTTTTTCATATACTTTCTTTATGTATCATTAGATATCTTTATTGGATGCAACCAAATTTATTTATTGACTTGGATTTAATACTGTATGAACTTATTTTGGCATTTTTTAATTGACCTTACTAAGTTACTATACATCTCTCTTTATATCTTTAGGATAAAGTTCAAAAAAAAAAAAAAAAGTTTGGTTACAAACGTTTTCTTCTTATGCACTTTATGCTTGCAAATTTTTTTTAGAAATTTAAATATCAATAATTATATCATCAATCAAATATTTAAATTTTAAGTTTTTGTAGTTTAAAATTATGTATAAAAAATAAGTTTACAAATTTAATAGTAAATAACATCCGATTGACACGAAATTTAACATACGTATTAAGAACATAAAAAATACACAATCCAACCGATAGATTTTCAAAATATGTAGTGATGTTAAACCACTAACCCAGTTGCTATTTTACCAACTGAACCCTTCAATTCATTCCACATCCAGGTATGCAAACCCAAAAAGTTTTACATCTCAGTTACAGTATAAATTTTTTGTTCTCTTCCTCTCACTTCAGAGTTCAGACTCCTCTACCTCTCTCTTCTTTTTCTTTTTTTCTTTTTTCTCATCCCCTTCTCTCACGCTCTCTTCTCTCTTCCTCTCACGGTGGCTTCAGATCGGCGGGGGTCGTCGGGACTGTGGGTGGCTATGGGTTGGCGTGGGTGGCCGTGGGTTGGCATGGGTGGCCGCTGGTGGGTGGTTTAATTCGCCGTGGGATCGTGGGCCGCCGTGGGTAGGTGGTTTTGCTCGCCGTGGGTCTTATGTGTTTAGATTTGGATTTTTTTGTGTATTTTCGATGATGAATCAGTGTTCAGATTTGAGTATTTTGGCGCCTGGGTTTTTGTTGGAGTGTTTCTCGGTGGTGCTGCTGTAGATGGGTGTTTCGGTGGTGCTGTTGTGGGTTGCCGTTGCTGTTGCTGGTTGCAGGTGATGGGCTGCCGTTGGTAGGTTGCCATTGCTGTAGCTGGTCGCCGTTGCTGTGGGTTTGGTGTTACAATGGTGGGTTTGGGGGTTTGGTTTGGTGTTTTAATGGAGTTTCAGAGGTGGTGGTCGTGGTGGTGGTGTTTGATGTTTCTGGGTGGTTGAGTTTGGTGTTCGATGATCGGTGGTGCTAGTATGTTTCTGGGTGTTTGGCGTTTCAGAAGAGATAATAATTTTTAATATTATTTGTTGGTATATTTTATATTATTTTAATGAGTTGTTTGTAAAAATAGAAACTGAGACGTTGGGAGAGTTGTAAAATAAGATTTTAAAATAGATAAAGTAGGTTTTTAGGGTGTAAAATAGAACTTTTTTAGCATCTGGACGCTAACACTGCAGTAAAATAATTTTTAAATGTGTGAATAGTACTGTGAGATTTTTTTTTAATTTTTTTTAATCTATGAACAATGCTAAATAGTGCATAAACAGTACTCAACCTGCGTAAACAGTACTCTTGTTACAGTGCTCACCTGTGATGTTACTGTTTGGATCCGCGTTTGCTCACTTGTAGGGTCCGTTTGGATTGAACTTATTGTTATTGAAACTGAAAACTGAAAACACTGTAGCAAAATAATTTTTAAATATGTGAATAGTATCGTGGGACCTATGAACAGTGCGTAAACAGTGTTTTTTGTCCTCTGCACAGTAAAATTACACGCAGGGAAAAAAAAAAAAAAAGCTTGAAAATGCAGAACTGAAAACGCCACTTTCAGTGTAATCCAAACCGCACCATAGTGTTTTTTAGTGGGGGTTGTAGCTAAATTTTGTCCTATGCTTTATAGCCTAATTATTTTCATGAAAGAATTTTTTTTTTTATGGATACAAATTTTTTATATTACTTTTTATGTTCTATCAATTACAATATGGCATTTGTTTGATTTTTTTTTTTTTTTTTTTTTTTCCTTTTAAACATTGATTATTTTATAAGGAAAGTCAGATATATATGTGATAAAGTTGTGATTAATAAAACATAAAATAGAATATAAAGAAATAATACAGAAGATTTGTATTCCTCTTTTATTAATTTACATTATTATTCTACTACCCTTCCCACACTCACTGGATTATTTTGTTGTATAAAGGAAATATATCGGTAGTGGTTAATAAAAGTGATCCATTGGCGTGTGATTTAGGAGAAATTATTAGGTCCACCGAGAGGATCAATTAAATGGTCATTTTAATCAATGAAATAATACCACTTATGTAAATGTGTGAGTTAGATTCTTAATTAGTACAAGAATTGAAAACAAAAAACCACTAAGTAATACCATATTTACATAAATAACAGCATTTTATTAGTTAAAAGTATTAAAAATATGTCTTCAGCGATCATACCAACAGATCTAATAATTTCTCATGCTTTAGACCGACTATCTCAAACAGTTCAAATCTAGCCATTGACTTATCAAACGCTAGTATTGGGCCTACTATTGGCAACAAAAAGACCTCAACACTTGACAGTTGGAACATACTTTACGAGCATTTTTTCGCTTAAAAAATCTTAACTCTTGAAATTTGGTCTGTTTTAATTTTTGTCCTTTTTTAAAAAAAAAAATTTCTTCCCTCAACTTTCATTTCATATCAATTCGGTCATTATGTGCACTTGGGTTAAGTGGGTGATGTTGCATGCCCAAAACGACATAATTTTGATTTTTTTTTTTTTTTTGGTTTTAGGTCTTAATAAAAAGGAGATAGTTTTTTTTAAAAAAAAAATTAAGAAATTATATTTTATTTTAAAAAATCTACTCTTATAACTAAACACAAACTTCATAGTTAAAAGATTCATGCAAGGTGATGCACAACATATTTTTCAACCACAAAACACCAACCCTCATCACTATGAACAACATCCTCATCAACACAACTAAAAAATTATCCACTAGCGCACAACCCCCTTGTGGTGAGGATTGGTGTTTTTGGGCCATGTACATTGGACTCATTAGTATCCTAAAAATGCAAACTGTAGTCGTATCGTTGAAATAGATCTTCTACAATATCAGTGGCGATTTTCATTGGTATGGTAGTTTATTGCCACCAAGCATCATAGCAGGAGAGAGAGAGACCTAATATCTAAATATATATATTTTATTTTTTTGATACAAGATAGAATTTCTACTCTAGCATAATCTAGAGTAGAAATTTGAACCCGCCCCTGCTCTCTCCTGGAAACTTGAATTCCAGCTCTTGCCCCCCACATTCCACAAGCATTTATACTTGTGGAGTGATCACCGCACCAAGGATACACAGTGGTAAAATCTAAATATTATATGGATCCAATTAATGGGTGCCTTTAAGACATTTATTAATAAATTATTTTTAAGAAAATTTTGATATCAATTTTATAGAAAATATAAAAAGTTGTTAAAAAAATCAGTTACTTTTTTTATTTTCCCATAAAAAGTTTCTAAATATATTTTCTAAACCAATGCCCTTAAGACATCTATTAACTTTTTCCTATATATATACACACACATGCATAACCATACTGAATGACAATCAAAATAAAAGGTTGGTGCTGCCAATTGCTAAACCGTGCGCTGTCAGTAACTTCTTCCAGTGGTGCGATCAACTTGGTGGCAGTCCAGCGAGTCGGCGCAGATCGATGGCTGAACAACACTACTTAATGACTATTAATAACCAAGACAATGCTTTAGAATGTGTTTGTCCCAACACAAGTGACATTTTGTAGATGTCTCTTCATTGCTAACCCTTCATTGTTTGTAAATAAACATTCCTATTGAGTTTTTTTTTTTTTTTTTTTTTTTGCACACTATAGATAGAGATGCATAGGATTCTTCAAGTTTGCCAGGTGTAAAATCATGACTTATTTGTTGTTTCCTAAATACGACTTGCCTTGCTTATTAGCAGACTCAATGACTAAAATCATGACTTATAATATAGTCTTTAAGAAAGCGATTTTTTTTTTTCATCCTCTAAGATTCTTTGTTTTTTTTTTTTTTTCATTGATAACCTGGCTGTCTGGACCCTTACCCCGAAGGGATGGATTTAGAATAAACTTTGACACAGCTATGGGCTCAAATGAGGTCACTATAATTGCTAAACTCGATCCACATTATCTGACCCGTTGGGCTTATGTATTATCTCATTAGTAGCCCAATTCGTCTTCTCTCTCCCTCCTACTCTACTTTCTCGAGAGGGATTTAGATGGGTTGGGCTTTCAATGTCTTATTTCCTTTTCGTAAAAATTTTTATTTAGACAAAAAAAAAAAAAAAAAAAAAACAACAACAACAACAAAAACGTTGTCGCTTACAAGTTACAAGAGGAGGGAGGAATTTGCATTTAAAATTGAGACAAATGAGGCAAGGCTCACGTTAAGCATAATTTATAAGTAAAGAATGATCCATAATATTTTCCAACAAGGCTCTTAACATGCTTTAATTACATTCACATCCAAGGTACGATGTCGTTCATTTAAAGAAATCTTGAAATTGACAACCTTAATCATGGTCGGACACCATTCCCGCAGGCTTTGAGGTTTACATCGAAGAAAGCAAACATTCATGCATCTATTCTATTCCCAGTAGTATTAAATTGATATCAAAAGTCTTTCTTCTAGCTCATTAGGTTCAAATCCTCGTCCGCACTTGTTATAAGATAGAATCAAATCAAATCAAAATCGTTACTTGAAATGAATAGAATCAGAATCCACTCCAAATCTGTGTGTTGCAGATAGAAATTCACACATCACAAATGCTTACCAAGATTTTATGCTCAAACTGTGTGGATCAACAAGTGTATTATTTCTTAGTGAATTTCAAAACAGATCCAGATTTTCATCATGTTTAGAAATTTCTTCACATTAGTTTTACTTTTTAGCACTGCCTCTTGAAAATGTTTATGAAGAATTAATGATAGCTTTAGGCAAGATGCAATTTTTAATTGTGCTTAAGCAACTAACAACTATATGGCACATCTGAAACTAGTTAACAGAATTACATGGAGAAAGTCACTGAACATAAACAAAAACAACAAATAATACACAGCAAAAGAGTCAAAAAAGTCTAGTTCTTTTTCTAAGTTTCATACCCCAATTTACTCTCAACACTAGCAAATAAAGCCCTAAACCACAGTTTCCATTCAAAAAAAGAAGGAAAATGTAAAAGAAAAAAGAAGAAGAAAAGAGCAGTTTATTTGAGACCATTTCCAGGGGTAGAAATTGCCAAATCAGGCCATGAAAAGCAATCTCCACCGACAAACCCAGACTCTCCATTCTCAAACTGCCACGTGTTCCCCATTCCTGTTGCACCAGCATTTCCTCCGCCACCACCACCAGCAACGCCACCATCAGCCACACCTGGAAAAGGCCAGACCGCTCTCCCAAGCCCAAAGCCCATTTCTTCAAATCCTGTCCCAAGTCCAAGCCCAAACCCACCCAATGCCAAGAACCCAGGTCCTTGAGTGTTCAACAGAGAAGTAAAAGTCCCACACACATTCACATTACCCTTATCAGACCCACCACCATTACCACCAAGACCAAACTGTACCGACGAGCCGTGGTTAGACCCAAGAGGGACCAAGACTGGGGTTGCAGACAACGGGTCTTGAGAAGAAGTAGAGGACATGGTGTGAGAAGTGGTGCGAGAGCGCTTAGCGTTTTTGCGGGACCCACCGCCTACAGGGATGTCGCGGAGGGTGCCACCGTGAGTCCAGTAGCGACGGCAGGACTTGCAGAAGTGGCGAGGCTGAGAGAAGTTGTAGTTGTTGTAGTAGCAGAACTTGGTGTTGGTGGAGTCACAGCGTGGACATGGAAGTTGCTCTTGCTCCGCTGGTGGAGCTCCCGAGTTTTGGGGCTTGTTTTGTCTGCGTTGCTCGCTTGAGTCCGAAGGCATTTGTTGGGTTTTTGGTTCTGAGTGTTGCAAAAAAGATTGAAACTTTATTTTTAAGTATTGAGAGTTGGGGAGAATGTGAATGATGAAGCAGAAAAAGTAGAAGAAGAAGAAGACTAGGAAGGAAGTTAATTTTGGTGTCCTTGTGGAGTGGGTGAAGGGGGGGTTTTATTATGGAGAGAGAGTGTGAAGGAATATGTGAGTGTGCTGCAGCAAACAGAGACATAATTTGAGGCTTATATGAGCCAGAGTGAACAGCTTTTACAGAGTTCTGTTAAGCACGACAATTTCAGTCGGCTCCAGAAGGTGGGGTTCAGTTTTTGGTTGGCTACACTACACAGCTACGAGTGCGGCTTGTGTGTTGAACTTCAACCGAGCCTTTATTATTCCTCTCTATTCATTAATAGCTTTGTTTTTTTCTTACTCCTTTTTTTTTTCATTCTTCTTTGTTTGGTATAATGGTAGGAGTAGGAAAGCGATGTAGTATTAATTAAGTGGCTGCATCAATTAAATACAGTCTCCTTTCTTATCATGCACAAATCAATTATGGACCCGTAACTTTTGAGATTAAAAAAAAAAAAAAACAAACAAAATCTTGTTTTTATTTATTTTATTATTATTTTTCTTCTTCTTCTACGCAGGATCTTTGAATTACTTGCTCAGTGAGACACTATTTAAGAAGAGAGAGACGAATTGTATGCTGAATTCTATTTGGCTATTTGCAATAGGACAAAGCATCATTGTACCCGTATAATTTATACAGCTTTGTACAGTTTCCGTTTGTTTTTTTTAATTAATGTTAGCATAGCATAGCACACAAGAGCTATATCCTACTTTACACTATATAGAAGGCAGTTTGCTACCTGCGAACCATATATATAAGCTTTTTTTTTTTGGCTGAATAACACATGTAGCTTACAATTAACGCTTTTATTTTTATTTTTTTTCATTCATTCCTTCGATTTAGGTGAATGTAGCTTCATTCATTAAAAAAAAAAGGTGAATGTAGCTTCCAATGTCTGCGGCTTTGCGCTACAGTGCTTCGGGATTTGATCTTTATAGGATAGAGGGGGAGCACCACATTCTAGAGTTATAGGCTTGTAAAATTTTCCTCTGTGCTCAACAAATTCAACTTGCATGAAGAAAATGTGCTGACGCAAATTTTCAAGCAATGTCTTGTTGCTGTTTTTCTATAAATTCCCAATTCTTTACGTGAAATGTTAAATAATGCAATGGTTTAGAATTATTTTTAAGAATATTTAAAAAAAAATGATAAAATAATTAACTTTGTTGACAATTTTTTATATTTACAATAAAAATAATGCTAAAACTTTTTTAATATAATTTATTAATATGACTCAATCTTTATATAGGATTTTACTAACGTATACTCTTAGGATATATATTAATAAATCAATTTAGAAATGTCTTTATGATAAAGCAAAAAACTTAATAAGTTTTATTACAATTTTTTTAATTTTTCACAAACAATTTTCTAAAATTGATAATTAATATGTGCTCTAAGAGCATACACTAACCAAACTCATATTCAAATATTACATTTTCTTAAATATAAAAGGGAAAGTGCTCAATCGTCCTCATTACACATTAGTGGCAAACAAAGGCTTTGCAAAGTTTGATTACAAAATACCCAATAGTCATACAAACATAAAAATTGAGTGAGGCAAAAGGCAATCATGTATGAGTACACAAAGCAGCACATAATCCCATATATATTGTAAATGATATCTATAATAAGAAAGCAACATGTGGCTATAATAAAAAAGAAGCAACATGTGGCTATAATAAATGGGTGAATCGAATCGGAGCCTTCAAAAATTGAAAAGAGATAGGCGGGGTGGGGTGGGGGAGGTTATGTAGTCAAAGAAGTAGAAGAGAGACTGATTTTTGTTGGGGTTGGGAAGGTGGGTGGGGGTGTGGGACAGAACCGACAGAATCATGAATGTCGGGCAGCGTGGGGAGCAATTATTGGGTCTCGCCTCTGATTTCGGAAGCGTCATGTCCGCATCAGATTCCTCCTCCGTACACCTATCTATTACCGGATTTTGCGCTACACTGTACCCATTATCAAACACAAAACTAAATTTTGTGTGTGCCTTATTGAGCTCTGCATACCAAATTCCAAAATATCCCCGCCGCGTGATTGGACTTAAAGGGGACATCTGATCATTTTTTGACGGTGATCGTTCAATGGATTGTGTAATGTACAAACAATATGTACCCACTTCCTAAGTAGGAAGTGTACCCATATGTACCCTAATTCCCTAGCCATAAACTTTTTAATTCATCTATACATGTGCATAATTAGGGATATTTAGGAGTTGTTTGTTGCTGTATTTTTAACCATAGATTTCAGTGTTTAAATATTAAAACATATATTTTTATAACAATTTTTAACTTACACGTATATTTACCATACTTAAATAACGATACTATAAATTTCTAATCAAATAGACCCTGATATCAGGTTGATTGGTTTAGTATATTTATCTAAGGCAATTTGAAAATATGACGAGAAAAAAGGTATTTTTGCATTCATCTCTTGAGCAGTAGTTATAAATCATCATTTAAAGGGGAAAAAAACCAGATTCAAAAAAAAAAAAAAAAAAGGAAAAAAAACCAAAATTTAAAAGCTAAACATAACTCACCCTTGAACAATTTCTAATTAATTTTGATTCGATCATCATCAATTTTTTTTCATATTCTTACGTCATGTAGCTCATGGGCAATGCAACATAACGTGTGCTCTCATGAGGTCATGGATTTACATCTTACATAGAGCCTATACTAAGTTCACCTTCTTACTGGTTATTTACTTATTTGATTGGTTACTTGCTTATGTTCCAATTTTGCCTCCACTAAAAAACTTACTATATTCTAAGAGAATCTTTTAGGGTACATCCCAGTTCATAAATTGCATGTGCTAAACAAACTTTGTAATTTTTGATTCTCAAGTGGCAGTTAGGGTGGGTTATATCTTATCCTATATTAAGTCTGCGTTTGGCTCCAAATTAAAAGGCCAGCTTATTTTACTACTTAACTTATTTTTACTACTACACAGCTTATTTTTACTACTATTTATGGGTCTCACTGCACTTTTTGGTACTATTCATGAGTCTTACTATTTAGCTTACTTTTGCTACTATTCATGGATCCCATTGCACTTTTTGGTACTATTCATGAGTCTTATTATATTGTTTTCAGCTAACTTTTACCTTTATCTACAGTACTTTTAGCAAAAAGTTTTCAATTTCAACAAAATAAGCGGATCCCAAACATACACTAAGGGTCTGTTTGGATACCGCTTATTGCTAAAAACTGAAAACACTATAGCAAAATAATTTTTAAATGTGTAAATAATGCATTGGGACTCAATTTTAAAGAAAAATTTACTGAAATCCGTACTTGCGGGTCCCGTAAACAATACACGAGACCCACAGAAAAAACACAAACGCGCGTCTGCTTTCCTTTTCAGTGCAATCCAAACCCAACCTAAGGCCTTTATTCACTCCTCTCGTTTCCCTTACTTGAAAATGTAAAAGGGAAATACTATAAGAGAGTCCCATGAATTTTATCCCACAATGTTAAGAAGTGAGTTGAATGTTAACTTTATAAATGCCTAAACTACCTTAAAAGTTTAAGGTAGGTTTGGAGTTTAAGCTTACACGTACAAGGCCTTTGCTTACATGGATGTTTTGACATATTTGGGCATAGGGTGCCTAGAACACTATTGCATGTTAATTGAGATTTAAATTCATCACAACTATTTATTCTAAAATATAGATTCATTTTTAACAGCCACCAAAACTATAAATTTTTTGAGATCACCGTCTTATGAAATTAGTGATAAAGTGAAAATTTATCGTTACTAAGGAGCAAAAGATCCTAAAAGACTAATTCGCAATGTCAACCCAATATATTGGTGAACAATTTGAGTGATAAATTGCACTATTATATTAAAATTGACACGTTAGCGTACAATAATTTTAATCTGCTCCACAAATCAGTCACAACCCATTCCACATAAATAATATTTTTATTCAAAACAACATTTTAAAAAAATTATTATTTTTTAGAAGCAATAGATTTTTTTACCTAAAATATAAGGTAAACAAAATATAAAACAAGCTCATCCAAATATACACATAAACAAACAACTTCTTTATATGAGAGAGAGAGAGAGAGAGAGAGAGAGAGAGAGAGAGAGAGAGAGCCAATTGCAAAAATCATTTGGCATTTATCACCTTGGCTAATCAAGTTCTATGATATGCATTTCCAGTCAATATCAGACTGAATTAAAAGTTAAAACTATTTTGAACTAATAAGCAAAATTAAAGGTGACGAAAGAACTATTTAGAAATTCTGTATGGTTCGGAACAATATGATATGATGTAATATGGATGACAATAAATTGCATTATCAAGCAAAATGAAAGAGATATACTTGATCTTTTGTGTTTAAGTTTTCTGAAAAAAAAAAAAGTAAAATTAAAAAAATATTGAAAAAAGTTAATAGATGCCCCTAGGACATTAGTTTAGGATTTTTTTTTTTAGAAATTTTGTTGTCGGAAAATAAAAAAGTAATCGGATTTTTTGACAGCTTTTTATATTTCTCATGAAAGTGATATTTAAAACTTTCTTAAAACAATCTATTAACAAATGTCTTAAAAGAACCCATTAACAGAACTCTAAAATATGTTATGAATATCTAACGTGTTGGGATTATGGTGGTGAACAAACCCCAAGAGAAAGTCCATGGGATCCATCGCTCCCTCATTTTGTGAGAGTGGGTTTTAAAGCCGCGATTAGCGAAGAGTTATCATGCCCAACATTAGTGGGCAAAAACAATAATTTATATTCGCATTGATAGAGTTGACAAATGATCAAGATCCTCTTAAAGTGGATGCCAATTAATAGCAACACTAGGAGCAACAAAAGTAGCAAAACTCGGGTATAAATATGTCATTTAGAAAGAAGATGTTTGGTGAGTTCTAATTAGTTCAACTGTTAAAGTTTTTTATAATTGAATAAGATATTTAGGGTTCAATCCCACCTGCACCAAAAACTGATTGGTGTCTTGTTTTGACAATAAATAGTTATTATCAGAAGCGGACACTATAAGTTGAAACTATCCATAAATTAAATAAATAAATGAAGGAGATACTTGGAGTGTTATTCTACCACTACAAAACTCAATCTCTTCACATTGGTTGATTGAGCATTTTATTGATAAAACTAAACTCATTTTTATTCATTCTCATAATACTTTATAAATTATATTTATAGGGAGGTGAATTTTGTGGCTCACAATGTTGGTGGGTTTTTTTTTTTTTTTTTTGGGAGAAGCACTCACTGTAGTTAGATGAGCACTTTTGCATAACCTTGAGGGAAAGGTTCTCATTTCTTTCATCCTAAATTTTTGCCTCTTTTGCTTGCAGTAATTATTGAGGTGATGAAAACTGGGAGAGAGAAAAATGGAGGGAAAATAGGAGTGGAGGGTGTTCGATTAATGGGGGAAAATGGTAACACCAAGAAGTTTTCTCTTTGGGCCATCATTTGGGGTGATTTTAGAATCTCCCCAATTTGAGGAGAAAATAGGGGGGCTTGATAGAAAATTACTTATCTACCCCATGTCCTTCCACACTCCTTTTTTTTTTCCTAATATTTCTTTTTCAACTTTAATATTTACTTTTTTTACAACAAAATTTTTTATTTAAAACTATTTTTTATTTAATGTAATAGATGCATGAGAATAAATTTATACGAACTATATATTTTTACCTTTTTTATTTTTCTTCTCAACCAAATAAAATAATTTATCATTTCTCTGTTTTTCTATTTCCTACAACTAAATGTACATAAAATTAAATTAAATCTATATTCTATCAGCCCAATTTTCCATCTCCATCCAAACAAAACCTTTAAGAAGTGAAAAGAGAAGCGTCTCTTTGAATCTATTCTTTTATAATTTGTTTCTTTTCCCGTTTGTCTGAATTATTTAAACTTAAATTTTTTTTAAAAAAAAAACACTCAAATATGAGGAAAAAGTGCGAACAAGGTTTTAGGGAAGAAAAGGATAAGAGCAGCTCCAGCAAATTCATCAAATTTTTGTACTGTTTGAAGAATGAACAGTGACTTTTACCTATATCTACTCACTTTTTCAAATACATTTTCCAACAGATTCTCTATCACATTCTCTATCTCATTTAAATATTATTTATTCATTCATTATTTATTCTTTTTTTAACAACTACACATCTTTCAACATTTTTTTATTTAATACCTGATTATTATAATAAAATAAAAAAAATTGAAGAATAAACAGTGCCACTGTTTATGAGCCAAAATTTTTTTTAGGTATAAAAAATCTATTGGAGTGATTTTTTTTGTCTCATTTTCTATTATAGAGAATATTTTAATTTTGTATAGATCATTGGAGATGCTCTCATGTATGTATGGTGTTTGGTCCGAGACACCTGTAAGTGATGGACAGGAAAATGTCGGTGAGGTGACAATGAGGGTGATAGGGAGAATGGATTCCCCTTCCTCCTGTGGCACGCGCGGGGTCAGTAAGTAGTCAGTACAAAGCCATCTGCATGTCTCTCCTGTCAAATAATCATAAGTCCCTTTCAAAAAACTCAGACCCCAAACCCAAACACCAACACCATCGCTATCTAATCCTCAGTCTCCCACTGCTTATTTGGTCGCCCATAATCACTGACAAATATATCTATTATATTTCTGTCCTTTCTTCCCCTCTTACCTTACTCACTGTTCAGCCTTTGAAAAACTTTATCCATCTCATTTCGTTTTCGCTCTTTTCTGCTGGGACGCACATGGTTTTTAATTTGGTGTGTACTACGTAGTTTTTTTAGGATTGAATTATTTGAATGATTAATAATGGTGAAAATGAAGTTCATGTGAATGGAAAAAAGAAATAGAAGCTTGGACGTACTAAGGACTTGTAGGCTAGGAGAGAGAATACAAAAAAAGATGAAGAAATAAACATGGGGAGAGAATGAGTACCCAAAAAAATAAAACATGGGGAGAGAATTTTCAACTTTGGAGGCTACAAAAGTTTACGAGGATGAGTACCTATTTGCATAAATAAAAAATTGGACAAAGTTTTTTTTGTTTGAGAAACAAAATTGAGCAAAGTTTAGGTACAGTATTTAAGTGTAATTTTTTAAGTTTTTATCTAAAAATTCAGCAATGTAATTTTTTTTTCATAGAAAGAAAATATATTTTTAGTTAAGTACAGTTACATGACTGAATTTTAATAAAAGAATTTAAGAAATAACACCAAAATACTGTATTTAAGTTTTGCCATTTTGCTCAAAATAAATTTAGCTTTTAGTTTTTGTTTTATTTTTTAAAGACAAAACTAACAAAATTTATTTCTTCTTTTTGAATCAAAAGTTAGTTAACATAAAAGTTACTAAAAAAATTATATCCATTAATAAATACTATGGTATTATTAAGGGATGCCTTTAGGTAATTCGTTAATAGGCTATTTGAAAAAGGTTTTTATATCACTTTTATCATAAATATAAAAAATTGTCAATTTTTTTTTCTTTTCTCATAAAATTTTTATAATTCAATATCCTTAAAATGCTTAGAGCATCCATTAACTTTTCCTTAAATGTTATGTAAATAAGTCACCGAGAAACATTGAGGGGTCAAAGTGGGTGATGAAATGAGGCCGTTCTTAGTTATTAAAATATTTATATATACACTGTTGTGTTTATTTATGTTATCTGGTTGTCTTGTGTTATCTCTACAAATGAGGATTGAGTTGATGGATAAATTCCCAGCAAAAAAGAGCTCCATATATAGGTATATTTGTAGCTAGGAGTTGATAGATATAAAGTTTTAGTGCTCTTGCGTTAATTCCAACTACTTTATTTGGCTAAAAGTAGGTTTATGTAACTAAGTAAACTAGTAAGTGTCTCTCAAAAAAAAAAAAAGTAAACTAGTAAGCACGAGCTCTTTTAATTCCTCACCTTTCCAATATCTAATCTAAAGGTACACACAGCTCTTTTCCATTTATCTATGAAGTCATTATCGGGAAAAGGCCGGGGGTGTTTGAAAACGAAGCTAAAAAAGTGCTGAAAATTAAAATTTCAACAGGATCATTGTTAATTAGTCTGGTAACACTTTTCTTTTTAGTACTTAATGAATTAAATGTGTGGATTCTTGGGGCCCAATTCAGCAAGTAATTCAAGAAAAATAACTTAATTAGTTCATCTATTTCGTAAAACCAACTTTAATATACTATTAAGTTTGCAATATTTTAGTCTTGAAAAACAAAAGGTTTGTAATACTTATTTCAAATATTTTATTTAGATAGTTGTTGGTACTTCTTTCAACACCATCATGAAAATTGTTAATACCATTGCTATCTTTTACATCACTACCCATTGATGTTAATTTAATTATCACGGTCACGTTGCTCCCAAAAAAAAAAAAAAAAAAAAAAAAAAAAAAAAAGAAAGAAAGAAAGAAAGAAAGAAAGGAAAATTGCTTCAACAAATTTTGATGAGCAATTAAAACTCAATTTTCTTGCTCTAATAAGCTAGCTATAGTGCCTCCCAAATTTTTGCTTTGCTTGCTACATTAGCTCACCGGTATTGCTGAGCTACTGTAGCAAAACTAAATAATTTTCAAACCCTTTCTTATTCCTCCCAAAGGATCTCTCTCTCTCTCTCTCATTTTTCAGTATGGCTTGGTGTAGTTGTGCTGTTGTTGGGGTGATTTAGATAAAAAATAATAATACTTAAAAATAATAAAGAAAAAATAAAGATTGTTTGAGTGTGCATTCAAAAAGGCGGGTAGGTAAAATAGAAAATAGGCTTCTAGTAAAAAATTTGTAGAGCTCATTGTGAAGGATTGAGATGCGGTGCAATTGCCATGCAATTCACTCAATTCTCTCACAACTTTTTTTTTTATACTTTTTTACCTTTACTTTTTTACTTTTTCTTATTTTTTATATTTAATGGTTGAGATTTAAAGTTGCTTTTTGCAACTTTAAATCTCAACCATCCATACTAATTGCATCAGGTGCAATACCCTAGGTAGGGTTTTGCACATGATCTCAATCCCTCATTGTGAATGCTGTAATACCACTAATATTCAGGAATATTTCTAGCACTAGTAGACCATCACACTGTCTTGTTGATGTTGCCAAATGTTGTACTTCATTACCTTCAGTAGCCCTACCATCTCACCCTTTATTGCTTATCTGTTGCCATAAAACATTGTTACACCTTGAAGAAAAAGGGAAGGGAAAGATGAAGAGAGAAAGAATTATACTTGATTTGATTTGATTAACCTGAGAGAAAAGAAATTGAGCTGATTTTGAAGGAAAAATTTTTCATGGGGCCCACATTTTTATTATCATCCCATATTGGATGGAAAGAGAGTGAAAAAGCAAATGGGCTTTACATTGTATTTGGTTGTAATTGAGGGAAGAGAAAAGAGTGAGGGAAAAGGAATAGAAAAAGAAAGGGAAAGAAAATACCTCCCTCTTGCATGTTTGGAAGGAGTGAGAGAATGAGAAAAGAAAAGGAAAAAGAATATATTTGACATTTCCATTGTTTACTTTGCAAATGGAAGAGAAATGAAAAGAAAAATATGTGTTTTTACTTAAATACAACAAATTAAGTAAAGTTGATGAAAAACTGAAATTTTATATGTAACTAGTCGCAGACCCACATAATGCATGTGAATAATTAATTATTCTTTTGTATTATAATATAATGTATAACTTTTTCTCTAAAAGTTTTTGAAGATATTTTGTTCTCCATAAAAATTAAACAATGTCTATTCAGTCCAATTATGTCTACTTCAGTCTCATTCGGTCCAATTAGGTCTACTTTGGTCCAATTTGGTTCTCCTTCAATTTATTTTAGACTAATTGAGCCTTAAATTGATTCTTTTTGTAGGTTTTCTTTTCAAGTTTAGCTCAAAAATTCATTTTTTTTTCTTAATTTTTGGTTTGAAAAGTATGGAATTTTATTTTATCTAGGTTAAAATCTTTAGTTTTAAGTTAAAAATTACAAAGAAAATACTAAAATAGACATTATAAATTAGAAATATGCATGAGCCCTAAAAATGCAATATAAATGATAAATATTCAAAAGTCTTATTCGGTCCACATTGGTTTTATTAGGTCCTATTTAGTCCATTCTGTCCACTAAAGTTCAATTCAGTCCAATTCGGTCTACATTGGCCCTATTCGGTCCACTTTGGTCCATTCGATCCTAATTAGTCCATTCTGTCCATTAAAGTTCTATTCAGTCCATTCGGTCTTATTCAGTCTACTTTGGTCCATTTAGTCCATATTGGCTCTATTCTGTCCACATTAGCCCTATTCGGTCCATATCTGTCTTATTCGGTCCATTTTGTCTACTTTGGTTCTATTTGGTCCTATTTGGTCCATTTTCTCCACTTTGATTCTATTCGTCCAATTTGGTCCCATTCGGTCGATTCGGTCCTTTTCGGTCCACCTTGTTCCTATTCGGTCCTATTTTTTCCATTTGGTCCACTTTGTTCCATTTGGTCCAATTGGGTCCATTCAACACTTCGGTTCATTTTGGTCCACTTTGATCTATTTTTTGTGCACGTACATATGGGAAAATACATGTTTGGGTTGAAAGCACCTAATCTAAATCCAAATTTATTATTAAAAAAAATATAAATCTCAAACTCGTAATATCTAAAATCTTAAGCATAACATTTATTATTACTACGCTTTTGCTGAGCCACAGTAATGTAGCATTTCAATCCACTTCAATACGGCGAAATTTAAGGGAATGTTTTTTTTTTTAAAATATAAAGGCTATGAATATACAAATTTAATATTTAGGGCAGTTATTCATTTGTTTTAATGTCGTTACTTTTAAATGAATTGCACGAGTTTGATTATAGATTTAAGCAAAATAAATAAATACATATATGTATGTATGTATAATTTTTATTTAAATAAATTATTCAAATTATTCATTCTCTTAAAAGAAATTATCATGATAATCAAAACTCATGTCACACTTATACTTAATATGTATAATTTATTCTCTAAATTTTATTTTTTAGAGAGAGAGAGTACTTGTGATGGGGAACTAAAAATACAACACCAAAATGTATGAACTCAAAATAGAGTTTTAAAAATCACAATGATTCATCAATATAAAGTAGAATTGTAAAAAAGAATAAACAATCAAGAGAAAGAGAATAACCGGTCTTTCAAGAGAGAATAATAAGAATTCTATAGAAAATAATTTTTTGAAGAAAAAAAGTAAAAATAAAAAATATAGTAACAAACACCAAATTATCTAAGTCATGTTATGTAATAAAGTAACATTATATTCTTATATACTATATTAATAATACAATATGATAACATCTATGAAATCAAAGATAAAAAGAAAAAGAAAAAAAAGAAAGAAAAAAAAAGATAACAACTTAAAAACACAAAACTTAATCACATCAACCTAAAGTAGAATTCCAAATAATACAAAATTTAGCAACCTAAAGTAGAGATGCAAGATAAATATAAAAAATCCACCAAAAAAAAAATTAGAGAGAGAAATAACCTTTTGTGTGTGGAAAATGAGAGAGAGAAAGAGAGAGATATAACATTTTGTGTGTAAAAAAACTATGAATAGAATGGAAAAGAAAACTGTAAATTTATTGTAAAAGGAGGAGAATAAGAAAAACAAAAAATAAAGTAAGATAAAGGGATAGAAGAAAAGTGATATTAAGGTAAATAGTAGTGGAGAGATGAAAAGATAAAAGAAGTGGGAAAAGTTAGAAAAAATATAACAATAAGTTGAGAAATTAATAAGAAAAAAATATTAAAATAAGAGAGAGGATGTTGAAAATTGGTGGATGATATGGCCGTTGATATGGTTTAACAAGAGTATAGTAACAATAAATGCTAAGCATTAGTTTTTAGATATATATAACTTTTCTTAATGGTGGACCCGAACTATTGCATTTTTTTTTTTATCAAATTCCTACCTTTTCCCACCCAATTTGTAGAGAATGAGAAATTATAAGGTCCTCATAGTGGACAAGTGACGTGGTCCACCATTCCACTAAAAGACTCTCACATGTTTAAAATTGTTGAGTCAATTTTTTTTTTTAAATAGAGACTAATTACTGACTCAGCAATTTTAAACAGGTGAGAGTTTTTTAGTGGAATGGTGGACAAGTGACGTGGTCCATCATGAGGACTGTATAATTTCTCGTGGAGGAGAGATGTGGGCTCAGATGACAGTTAAAATCATATTTTCATAATAATAGAGACAAATTCATATTCGGATCAGAACATTAAAAAAAAAAATTTATGTTTTTCATGAGGTGGTGGATGAAGGCTAATAAAATAGAGGCTTTGGGTTTTTATTCTTTTTTATAAATTATAATTGAAGGAAAAGACTAGGGTATCCCCATATAATAGAAAGAATAGACTTAACAAATATCTTTGTAATTTATTTGAAATATGCTATCTTAAATGGTAAAGTTAAATATTGGATTTTCCCTTCATATTCTCTTTGTTTCCTTTCTCTAATACTAACCAGAAAAGGGAAAATGTCATATCACCAACCTTTCTTTTTTTCTTATCTCCCTTTTTTTCCCTTTCCAAATATAGTGTTAAGATAATTTTGACTTTTTTTTATTTATTATAAAATTACTAATGCGCCATTACTTTTCTAACATGTCCCGTAGTTAAAGGCACAAAGGTAAAACATTTATTTTCCTTTCTATTCTCCATGAAAACCAAAGAAGGGAAAGGAATATTTTCTTATTTGTTTCCATTCTTTTCCTTCCCACATCCAAACACACAGAAAAATATTTTCTTTTTCATTTCTTTACAATTTTCCTTCCCTTACTATTTTCCTGTCCCTTCCCTTTTCCCAGGTGCAACCAACTACTACGTTAATGCAACTATTTACCAGAATAGTATTGGTGGAGATGAGCATGGGCCCTAGGGCACTTAACAGCCCATGTTTGGCTTGAGCTCGGCTACCCCATTTTCGGGCCTAGGCCCATGGATCGTTCAACTCGAAATCGTGCTCTCAGTTTGACAAAATTGTGAAAATACCATCCCACCGACAACCAATCATCCCTTGTCAGATTGTTCAGACAATAAAGAATAGCCAACCGCCCAAAGAAACACGCTCAACCTAAGATCACCAAACTCTTACCATTTCTTTTTGTTTATTTATAATTTACTCATTTTTCCTTTATGAACTTTCAAATGAAAACTAAGAGGCAAACGGTGGTGGAATTCAGATCCTATAAGAATTTTTGGATAATGCCATTGTACACTTTTTAAAATCGTATTCATCAATTTTAAAATAAATAAATTAGAATTTACTACATAATTTACGTGATCATCATTTTGGTATAAATTTTAAATTATTAGCAATGTGGCAAAATTCAATATGCTTATTTCAAAATGATGAATAATATTTTAGAAACTTCATGGTTACATTATCTCGAGAACTCTATAACATTTTAATCCTATAAAAAAGTTAGCTAAAAATCATCAGTCGTGTTTCTCAACTTTTAACTACTAGTCATCCGATTTATTTCTCATTAACTTTAATGCTTGCAAGCAACATAGAACGTATTAGTCGCAACAATGAAAGAAACCAAAACGAAACAAAGAAGAAGAGAAGAATAAAGGGAGGAAATAGTTTGAGGTAATTAAGTAAGAAAAAAGAGCTTGTCTTTTGTAAACTTTTCTTGATACAAGAGCAATAATTCAAACAAGATATTGGGTATTATTCAAAGGACATAGTACAAACGAGTGGACACCATTAATTTCATGGAAATGAAAATTAGAGATCTCGAAGTTGTCTAAGATTCATAGGAGAAATTATTTTTGTGTCTCCATCAAGCAATTTCTTGGCTATGATAAGGTTGGTAGCTTCACTTGGATGATAAGGATCCCAAAACACACGCGAGGAGCGATCCGAGCACATACTAGACGTGGGCCCGCATGGAATGATCCCTGCATACTGGCCCCCATTTCCACAACATGCTTTACTTGAAGTTGTAAATCCTGTATGAAAATGTATATAATCTTGTGATAAACATTATGCAAATAAGTTATTGGAAATTACAAAATACTCAAACAAATGCTAAGTACCATAATATTTTGTCCATTTAGTTTCAATTTTGTCCTATTTATTAGAAGTACCATGTCTAATCCTAGATTCACATGGGTGACATTTTTTTTGCTATAGGACCAAAAAAAAAAAAAAAAAAACTTTTTTTTAATACCGGATTTACCTTAAATAACTTTTTGATAAAACATTATGTCAAATTAGGCCTAAAAGATTAGGCAAAATGATGCAGCAGTGTTACATGGTTGGCAAATTGAATTAATGGTTCTTACTTCTTACCATAATTCTCATAGTTTGTGATTATGTCCGACACCAAATCATACACATTTGCAAGAACAAATGTAGCTCCTGGGAGGTTTTCGTTTAATTCAGTGAGCAAATCCTTCAACTTAGCATTGTATTGAAGTGCTAGCTTGTTGGGTAATTCCACACATTCGTCTTCGTTTGATTGATAGAGTGTCTTTTGATAAGGTATGCAGCCTATCGGTCCAACGTTTGCTATGACAAACTTTCGAGCATCTAGCTGGTATAGCCTCTGCCAATCAAACAAAAAGCATAAGAGCATTAGTAGCAATTCGTACAGAAATTCATGTCTATTTTACATAATCACTTTTCAAAAATATTCATATTAGATTATCTATTTTAAGAGCTATTTCAATAAAATATTTATTCTTCATTCATATAACCATATTTTTTAAAACACCCATATCACTCACACGCATAATAACCGCAAAAGTGAATTGCGAAAAGAATAAAATATGCTTTTATACATGAGTAGTAGTCATGTAAATTTACACGGTACTGTAGCCGTGGACAAGATATGTATAATTTTAGACAAACTGATATGGACGATTTTTTAGGTTGATTGGCCAAAATTTTGCATTTATGTCATTTTACATTGACTGATGCAACTACTGTTGTAATCTTAAGAAACTATTCAAATACTAAATTAGTTGTTATTAAAGATGCTTTGATTTACTTACGATAAGTTGGCCACTGAAGTGAGTGATCATGTCATTAACAAAAGCATCTGGGCTTTTAGTAATTCTTGATCCAATGGAGACGACTGGAAGAAGATAATTGTTTAGGAAATCATTTGCTCCAATTGTGACTGAAAAAATTGAAGTATTCATTATGAAATATCTGGCCTTTGATGGACCCAACAAGCTGTCAATCTGTTTTCTAGTAATGTTGAAATAATCAACTTGGATATCCAATCCAAGCCGGTTAACCTGCACAACATTTGAGTCTTTAATTTGAAGGAACATGTTGATGTATCTTTTTGACTTTTTCCCAGCCAAAAGTTGTTTTTTTTCAAAAAATGAAACAAACGAGTCAATAAATAAGAGAATTGAAAATTCCACAAAAGGTTGAGTACTAAGTGCTAACAAATATTCTTCCACTTGCATTCAGAATTCCTCCTGCTCCTGATGCATAATTCACACCGTATAATATAGCTTTCCCAGTGGAATTTGGGGCCAAAAATGGGACTGCGTAGTTTGGTTGTCCCAATTCTTCTCCTGAAAGGAATAAATTTTAAAAGGAAAAAAAATCAAAATACAAACTATTTAAAAAGAAAAGGTATTTGCTATCCATTTAAGAATTTAAGAATTTCTTTTATAAATCTAACGGTATACAAAATGTCATGTCATTTAAAATGTATCTAAGGAGATAACTTACCTACGATATCACATATGGTTCTACCATTTGTAAAACGGCCTGTTGGATTTCCTCCAGATGCTTTGAAATCAATTCCATTAGGTGGGATATTGGCCTTGGACAACGTTGGTAAATAGTTATTGTTCCCTGCATCAACTATAGAATCGCCAAAGATAAAAGAAGCTCCCAACCCTTCTCCTTTAGCAGCCTTTCCAATATAGCACCAAATGAAGAAAACAACCAAGGCTGCAATATAAGATTTCATGGCTATGGCTTCTGAGTCCCCAAGTTAATGAGAACTAGGACTAAAGTACCATTGGTAAGTAACTAGCCTAGAGGTAAGCATATAAGTACCTTCTTGTTTACAAAAGAAAGCAGATTAAACCATAGATGAAACTTGTACGATTGTATAGAGTTGCGTTTGGTTTGACCCCTTTTGTAATGGGAAGGTGTAAGAAGTTGAAGGTACAAACTTTCATGCGGTAGTTCATCAACATTGGCGAAGTCTTCTCAACGTGTTAGAAATTTGTTAATTTTGCTTTTTGCAATAAGCACTTGGCCAAGTGCCCACATGAAGGTCAAAGAGAGTGAATCAACTTAAACCATTGTGGCTCTATTCGGTTCACATTGATCCTATTCTATCCATTTCGGTCTAATTCGGTTCATTCTGTCTACTTTGTTCCTATTCCGTCCATTCTATCCACTTTGGTTCTATTCAATCCACTTTGGTTCTATGCGGTCCATTCTGTCCACTTTGATTCTATTCGGTCCAATTCAATCCACATTGCTTCTATTCAGTTCACTTCGGTCTGGTCTCTCCACTTTGGTCTTATTCGGTCCTTTGAGATTTAATTTGGTCATGTTCCGTCCATTCTGTCCACTTCGGTTCTATTCAGTTCATTTGGTCTTTTTCGGCCCATTTTGTTCTTTTTAGTCCAATTTGGTCCATTCAGCACTTCAGTTCATTTTGATCCACTTCAATTTGTTTTTGTGCACTTACATAATGGGAAAAGACATGTTTGGGTTGAAAGCACCTAATCTAAATTCAAATTTATTAATATATATATATATTTCAAACTCGTAATATCTAAAATTTTAAGCATAGCATTTATTGTTGTTACACTTTTATTAAGTCACATTAATATAGTATTTCAGTCCACTTCAGTACAGCTAAATTTAAGTGAAAGTTTTTCTAAATATAAAGGTTATGAATATACATATATAATATTTAGGGCAGTTATTCATTTGTTTTAATGTTGTTACTTTTAAATGAATTGCATGAGATTAATTATACATTTAAACAAAATAAATAAATAAATAAATAAATACATATATGTATGTACGTATAATTTTTATTTAAATAAATTATTCAAATTATTCATTCTCTTAAAAGAAATTATCATGATAATCAAAACTCATGTCAAACTTATACTTTATATGTATAATTTATTATCTAAATTTTATTGGAGAGAGAGAGAGTACTTGTGGTAGGGAACTAAAAAATAACACGCCAAAATGTATGAACCCAAAATAGAGTTTTAAAAATTACAATGATTCATCAATATAAAATAGAGTTGCAAGAAAGAATAAAAAATCAAGAGAGAGAATAACCCCTCTTTCAAGAGAGAATGTGAGAGAGAATAATAAGAATTTTATAGAAAATAATATGAGAAGAAAAAAAGTAAAAAATATAGTAACAAACACCAAATTATCCAAGTCATGTTATGTTATGTAATAAAATAACATTATATTCTTATATACTATATTTATAATTCAATATGATAACATCTATGAAATCAAAGATAATAAAAAAGATAACAACTTAGAAATACAAAACTTAATCACATAAACCCAAAGTAGAGTTTCAAATAATACAAAAATTCATCAACCTAAAGTAGAGATGCAAAAAAAATATTAAAAAATTCACCAAGAGAGAGAGAGAGAGAAAGAGAAATAACCTTTTGTGTGTGGAAAATGAGAGAGAAATAACATTTTGTGTGTGACAAAATTATGAATAGAATGAATAAGAGAATTGTAAATTTATAGTAAGAGGAAGGGAATAAGAACAGCAAAAAATAAAAGAAGATAAAGGAATAGAAGAAAGTGATATTAAGGTAGATAGTAGTAGGAAAATGAAAAGGTAAATGGGAGGGAAAAAGTTAGGAAAAAGTATAACAATAAGTTGGGAAATTAATAAGAAAAAAGACTTAAAAATAAGAAAGAGAATGTTGAAAATAAGTGGATGATATGATCGTTGATGTGGCTCAAGAAGAGCGTAATAACAATAACTACTACACATCAGCTTTTAGATATACAACTTCTCTTAATGGTGGGCTCGGGCTCTTGCATTTTTTTCATCGAATTCCTAATTCCTACCTATTTCTACCCAATTTGAGTGGGGGAGAGATGTCGGCTCAGATGATAGTTAAATTCACATTTTCATAATAATAGAGATAAATTCATATTCGGATTAAACCATTAAAAAAAAAATTATGTTTTTCATGAGGTGGTGGATAAAGACTAATAAAATAGAGGCTTTGGATTTTTATTCTTTTTTTTTTATAAATTATAATTGAAAGAAAAGACTAGGGTATCCCCATATCTTTCAAATAGACAAAACAAATATCTTTGGAATATATTAGAAAATGCTATGTTAAATGGTAAAGTTAAATATTTGATTTTCCCTTCATGTTCTCTTCGTTTCCTTTCTCTAATACTAACCAAATAAAGGAAAATGTCATATCACCAACATTTCTTTTCTCTTATCTCCCTGTTCCCCCCTTTCCAAATATAGTGTTAAGATAATTTGGACTTTTTTTTTAATTATGAAATTACTAATGCAGCGCCATTACTTTTCTAACATGTCCCATAGTTAAAGGCACAAAGGTAAAACATTTATTTTCCTTTCTATTCTCTTTGAAAACCAAACAAGGGAAAGTAATATTTTCTTATTTGTTTCCTTTTATTTCCTTCCCACATCCAAACACATGGAAAAATATTTTCCATTTCATTTCTTTACAATTTCCCTTCCCTTTTCCCAGGTGCAACCAAATGCTATGTTAATGCTACTATTCAACCAGTATAGTATTGGTAGGTTTCAGTTAGCTCAACTGGTAAAGTCTCTGATGGTTGTATAAGAGATCTGGGGTTCAATCCCCGCCTACACCAAAACTGATTGGTGTCTTGGTTTGATAATAAAGAGCTATTATCAGAAGCGGACGCTATAGGTTGAAACTCTCTCTCAAAAAAAAAAAAAAAAAAAAAAACGAGTATAGTATTGGACCTATTGGTGGAGATGAGCTTGGGGCACCTATGCTTGGCTACTCCATATTTTTGGGCCAAGGCCCATGAATCGTTCCACTCGAAATCGTGCTCTCAGTTTGACAAAGCACCATCCCACCTTGACATAGATAAACTAACTACCAATCATTCCTTGTCAGATTGTTCAGACAATAAAGAATAGCCAACCACTCAAAGGAATACGCTCAACCTAGGATGGCCAAGAATAGCCGAACATAGGTGTGGGGCCATGTGTCAGTGAGACAAATGTCTCATGTGTCCGGTGCATGAGATACGGTCACGATCACCAAACTCTTACCATTTCTTTTTGTTTATTTATGATTTACTCGTCTCATTTTCTTTATGAACTCTCAAACAAAAACTAAGAGGCCAACGGTGAAATTCAAATCTTATAAGAATTTTAGGATAATTCCACTGTACACTTTTTAGTATCATATTCATTAATTTTGAAATAAATAAATTAGAATTTACTACATAGTTTATGCTATCATCATTTAGGTATAAATTTTAAATGATTAATGATGTGGCCAAATTTAATTTGCTTATTTCAAAATGATAGATTCGATTTTAAGAACTTTGTGGTTGCATTACTTCAAGAACTCTATAAGATTTTAATCCTATATAAAAATTAGTTAAAAATCATCAAACTTACTTTTCAACTCTTAACCACTAGTCATCCGATTTATTTCTCATTAACTTTAATGCTTGCAAATTTGCAATCAAACAACATAGAACGTATAAGTCGCAACAATGAAAGAAACCAAAACAAAACCAAGAAGAAGAGAAGAATAAAGGGAGGAAATAGTTTGAAGTAATTTAGTAAGAAAAAAGAGATTGTCTTTTGTAAACTTTACTTGATACAAGAGCAATAATTCAAACAAGATATTGGGTAATATTCAATGGACATAGTACAAAATAGTGGACACCATTAATTTCTTGGAAATGAAAATTAGTGATCTCGAAGTTGTCTAAGATTCATAGGAGAGATGATTTTTGTGTCTCCATCAAGCAATTTCTTGGCTATGATAAGGTTGGCAGCTTCACTTGGATGATAAGGATCCCAGAACACATGTAAGTTGCGATCTGAGCACATACTAGACGTAGGCCCACATGGAATGATCCCCGCAAACTGGCCCCCATTTCCACAACATGCTTTACTTGAAGTTGTAAATCCTGTACGAAAATGTATATAATCTTATGATAAACATTATGTAAATAAGCTATTAGAAATTATAGAATACTCAAACAAACGCTAAGTACCATAATATTTTGTCCATTTAGTTTCAATTCTGTCCTATTTATTAGAAGTACCATGTCTAATCCTAGATTCACATGGGTGACATTTTTTTTTGCTATAGGACCAAAAAATAAAAAGAAAATAACTTTTTTTTTTTACTGTGTTTACCTTAAATAACTTGTTGATCAAATATTATGTCAAATTTGGCCTAAAAGCTTTGGCGAAATGATGCAGCAGGTTACATGGTTGGCAAATTGTATTAATGGTTCTTACTTACCATGTTTCTCATAGTTTGTGATTACGTCCAACACCAAATCATACACATTTGCAAGAACAAATGTAGCTCCTGGGAGGTTTTCGTTTAATTCAGTGAGCAAATCCTTCAACTTAGCATTGTATTGAAGTGCTAGCTTGTTGGGTAATTCCACACATTCGTCTTCGTTTAATTGATTGATTGTCTTTTGATAAGGTATGCAGCCTATCGGTCCAACGTTCCCAATGACAAATTTTCGAGCATCTAGCTGGTATAGCCTCTGCCAATCATACACACAAATAAGAGCATTTGTATCAGTTGATGCAATAATTTATGTCTATTTTAAAATGGTAACTTATTTTTTTCTATTTTATACAAACATTTAAAAAAAAAATACTCATATCAAATTATTTATTTTAAAAGCTATTTCAATAAAATATTTATTATTCATTCACATAATCATTTTTTTTTTAAACACTTGTATTACTCACACACACCAACCAAAAAAGTGAATTTAGAATTGAATAAAATAAGCCTTTACTTTACACATAAGCAGTTGTGTAAATTTACTATATTTACAAGGCAATTGTAGCTATGGATAAGATATGCATATTTTTAAACAAAGTGATGTGAACGATTTTTTGGGTTAATTAGCAAAAATTTTGCATTTATGCAATTTTAGTATTTTACATTGAATGCAATTGCTCTAATAATCTTAAGAAACCATTCAAATAGTTCATCAAAAAAAAGAAAAAGAAACCATTCAAATACCCAATTAGTTGTTATTAAAGATGCTTTAATTTACTTACAGTAAGTTGGCCCCTGAAGTGAGTGATCATGTCATTAACAAAAGCATCTGGGCTTTCAGAAATTCTTGCTCCAATGGAGAGGACTGGTAGAAGATAATTGTTTAGGAAATCATTTGCTCCAATTGTGATTGAAAAAATTGAAGTCTTCATTATGAAATCTCTGGCCTTTGATGGACCCAACAAGCTGTCAATCTGTTTTCTAGTAATGTTGAAATAATCAATTTGGATATCCAATCCAAGCCGATTAACCTGCACAACATTTGAGTCTTTAATTTAAAGGAACATGTTGATGTATCTTTTTGACTTTTTCCCAGCCAAAAGTTTTTTTTTTTTTTTTTTCAAAAAATGAAACAAACAAGTTAATAAATAAGAGAATTGAAAATTCTACAAAGGGTTGGGTACTAAGTGCTAACAAATATTCTTCCAGTTGCATTCATAATTCCTCCTCCTCCTGATGCATAATTCACACCATTTAATATAGCTTTCCCAGTGGAATTTGGGGCCAAAAATGGGACTGCATAGTTTGGTTGTCCCAATTCATCTCCTGAAAGGGATAAATTTTAAAAGAAAAAAAAAAATCAAAATGCAAAATATTTAAAAAGAAAAGGTTTTTATTATCCGAAATTAAGATTTTATTTTTTAAATCTATCAGAATGCAAAATGTCATGTTATTTAAAATTTTAAATGTACATAAGAGAAAACCTACCTATTATATCACCTATGGTTCTACCATTTGTATACCGGCCGGTAGGATTTCCTCCGGATGCTTTGAAATCAATTCCATTAGGTTGGATATTTGCCTTAGACAACGTTGGTAAATAGTTATTGTTCCCTGCATCAACTAGAGAATCGCCAAAGATAAAAGAAGCTCCCGACCCTTTACCATCAGCAGCCTTTCCAATATAGCACCAATTGAAGAAGAAAACAACCAAGGCTGCAATATAATAAGATTTCATGGCTTTGGCTTCTGAGTCCCCAAGTTAATGAGAACAAGGATTAAAGTACCTTTGGTAAGTAACTACGCAAGTGGTAAGCATATAAGTACCTTCTTGTTTACAAAAGAAAGCAGATTAAACCATAGATGAAACTTGTATGCTTGTATAAACAGTTGGCATTTGGTTTGACCCCTTTTGTAATGGGGAAGGAGTAAGAACCAGTTGAAGGTACAAACTTTCATGTGGTAGTTCATCAACATTGGCGAAATCTTCTCTACGTGTTAGAAATTTGTAGACTTCGCTTTGTGCAATAACCAATCGGCCAAGTGCCCACATGAAGGTCAAAGAGAGTGAACCAACTTAAACCATTTGTGGCGTATTATTAAAAGAACGTTGTAGGGGGACTTAGGTGTTGTTTAGTTGAGTTGGAACACCAATAAAATTTATACAATTTTGAAGGATTAATTTAACAATTTAATTGAAAAAAATACCAAGATGTTGGAATAGAAAAACTGATGCTCAATGATACTCTACAAGTCTATCAAAGAAGAAAAAAAAAATTGATACTTCACAAGGGACGAATATGGTTCGGGATGGATCATTTGTGTGTTTGGTACTGGGCCTCACAGAAGGCTTTGGGATTATTTGGGTTTTAACCAGCTTGATCGAATATTGCCTTTGGGCCCAAAAAGAAAAAGTCCATGACCTATTTTTATTTCCCTCCTAGTCAGCATGGACAATATTTGTCTAGAAAAATAATGAAAATGGATGAAGTCTAATAAAATTGAAGGGTGGATGCTTTCAGCTTAATAAATCAAGAATTCAAGTTATCTCAGTCTGTTGGAAGTAATAACTAATAATTACAATTACAAGTATTACTCTTTTCTTTCATTTTCATTTAGTTTTTGATAATTAAATTATTATGATAAATGGAGGAGGGTAATTTGAACTCTAATACTTGTCATAAAAGAAACCAAAAAATACCATTGAACAAACTATAAGGCTTTTGGCTAAATGAGTTGCAAGGCAATGCCATTTTGTGGTGAAAAAACTAGTGAAAGAAAATATACGTTTTCCTAATTGGGTGAAGAGAAAAAAATATCAATCCTACATTTCAATCAATTTTCAACAAGTGACTTGGATAAATTAACATTAATATATTTTGAGATTTATTTAAATTATTAATGACTTGATAAAATTCAAACCCATACCTAATAAATAGATAAATTTTAAGAAATAAATATCCAAAAATTTAAAGAATCTTAATCCACCTCATCACCAACCTTCCTACCTAATAAGTAATGGTGAGTTTGAGTTAGGTTTTTTTTTTTTTTCATTTAATATACTAGCTTTTTTGTTTATTTATAATTTTTTTAATTTTTATTATTTTCTAAATATGATTTCACATTTGTTAAGAGTCTTGTAGTTTAATAGTATTGTTTGCTTTCCTTCATTAGGAGATCTAGGGTTTAAATCCCTTTTTCCCTAGCTATCGAGTTATATAAAAAAAGAAAAGAAAAAAAGAACATATGATTTCAATTTTAGTAGTCTCACACTCCCATATACATCATGAAAGGTAGAATTTTGATAAAGCACCTTAGGTGTAGACGTGTAGTATATTAAGTCCTTTAATAAAATTCAAACACAATAGTTAGCTTACGTTTTTAGTTAGCTTTCTTTCTCTCATGTTAAACATCAGGGAAATGCTTTCGCACATTATCAAACTAAGAAAGCTATTGAAGTTAATGATCTTATAACATATAGATGGAAGACATTCGTCCAAATCTTAATTTCTTATTGCTACTTGATATGTCTTGATCACTCTATTTTTATCTTTCAATAAAATTCCATTACCTTTTTCTAGAAAAATAAAAATTGAAACACATAATTATATTGGATTTTATTATTATCGGAAAATATAACAATGTTTGTGTTTAATAAGTCAATACTTAATACAACCATGTATTTGAATTTTTTTTTTTTTTAAATTAATGTATTTCACCTAAAATTTTATACTAAAATTTTATCAATTACAGCATATAATGTATTTGAAAAAAAAAATTTCCATCTTAAAATTTTGTTATTTTATAAGAAAAAGAATAAAATATTGGTACGTGGCAAGTTAAATAAAAAAGATGGGTGAAACAATAAAAAAAAAATTTAACAGAAAAATATTAAATTTGTCCCTATCCCCAACTTTACTTTCCCAGTTTCCCTCGCTCCACTCTCTAGTCCCTATATTTTCAGACTCCGAAGTCCAAACCCTTCTATTCGACCGTTAGAGATTCAAATCACACACACAATGAGAAAGAGACGTGAAGCTATAGAATCCCCTGCAAATACTAGCGAAGAAATCCAAAATGGCGAACCCCAGAGCAGCCAAACCCAGAAAGCGTCTCAGTACGAGCTATCCAGAGAGCAAAGGATCAAAGAAAACCTCGAGAGAATGCAGAAGCTGGGCATTCTCGACCTCTCTCTCAAGCTCAAGTCTGTGATTCCCTCTAACACTAAGCGCAACCCAAGGAACCACAACCACAACAACAACTGTACAACTACTCCTCGGCCCTCTCCTGCGCCGCCATCTGGACCCACTCGCCGCTCTTCCCGGTTTTTCTATCACTCCCTCTCTTCTTGTTTAAGAACATATTTGTATTTTTTTTTTTTTTTTTTTTAAACTTTTGGCTTAAATTTAGAAGCTGAGACACAATGGAATATGAAAAGTTTAAGTCTTTTGTAAGAGAAATTATATATTAAAACCCAATACTTTTATAAACTTTTCGATTCAAACCATAAATATATATATATTGTTGTACTAGATAATGCTTAAACAAGGTGATGTCTTAAACAAAATGATGCCGTGTAGTTACTTAAATACTATGTGCTGATTATATATGAAGTTATGAACATTATTTCACTTCAAGTTACATGATGTTTCAATGTTTGTCTTTTTAAAGCATTTTTCAATTAATGGCTTCATGCGTAGTGGCTTTATAGTTTGAAAATTTGAATTGAAACTTTTTCTGAAGTGCATTGTTTAATTTGAAACTTTTAAAAGTGTGGGTTTAAATTTAATTTGAAACCGCCTCTAAACTATGGGACTTAAAGAGGGATGCCAAATTTTGATAGGCTGTTATGTGTTTGTGATTCTGAATGCTAAATGGGTCTAATTTTTTTTTTTACAAGAATATGATTTGATTTTTTAATGAATTTAATTCTGTTTTTGATGGGACATTTTCTGATTTTATTTTATTTTTAATTGTGGAGATTTAGGTTGAAGAATGGGACACCAGTTAGCTATGCAGAAACGGAAATTGTGAAGAAGCGTAAGTCTTTGCAAGATGATGGTGTATTGTTGGAAGAGGGTTCGAAGCCAGAGGTTTACACTGAAGAGCATGAGAAGCGGTTGGGCAACACTGAGAAGAGCTGGACATTATTTGTGGATGGTTATGGCATGGATGGAAAGAGAATTTATGACCAAGTTAGGGGAAAGACTTGCCATCAATGCAGGTCCGGTGATTCTCTCAATTGCTGCTGTATTTTTTTTGTCTTAAAAATTACAATTTTGGTCTGGTATTTAGGTAGCTGAAATTTAAGCTTATAATATGTGAAGTAAAAGACTTTGCTCACCAAAATTGCTAATAGTTAATAGGATAATACCACAAACACATTTTGAATGCCTCCTATCTTTTTTGATATTGATAAATTTTAGCTTAAGAAAGTTCTAAAACTTTTATTAATATAATGAAAACTAATAAATTAGGAGAGCAGATGTATGTCACAACTTGAGAAAACATTAGTCACATATGCTCCATATCCCGATAGGACTAGTCAAGTTATAATTGGGAGTCCTCGTAATTGGTTTTGTAGCCTAGTCAAGTTACATTGTACACATTCTATGCGGGATTCATTAACACACACTCATACAATCAAATCAAACATGATTCAGAAAATTTGGGCAATCACAATATAAGAACAAGGATTTAAACAAGATCAATCAGGAAGGAGAATGGCCTAAGTTTAATAAAATAATAATGCTTATATACTCATGTACAGACAGTGGCTAAAGTAATGGGATGGTGTGGCGTAGTGGAATTATTGCAGACAAGGTGCTGGATATGGTAGTGGTATTTAGCTTTTTGGAGGGATATGTGGTGGCTGATGCATTAGACTGTTTAGCAATGTGCTGGGGATGACTTTCTAACTGTTGGGCTAGGGAAAGATTGGATTTAATTTAAATTTTTCTTGAAATGGATTAATAGAGTTTACTGTAGATATAGTGTCACCACTCACCAATGAGGTTATCATTTTTCTTCTCATTAATTCTCTAAAGCAACTTTTACACCTTTTGTATTACTTGCAAAAGCAAAGTTTACAATCTTTAATTGCGTTTCAAAATTACAAATTTGTCAACTAACTTTTTCACTTATGAAAGTGTAAGTTATGCTTTATAATAATATAGAAGGTACTTATTTATAATAAAACTTTTTCCCTTCTTACCAAACAAAATAATAATAATAATATAGAAGGTACATTAATCTGTTTTATTGATGGGATGCTTGGCTTTTTATGCTTGGCAAAAATATGCTTTAAAGCTGGAGGACTGGTTTCACTTAGTGTCTGAAGTATCCTTTCTGGCGATAAATCTATTAGTTAGGAGAAACACCAAGAGCAGCTAAAATAAAAATAAAATATAGAAAAGTGTATTCTATATTATACATCCTTCTTGTAACTTATTTTAGTTTAGTTTAGTTTTTTTTTTTTTTTTAATCCCTATTCGAGTTTTAGGATTTCCTCTTGCATTTTATGTTCTTGTTTTATATGGTTTTTATCAGATTTATATCCTTGGCCTGAAATAGTTGCGTGTAGTTTCAATTATTCTTAAGATGAAATGCGGTTTTACAGGCAGAAAACTCTTGGCTATCGGACTCAGTGTTGCAAATGCAACATGGTCCAAGGGCAGTTCTGTGGAGATTGTTTGTATATGAGGTATGCTCTATTCAACATTCTTTTATGTGCTTAAATGTACCATAATTAAATCCTGATAGTATGAAATACGTTTTTATTGTACATGTTTGCAATGTTAGAGCCTAATAAGAAATTACTGCATAACACCTGGCACAATCTCTCTATGGCACCTTCCTGCTTATTGTTACCTTTATTTTTGTCTTTGAATGTCTTCAAGCATTGTCAATCAATTCTGCTAAATTTATCACTTCCTGGCGCTACTTACCAGGTTACCAATTATGCACCTTTCTGTAATTTAAATTGATAAATCTTCTTCTTCTTCTTTTCTTCTGTTTTTTTTTTTTTTGGTTTCCCCATCTTAGACTCTTTATATGCATTGCTACATGCTCATTCTGCTATGATTATTTTAAGAATGTAATATAGGTTTCTTATTATAGGTGTCAAAACAAACCATGCTGAGCATAGGCTGGGGTGTTCACTTGAACCTGATAATGAAACTCAGACAGTTGACATGTTTGGGCTTGTTAACAAGATAGTTAGCTAGTTAACAAGGCAACTCTCAGCATATGCTGGCAGATTCATTTTTAAGCCCATCTACAACTCCATTCTACTCATAAGCATAGCTAGGTTTGTTGTTGTCATACATGCATAGGTTGATTGGTGAGCAGTGATTGCTAGAAGAACCTCTCAAATTCTGCTTTTTATTCTTTCCATGTTAAACAATCACCAAGAGATATAATGAAAAATACATTGGAGATCATTTAAGTCTGCTTACTTGAACCCCCAGCCACCCTTCAATCACTTGAGCACTATAAAAATATCCCAATTTTTGTAGATATAGACCCACTTGTGCTCACATGTTTGGCTTGTGTAGACCTACTCGTAAATTTATCCTTCATATTAAGGTCTTCTGATTTCTCAGCACTGTGAAGGGCGTTATTTGCATGCTGTAAATGGAGTCTTTGAGATACCTGATCACTTTTTGTGTAATGTAAAATCTGATGCCCCCCTTCCCCCCCCTTTTTTTTGGCTTTATCTCTTTTATTTTCTACAGATACGGGGAACACATACTTGAAGCCCTGCAAAATCCTAATTGGATTTGCCCTCCCTGTCGTGGAATCTGCAACTGCAGTTTGTGCCGGCAAGCTAAAGGATGGCCTCCCACTGGTACTCTTTATAAAAAGGTTATCTTCTCAACCATGCCTTCCCTCCCTCTCTCTCAGTGTTGAATTGGCTGAGCTCAATTTTGTCCACCCTCCAGATATCAAAATTGGGCTTCAAATCTGTTGCGCACTACCTCATTCAAACTCGACGCTTACAGACAAATTTGGATAAAAATGCTGATGTTACCAAGCAAGTTTCTGCAAAGAGGTCGCTACCATTCTCAGATGTTGAAGCAGAGTCTGAGGGATCTCTCAAGGTTGACGGTATTCACCTTGGATCATTTAAGTCTCAATCTGAAGCCAAAAGTAAGGATAAGTTTGAGGGTGAGAAACAGACTAGTCCAATTCCAGGTACTAACAATCAAGTTTCTGCTAGGAGGTCATTACCCTTTTCAGATATAGGAGTGCAGTCTGTGAATCTGACTTCTGCAGAGGTTGAAAATGGGGTTGATGATCTCCCTGGGTTAGCAAAGCCTCAAACTGGAAACAGCACAGATGACCAGTTCAAGGGTGAAAAAGAGAAGGAACCTCATTTTACAGACAAAGAACATGGTGATAGAAATAATGATTTGAAAAGTTCCTCAAAGCTAAAAAAGAAGCATGCACTCCCCATTGTACCAAGCCCCGATGGTATTGCTGGAAGATTAAGGCAGAGGCGCAGAATAAGCAATGACCGTGATGATAAGCAGTTACCAGGGGTTAGTGAGAAAATTGCAGACATCAAGCAGGATGTATCAGCAAGTGGTGTAGATGAAGAGAAGGAAATGCATTCTAAAGAAAGCATTGATGACAATAATACTATTGCATCAGAGAGAAGTCCAAAGCATAAGAAGCCTGCTCCTGCTGCTGACCCAAGCCACAGGCACAATGAGTTAGGAATGAATGGGAGAATTTTAGATATTAAGCAGGCTGTAAACAAGTCACCAGCATCAACTGCATCCATTCCTGCCTCACAAAGTATTGCTGGAAGATTGAGGCAGAAGCGCAGAATAGGAAATGGCCATGATGATAAGGGGTTACCAGGGGCTAGTGAGAAAATTGCAGATATCAAGCAGGATGTAACTTTTTCACCAGAAAGCAGTGTAGAGGAAGAGGAGATGCCTTCTAAAGAAAGTGAGGGTGGTGATGATAATATTGAATCAGAGAGAAGTCCAAAGCAGTCTGAAAACAAGTCACCAGCATCATCTGCATTCGTTCCTGCTGCACAAGGTATTGCTGGAAGATTGAGGTCTAGATGCAAAACAAACTGAAAATTCCTCCTCTTTTGTCCTTTTGCTGAAACTTCTCTCTCCAAATTTTCTTCCCTTATTCCTGGAGAGAATTGAGTTCAGTATTTTTGCCTTGTCACATGTGACAGAACTGCCTAAAATTGCGAAAAACAATGTTTTGGTAGGCTTCAGCCGATTTGCAACATTTTGGTTCTGTCCATGTTCTACTCTGTCATGATGCAGTTAAACATGTAGTTTATCAGCGACTCAGCAGCATCAACTTTTAGATTATCATCTAATTTGAGCTGCATCATTATGTATTTGTAATTCTATTCTTCTTAAATATTTGCTTGGCTTCGTTGTTGCATCACGTAGGGATAACATATATATATATATATATATATATAAATATATAAGTAGTATAATGAACATAAAACTGAAAATACTTGTTATTGAAAATAGAACAAACACTTACAGTAATAGTAGTGAATACAAGTTTTCAACAGTACAGGTTAACAGTTACAAAGCTTGTTCTAGTCCTAGATACAAGATTGTAAGGAAATAGTGGTAGTAGAAGCAAGGAACTTTCTCTCAAAGAAGGCTTCTAAGGGAAGAAGTTCTAAGGGAGAGAATTCTGAATATAAGAGCTTAAGGGAAATAGAAAATCTGACCTAAATTTAAGGGATAACCCCCTTTTAAATAGGCAAAATTTCGGAGTGAACAGTGACATGAACAGGAAAAAGTGAATAGTGTCAGTGAACAGTGAACAGTCATCCATGAACAGTAACCCGTGAACAATGTTTTTCCCACTTTTTGACTTAAAAATCAGCTGAAAATGTTGTCCTTTTCTTCAACATATAATGTTCAGATTTTGTCGGAAGAAACATGGCAAGACCAAAGTAAACATGACAAGACCAAAGTATGAGGATTCTTTTTTTTTTCTTTTGCTTTTCAAGAATCCCAATGTGAGTCCAAAGGACATGTCAGGAGAATATGAGACGCATGCCTAAGGAAATTCTTTATTCCAAAGGACATAGAGCACATGGAATCTTCATAGGGACTTCATTATAACATTTTTGAATATTGTAACAATTTTGGCCATTGTGCATGCTAGACAAATAGGGGATATTAGCAGCAATCATATATATATATATGATTTTCAAATTGCTACATTACTTGTTATATGTGTGTTAATGAAATAGAACTATAGCCGCTGAATAAATTTTAACAAACAGACTATTTTGCCTAAGGCATTGCCTTTACTAGAAATCGAAAACAAAACAATAATGTTAATAACACCACCTTAGACATAGAAATGTGCCGAATTTTGCTACTCATTGTTTATGTCAATAGTCAATATATCCCACAAGACCTCCCTTCTCTCTTTTTTATTTGGGTCTGAATCTCCATGCTGATGAGTATGACATTAAGCCTTTCTAGCCCATTTGTTGAGTGAACTTTAGTGGGTGTTTTTATTTTGCTTATCCTTACATTCGGCTAAGTATAACAGGCTATACAGAAAGTAACTATCAGACTCCCACCTGTATAATTACAAACCCAATTTGTACCATGGGCCATAGCCATGGACTTTAACTCTTTTTTACTCTTGTGGGCTCATCCCTATGGACCCTATCTCATCTATCCCTTTCGTGAGTGTTCAAAGGAGAAAAGGATGGAGATGGCTTGGTATCTTCGTCTTTAATAAATTTTCCCTGTTCACCCAAAAAAAAAGAATCAAACAATCCCAGCCTTTGACCCAAAGAAACAACATCATTACCATTTTTTTCCAAGTATAAGAACATTATACTACTACATGTTCGTATCAAAAAATAAAATTCCATGTCGTTTTAGACAGTGATGTAGTGGTCATGAAGCAAACCTAAAATAAAATGTTTAAGCAGGTGTATCTGGCTGGATAAAAGTCAGCTGGCTTTTCTGTCATTGGTTCCTTCATATCGTTTATCTGATTTTAGGTGGCTTATTTTATTATATTATTAGAACACAACAACTTAACAAGACAAAGTGATAAACTCTCAACATTTCTTAAATCCCTAATCCAGATAATATGATTTATTCCTTCAAATATAAAATAAAATGATCTATAATTATCAAGGAATTTTACCAACAAAACTGAATAATTGCAACTTTGGTCTTTGGATACTCAATTCTAAAGCGAACTTGACCAAGGCACCCCCATTAAAACTTCAAGACTTTTTTTTACCATAAACGTACCAACAAAGACGGACTTCTCGGTGTATATTCATGTTGGATTGTTGGTTGAGGTTGTTACTTGCCGAAAAAAATACTAATGGAAGTCAAACTTCTGGTGCATAATAACCTAATCCAAAATCATTTTTAGTAGAACTTTGGAAAGAAATAAATTGAACACCTTAAAGTGGGCCAACAAGGAAAACCTCTAAATAGAAACTGCATTGATTACAAAAAGAGATCACCCGACATATTTCTTTTAAGGCTAATGAATTCCTGATAGTTACACACTCACCATATATATATATTGTCATATAGATTTAAAATCGTGTTTTTAAAACACGATTTTAAAAGGGAGTGCATACAATATGTGTAATAACGAGTATGTAATAAGATTTTTTGTTTGTTTAAATGAAGTCTCTAATCCTAATTCTAACCAAGTAATAAGTGTCTTTGTAATGTTTTTTTTATTTAAGTTTATTTTTTGTTGGTTGTAAGTTTTGCTGAGTTAGGAGTTCTTTAAACTCTGTAACTTATTTTACTGTTAAATTTGACGTGGTTCATAAAACAAGTTTTTTTTTATTGTTGTAATAATTGCAATTTGCCTCTTCCTGTTTTGGAAGATTGTAAGCACAATTGTTGTACTGCCTTTGTTTCTGTTTAGCCTTAATGAAATGGCAGTTAAAAAAAAAAAAAAAAAAATTAGTATGACTATATGAACATCACCACCATGACCCTTCAAAAAAAAAAAACATCACCACCATGCCAAGGTAGCATGCGATGCAAAACATGTAGCCTAGTGATTCGAGCAAGGGTAAGTCGGTCCTTTGCGGGGAAAAAAAGGTACCGTTGACTAATCATGGCCCTTGGATGCGGTCCACCCTTGTGAATTGACCAAAGGTAAAAATGTATTACAAAATAAGAAAAGTGGTTGACTAAGCATGATTACATTACATTGGGCTGTCTTCAGATAATTACAACTGGGGCATGATATATGGGTACTGTGCACGTTCTCCATCATCAAACCACTTCAACCCAATAATCCATCAATTAAAATTTTCAATCTCTCAGACCAATCTATACCTTAATAATTGATATTAATAAAATAAATAATGATATTTTTGCAAATATTCTTTTTAGTCCGAAATGATATATAGGATGACTATCAAGTACGATATAATTCCAGAGTGTTTTTTTTTTTTTAATTATTAAATTTTATTTTCTTAAATCAGTGATAGAAGCAATGGCATAATCACATGAGTTCATGAAGCTTTAATTACAAATATTATGGTGTTTTGGGTTCACTCTTTCACCTTATATGATTGAGAATGATTTAAAATTAAATATGACATTATCCTCAAAAAATTTAAATGTGACGTTTCAAATTATTGGTGGTAGGGAAATATAAGGACTGATTACAATTTGTTATTATTGGGGGGGGAGCCAGAAATGCACAAGGTTCTTATTTTTATTTTTATTTTTATTTTTTTGAGAAGAAGGTTCTTATATAGACTAATATAACAAAAGGAAAGAACGAAAATTCACATGATTGTCTACCACTTCTTTTTTTATTTGTAATCCCTCTCTTTTGGGGGGACCTTATTTGGACTGTAGTCAATATTTGATTGGCCCAAATTAAAAAAGTAGACTGTAATGTAAGTATAGCTATTGGAGTATTGGTCATTTTGTTTTGTTTTTGAGGCAGCTTCTAGGATTTTGTGCATTTAGTCCGCCTATTGAGGAGACTCAGGAGAGGGAATCCAAGGGCTGTCCCCATAAATGTTTCCATTTTTAATTGAGATTTAAGAGGAAGGAAATAAATGGCTACAAAAGTAGAGAGAAACATCTTATAATTAAGGCAGATTCGTGCTAACAGTTACAATTAGAGCAATTGTTTTTTTAAGAGAATTTTAATACAATTTAAGAGAATTTTAATTTATGATGTCTGTTTTTGATAATAACTCTTTATTATCAGACTAAGACATCAATTAATTTTTTGGTGTAGGCGAGAATTGAACTCCAAATTTCTTATATAATTATTAAAGACTTTACCAAAATTGAGCTAACTAGAACCTACATTAGAACAATTGTTAATAAACTATTTTATGAAAGTTATGATGACATTTTTTATGAAAAATAGTAAAAACTGTCAAAATATTAAAACAAATTCCATAAAAAAAATTTCAATTAAGTTACAAGTAAAAAAGAAAAGAAAAGAAAGGTTCTTACTTCTTAGTGAGGTCTATTTATATAGGCATCCAAGTATTGTTCGATTATGACACCCCTATTAAAAGGCGTTGGGTGAAGTGTGGGCTCCTTTCTCTAGAGCACGGTAAAATTTAGCATATCCTTTGTACAAATTCAATACACTGTTTAAAAAATACAATCAGGAAAAACAAACTAAAGAGATGTTGATCCGGTACAACCATTATTAGGGGAGAATGTTTTGCTTCATAAATCATAATTATATGGAAGAGAGAATGTACATGGTAAAGACTAAAGAGTAGGGTTGGATAGTCATAGGTCATAGGACTTCATGTGTTCATAAAATCTTTTATTAGGGTAAAAGTTTTTGTTGGGTAAGTAGCAAGCACAGTGGTGGAGTGAGACTTTAATTTGAAGGGACAAAACTTATGCAAGTATATGACACACATATTTATTGTGTTCATATATATATATAGTATTTGAAAGTTGAATCTAATTTGAAAACTAAAAATTTACTTATTTGAAATTAAATGATATTTTAATGTAAGAAGAAAGGTGGAGTGAGACTTTAATTTGAGGGGACAAAACTTATACAAGTATATGACACACATATTTATTGTGTTATATATATTTATATATATAGTATTTGCAAGTTGAATCTAATTTGAAAACTAAAAATTTACTCATTTGAAGTTAAATGATATTTTAATGTAAGAAGAAAACTCATAAAAAAACAACATAGTGTGCGTTTGGAACGCACGTTGAACGTGCGTTTCTGCGTTTACTAAAAAATGGTGGGTCTCAAGCACTGTTCACAGGACCCGCAAGTACGAAATTTAGCAAAAAAAAACCTTTAAAACTGGGTCCCACGGCATTATTCACACATTTAAAAATTATTTCGCTACAGTATTTTCAGTTTTCAATTTTCAGCAATAAGCAATATCCAAACAGACCCATAGTGTGTGTGGCTTCAATAAATTTCTATTGTTTTTGTTACCATATACTATGAATATTTATGTCTTTAAAACTTCTATTAAGAAAGAGTTTAGCTTGAAAGCAATATTAGACACTAGAGTAGAGCTTGTTGTTTAACTCCATACTTTGTTGTTTATAAACAAATATTTATGAAGGAGAATAAATTATTACAAAAAGAATTTGATATCCTATTATAATTTCTTTTAATATTTTTTTTTTCTGTTAAAGATTCTTTTGATAAAATATGTTTCTTTTTATTTTTTAAAATAAAATTTGACATATAACATATATAATCTCTATATATAATTGGAATCGAACACTTAATGTCTAATTTTTATTATTTTCAAAATACCCATAAAATATGCTTTATATTACTCATGGCGCATGGAATATTATAAAAAAGACTATTAAGTAAATTCAAAATATATAACAAACTCAAACATGCCCGGCAAAATCCATCCACCACTAAAATTTCAATTACGTTATATATGTCTTATATAGTTTCAAAATCATTTTCATTTGTCTTAATATCTTTCAAGGCCAAAGCATAAAAAAATAATAAATAAAAACTCACCATTTAAAATGATAATTATATAGTATAAACAAAATTTTGTTGTCATATCTTATATACCATCTAATTCCAAAACCAAACAAATAAAAAGGGCTTTGGAAAAAAAAAAAACAGAGATTAGTTTTGAGAATAAAAAAAGAATAATAAATTGATGACCATGAAATTTTTTATTAAAGAAATGAAAAAAACAAATTATTTGATACGAATATAGAGTGTTTTATTCAACTCTATCAATTACCAAGCATTATGCTTTATTCACCAAAACTTTATTATTATTTTTTTAAAGATGATTTTCATAACATAATTGGTTTCTCGTTCTTTTAGTTGTATCAACACCTAAATATACAGACATACTTAGCCTCCACTTTCTTTATTTTTAAAAAAATTATTTTATATCTAAAAATAGTAAACTAACTAGGAAAAATAAAGAAAATGGTAAATTTCATTAAACCCCCCAAGGTTTGGGTTAATACCAATTAGGTCCAAGACTTTTAAAAAACGATCAACTTGGTCCTTAAAAAGACATTTTTATCCCTAACTCCATTTAGCACTATTTACTCTTCTCTTTCTCATCTCAGACCATCTCTTCTATTCATTGTGATTACACTAACATGAGCATGGATTTGAGCACAAATCACACTACACAGATGCATCATCTCATAAAACACAAACATACACACATAGCCATACAAATACCAAAACCTGAAACCCCCAAAAATCATTCTAGATTACCAATCATACACAGATTCATATGCACACACTTACAAAATCACCATATTAGAGCAATTTTGAAACAAATCCTAAATCAAAAAATACCAGATCTCTCTCTTACTTACTTGCCCATAGTAAGTAAGTAAGTAAGAAGTAAAAGAAGAAGAGGAAAGAAAGCATGCACCGCTCGAGCTGAGCTGAGCAGGTAAGTAAACCTCTGTTTTTGTTTCTTCTCTTCTCAGTTTCTCCCAAACTAATTTGTAATAGTCTTTTGCGATCTTCTGATCTGATCTAATCTAAAATTAGAGAGAAATGGTAAACATAGACATAGAGGGAATATTGAAGGAGCTCCTAAACGATGGTCGTATCCTAAAGACCAAGATCGTCTGCACTTTAGGTCCTGCATCTTGTACTGTTCCCATGCTCGAAAAGCTTCTCAGGGTTGGCATGAACGTCGCCATGGCACTGATTTGAGAAGAGAGTGGAAGATGGTAGTGGAAAAAATGGGTTTCGGCCATGAAAAAGGGAGTCTTCAGCCGCCGTACGTATGGGTGAGAGAGAGAGGGAGCTACCGTGGGTGTGGGTGAGAGAGAGAGAGAGAGAGAGAGAGAGGGAGCTAGAGGTCTGAGAGAGAGAGAGAGAGAGAGAGAGAGAGAGAGAGAGAAGGGTTTGGGATTGAGATGAGAAGGGTTTGGCTAGTCAGGGATAAAATTGTCTTTTAAGGACCAAGTTGATCGTTTTTTAAAAGTCTTGGACTTAATTTGTATTAGTCCAAATCTCAAGGGGGTTTAGTGGAATTTACCCTAAAGAAAATGAACCAAAAAATAAAAATCAATCTCAAGGTTTCAGCATTTTTTAGTTAAAAAAACAAAATCATTAAATATCATCGTTTCCATTTATAAAAAAAAAAAAATTGAAAGAGAGAGAGGACCTCGAGGTACTGATGGACCATTAGAGTAGCGCTATTTGATTTTAAGAATTTATTAAGTAATTCCCCCCCTCCCCCAACTTTTTTTTTTTTTTTTTTTACTTTGTACTTCGGTGACTCGGTCGGTGAAATGAACATTAATGAGAACTCAACTAGAATTTTGGGTTTTGGCATGAAATTAGTTGTATTATAATTACCTAGCAATAGCAAGAAAAGTGGTTGATAATATGTATATTTCTTTTAGTTTTATATATGGTTTGGAACTTTTTACAAAGACATTTGTTAGATTCTTTAAACTAAAAATTTAAGTTATTATGTGGTTATATATATCCATGCAGATTTTTATTTGGAGCCGAATAATATCTCCATAAAAAAAGACAACGGAAAAAACAAGAAACAAATACAAAAAAACAGATACAAAGAAAATCTAGACGTCAAAGCAGACTTTCATAAAGTAACAGAACAAATAATTAAAATTAGACTCTGCAACCGATATAAAAAGCTAAAATTGTTTGGTGTAGAATCTAATTAGTATATAAATACATATCAAAATTTAAAACTAATGAGCATAGAAGTTTTCAGTAATTTTTTTTTCTCGAGGATGCATAGAAGAGGGTGTACTGTGTAGTTCACCAAATGTACTGAAGAATTTATCTCTCGAGGTGTGAATGTTGAAGAGTACAAAAGTTCCAAAATCCATGATATGATTAGATCTGATCAAATACTTCTGTTGCTATGGATTCTTTCTTACTCCACTTGATGCCTGATTGCTAAGGAATTGGATTAGTCAATTGATTTTTGTTGCAATTAGTTAAATATAGAAATAAGGCCGAGACCAAAAGCCGGAATTCGGCAAAATCTGCAAGATTTTAGAAGCGTGCAAGTGCACCATATTAAGCAGGAGGACAATCGTCCAGCACACATCTTGGCTCAACATGCCAAAGATGTTTTTGGTTATATAACTTGGATAAAGGAAAATCCTAGTATAATTGAGTCTTCTTTGACTTAATAAGACTTATTATTTTTATCTTCTTCTTAATGAAAGTTACATAATTCTTATAAAAAAAAATAACAATTTGGTACTTCGTGAAGTTTCTAACAAAAATGTTCAAAATTCAAATTTCCTCCTCATTGTAATTATCAAATTATCCACACACAAAAAAAAAAGGGCATCTAAAATACTTCGAGAGTACAATAATAACATACTCACTCATCTCAAATAATACGTAATTCTACTAATTAAATTCATGATGAGACCCAGAGGCAGAGCTACATGTTAGGGTGGGAGGGCCATGGGCCTCCAATTTTTTTGAAAATATCATTATAGTATATAAAAATATTTAATATTTTAATAATTAGCCTCCAAAAATGGCCCTCCCCCATATGAGTTAGTCTAACAATGTTCTTAAAAAAATTGTCCAATTGATCTAGTAGTTATAGAAAATGTATTGTTTCTCAAATTCTTTTTTTTTTTTTTAATTGTAAAATGTGTTCTTGTATCTCTTAAAGTTTTGAGTCATTCATGTTTTTGAAAACTTCATTAGTTCAATTGAAATTTTTTTACTCCCAATGGTAGACAATTTGGTAACTTATATTGAAAATGAAAATTTTAAGGATTTCACTATAAAAGATGATGAAAGATAAATTTAATTTTATGAAACATTTAACTTTAAGGATTTCACTATATTAACTTATGTGTGTGTATAGATGTATGTGTTTGTGTATGTGTATGTGTATGGAAGTTTGTATAAACTAACACAAATCGGCCTCCCAAACAAAAATTTATGGCTCCACCCTGGTGAGACCTTACTATTAATGTGGGAGGAAAGATTACCTAATTAAGTTTATAATTTTCCTCCCATCAAAAAAAAAAAAAAAAAAGTTTATAATTTTCCCATTTATAACTACAAAACAAATGTGGAAGGAAAGATGTGCACATATAATGACATCAGAAAACTACAAAATTGAGTTTGATATCACCAAAAGAAGGGCCATCCTTAACAACCTGTCGATGTCTGGTTAATTTCAAGATAAATAATGGAGAACTAGGCTTAATAATCTTTTATTAAATTCTTATAGGTGTTGACTACGTTGTCTTCTTTCCTATTAATGGACTAAAATAATGTTATTTAAAATTTTAAATTGCTAAAAAGAAAAAGAAAAGTAAAACTAAAACAATTCAACTATCACATGTGCCATTGTTTATTGTATATAAGGTTTTCCCTTTCTAATCTGTTGTCTTATTTTTATTTTATATATATATATATATAAAGATTTAAAAAGATAATCTTAGTGTTGACAATGGCCCAGGAAGATAACCTAGAAGCACATATCAGTTCTAGTCACATGCATGAGCAAATAGCGCCTGTTAATCTCAACTCTATTTATTAATTTATCATAATTTTTTATTTTAATAATAAAATTTTGGGTTTAAGACTTCATGTTTACATCATGTGATTCAATGTATACAACTTGTACTGTACAATGTTGCTATTTGACTTATTATAAGTGCATTAAAATTCTTAACACAGTTTATTCTGAGTAAAACTATATTAAGTGTTTAAATTATCAATTATCGAAATTTTTAAGAAATTTAAGAGAAGTTTTATTAAATATCTTTAAGTTATAGTCTAACGTTTCCGTATAAGTATAACACATACAAAACCATGAATAGGATTCCTTTTTCTTTTTTAATGGTTTATCAAGATATAACATGCCTTCCTATCAATAATAATAATAATAATAATAATAATAATAATAATAATAATAATAAAAAAGATATAACATGCCTCATTCAATCAAAACTATCTCTTAAAACACTAAAATAGTTCTAAATAGAAGATAAAAATAAAAGTCAACATTAATCCTTAAAGGCGAATGTAATTATAATATTTATAAAAAAAATTTATAATTCGATTGTTACAACGTTTGAATGGCAAGGAATCGAATCTTAGTTCTCATTATAAAAAAGACTAAGCAATATTATTGAGATACAATAACTTTGGCTAATTTAAAAAAAAAAAAAAATTAAAATACACATTATAAGCACTAGGCAATACAGGCAAAACATTTTATTTGGAAAAGAGCTCTATTTTAATTAGAAAGGATATTAATTTGGGGGTATAATTGTCACTTAAAAAATATAGAACTTTTATAGACCATAAAAAAAGGTAAAATGAATTCCACAATCTCCACAAAAAAAAAGTTTTGTAGGAATTGAGATCTTGTAGAGTTTTTAGGCTAACTCTATAATAGAGTTCCTAAAATCTTATCTATTCATTTTGAAATAAGTAGATTAGATTTTATCACGTCATTAATATTAATAAAAAAGTCATTGACTGTCATCATTTTGATATTTATTTAATTTAAAGCATTAATGATGTTGTACATTTCATTATACTCATTTCAAAATGAATGAATTAAATAAATGTTGTACCCATTTCAAAATGAATGAATTAAATAAATGGTGGAGTCGCCCTAAGAATTCCATACCTCCACACGCATTTGAATACTCTTGAGTTCTTTACAAGTGAAGAACTCACCCACAAAACAATCCAAATCAACCCAGTGATCACTTATAGTCTGCGGATCTATGTTGCCAAGAGAAGAAGAAAGATAGATAGCACTTTATTATTATTATTATTTTTTGAGAGAGAGATAGCACTTTATTATTATTATTATTTTTTGAGAGAGAGATAGCACTTTTCTATTTCCTGACTAATTGTATGCCCGTGCATAGATTAATTAGATTTTATTTATAAAGTAAATAAAATATCGTAAGTATAAGTGAAAATCAAACAATAAAATAATTAATAAAAAATATTAAAAACTATATTATGTAAAAGAAGCCTATGTAAGATCTGTTTTTTCTTTATCAAACTAAAAATTATGGTCAATGAATAAAATAATTTAAAATAGATAATGAAACTTAATTTCTTCAAAAAAAAGTTTCACTTTAATAATGCAATTTTGATTGAAATATTAATATTAAATTTATTAGAACTTTGGTAATAAAGTTTCATATAGAGTAAAGTTAACTTAATAATATCTTCATGTGTTTATACTTTATGGTGTTGTGTGTACTATTTTATTGTAAATGTGGCGTAAGGGTAAGATATCAACTTGTAACAAACATGAATTTTAAGACCTAAATTTTATTATATAGTATATGATTTTTATTTTCATTATAGAAAGTCGAGGGAACTTATCATGAATTATCTAAATAATTATAAATACCATTTATTTAATTACTATTAAAGAGGGTTGGATGAGTGTTTTTATGAATAAGAGATAATTTCATTAAAAAAAAATCATTTTCATAATTTTCCATTGGCATTTTTATGCAGAAAAAAAATCCCTCAAAGAAGTCATGGCTATGTTTGTTATAGCTTACAAGTTATATATCAATGTATTTTCACCTTCAATTTATGTACAATTTTTTATGCACAATTTTTAAAAGCTCACTTACAAAAAATGGCAAGAAGCCTTTCCACTATAAGTTATCGAGATGGAATTAGACTGCTTTTCCTATTAAATATAGCTCAATTGGTAGAGCCCCACTCTTGAACTTGGGTCGTTGATATTATGGATTGGATGTCTAATTGTTTAAGTGATAATGATAGTTGGAAAGTAGCTTCCTTTAAGGGGCACTATTGCTAGACCAATATGATAAGAGCCAATTATACGTAGTAGCGCCTAGTACTCAAACATTGGCTCAGGTATTTTCTTTACTCTTTCTTACCTTTAAAAACATGAGCACCTCGTGTCTTTGAATCTATAAAATTAGAGTTTGACATATTTTTAGTACTTTTTTAAAAGAAATTTCATTTTGTTTTAATGACAGACTGCTACATTATTCACTAACTAAATAAAATGTTGGAATTAAAATTCACTACCACTTGCTATTGTATATTTAAAACAAAAGGACATGTCCAATTAAAAAAGTACCGGAGTAAAACCAAACCCATAAAACTATACCATTAAACACTTTATTTAGATTAAGCTTAAAATTAATATGAGCTTTAGTGCACCACACCAGTTTTTATTACAGATAATGAATGGACATAAATGGCTATGCTTATATTTGAAGTGACACTCAATATCTATCCGTTTTGAGAGAGAGAACGCGATGATAATAAATACAACAGTGAAGCTAGATTTTCCAAATAAGTAAATTTTATGTTATTTTATTTATTTATTTATAAATTTTGCAAGAGGGAGGAAGGTATTATTTATTGAAACCGAGGGGGACCATGGCTCCCCCTCCCTCCACCTGTGATGACGATGACGATGACAATAAATAATAATAATAATAATAATAATAATAATAATATTGATCATTAATTAAATTAACTAGATTAAAATATGAAAAATAAAAATCAATTTCAATCTGACAAGGTTTAACTGCAAAATTGGTTGTAGTTTAAGATTACAACCTTATTTAATATCTTTTTATTAAAGGTGAATTTTGACAAATTCACCATTGGATTATATCTTCTTCTTATATTCTTCATACTTGCAAAATTTCTAGAAAATTAAAGATCAATAACTATGTTATTAATAAATTATTTAAATTACAAGTTTTTGTGATTTAAAATTATGCATAAAATATAAGCTTATAAATCATATGGTAAATAATATCTGATTTGATACTTTGACATGTGTATTAAGAGCGTAAAGAACATGTAATTCAATTGTTAGATTTTCAAAATATGTAGTAATATTTATTTTATTGAGTAAGGTTATAACCTTAGGCTACAGCTAATTTTGTAGCTAAACTTTATCCATTTCAATATGTCATCTTTTACCCCTTCTCAAATGTAAAAACTAGTTATCAATTTTGTTACCAAACCAAGGTAACAACTTCATAGTACTTTCTGTTTCGCACTTTATCTCAAAAATTCAATTACTATAGCTTTTATTTCTGCAAAAATATCATATAGACCCTTAGTTTTACGAAATCATGCAATAATAACAAGGGGGAAAATGCAATAATGAATTAATGATCACAATGAAAATATATTTAAGTCATGTGATGGAATAAGCTAATATGAAATTTAAAAATTAAGATACTAAAAATACTAGTAAATTTACTACAAAGAACTTATAAAAATGTAAAAGTAAATGTGTGGGTGACACATTAATAACATAAAAAATAAAATTTTGAATTACATATATATTTTAATTTTGCTTATTTGACAAAAAAAATTTATTAATTGATCTTAAATGGCAATATTTGCATCAACTATAACATCATTTGGTTCCAAAAAAAAAAAAAAAAAAGGAAAAAAGAAGAAGAAGAAACTATAACATCATTAAGATTAATAACTATGAAATCAAACTAAATTCGTTTTCAAAAAAAAAAAAAAAAAAACTAAATTCTAATTAGTTTAATTTGATAAAATCTGAAATTCAAGATTTAAACTCTACTTACACTAAAAATTAATTATTAAAATAATTTTATAATATAAGTACTTATCATAGAACCGACGGTAGAAAAACTATGCAATCTAGGATAGAGGATCTCCTTCAAGAGCTAGTATGTATGGTTGCCTAGTTGGACAGAAATCAGCTTTTATACAAAGCCAGCTGATTATTTGACTTTTAGGAACTACTGTGGGGCCCATCAGAGCTGCTAATATCAGCAATTTTAAAAAACAAAAAAAAAAAAAAAAACAAAAGAAAAATAAATTAAATATCAATTAGAAATGTGGTTGGTGGAAGTCAATGTCCTTTCTCACAGTTTGTTAAGGAAGGTTAGTGTGTAAGATTGGAGAGAGAGAGAGAGAGAGAGAGAGAGAGAGAGGGTCAAAGTGATAGACAGAGTGGGGTTATCATATCATATATTATCAATACCGGTATGTTTTGGATTTACTACTAACAAAGTAATTGTGCCTTTGATGCGGAGAGTTGTTTCTGCTTTGTTTGCTTTTAATTATATCTTTAACAAACAGTGTCACAGAGAGAGAGAGAGAGAGAGAGAGAGAGAGGGTTAGGTCTTTGAGTTTGAGCTCTTTCATGTTTCCTGGGAGTATTTTGACTCTGCTTTCTCTCTATTCTGTGTTGATTTTTTGAGAAAGCCCTTTTCTTTAACATTGTTTTTTTTTCAGTGTCTTGTGGGGTTGTGAGCTTCCTAATGAAAGTTTGAGGATCTGGGTTCTAGGATTTGACCCCTTTTACTCTCGATCTTTTTTGGGTTTTCTTCAAATTCGTTGTTTTTGTTGTCTATATGTGTGATTTTCCCAGTTCCCAAACTAATTGAATAGCATTTTTGTTGTGGGGTTTTCACTAAAAGGTCTTAATTTTGGGTTTGGATTCTAGTTTTTCATCATCACATTTACTTGGTGTCCAAAAATAGATCTGTGAATTTTTGGGTTTTCTTTGATCTGAATTGCTTTCATGCATATGTCCATATGGAAACCCATTTCCCACTGCGCTGCTCTGCTATTGGACAAGAAGAGCAGAAAAAAATATGGGTCTGATTCTGCTTCCGAAACCAAGAAGAACTCATCGGTTCTCAGGAAATTGCAAGAGAACAAGCTCAGGGAAGCTCTTGAAGAAGCTTCTGAAGATGGGTCTCTCTTCAAATCCAAAGACATGGAGTCTGAGGCTAACCAAGAAGAGAGCTTGGGGAGGTCTCGTTCGCTTGCCAGGCTCCACGCCCAGCGTGAATTCCTCAGAGCCACTGCACTCGCCGCAGAGCGTACTTTTGAGTCTGAAGATGCCATTCCTGATCTCAATGAATCTTTCTCAAAGTTTCTCACTATGTATCCCAAGTACAGGTCCTCAGAGAAGATTGATCTGCTGAGGTCAGAGGAGTACTCTCACTTGTCCCCAAAGGTATGCCTTGATTACTGTGGGTTTGGCTTGTTTTCTTATATTCAAACTCTTCATTATTGGGAGTCTTCTACGTTTAGTTTATCTGAAATTACTGCAAATTTGAGTAATCATGCGTTATATGGCGGTGCGGAGAGAGGGACTGTTGAGCATGATATAAAGACTAGGATTATGGATTATTTGAACATCCCTGAGCATGAGTATGGCCTTGTTTTTACTGTGAGTAGAGGGTCTGCTTATAAATTGTTGGCCGAGTCATACCCTTTTCATACGAACAAAAAATTGTTGACAATGTTTGATTACGAGAGTCAGTCTGTGAATTGGATGGCTCAGAGTGCTAGAGAAAAAGGAGCTAAAGTGTATAGTGCATGGTACAAATGGCCAACCTTGAAATTGTGCTCCACTGATTTGAGGAAGCAAATTTCTAGTAAGAAGAGGAGGAAGAAGGATTCTGCGGTGGGTCTTTTTGTGTTTCCGGTTCAGTCTAGAGTTACTGGGGCTAAGTATTCGTACCAATGGATGGCACTAGCACAACAGAATAATTGGCATGTCTTACTTGATGCTGGGTCATTGGGTCCCAAAGACATGGATTCACTTGGGTTGTCCCTATTCCGACCGGATTTCATTATCACATCATTTTACAGGGTATTTGGATATGATCCAACTGGTTTTGGATGCCTTCTGATCAAGAAATCAGTGATGGCAAGCCTTCAAAGTCAATCTGGATGTACTGGGGCTGGAATGGTGAAGATTACCCCGGAATATCCTTTGTATCTGAGTGATTCTATGGACGGTTTGGAAAGATTGGCTGGAATAGAAGATGATGAAGTTGCTGGGAATGGTGAGAAAACGTCTGAAACTCGCCAGGGAACACAGCTGCCTGCCTTTTCTGGTGCATATACATCTGCCCAGGTGAGGGATGTGTTTGAGACTGAGATGGATCATGATAACAGCTCTGACAGGGATGGGACAAGCACAATATTTGAAGAAACTGAGAGTATTTCAGTTGGGGAGGTGATGAAGAGCCCAGTTTTCAGTGAAGACGAGTCATCAGACAACTCGTACTGGATTGATTTGGGTCAGAGTCCATTGGGGTCTGACAATTCAAGCCAACTAAACAAACAGAAAGTGGCCTCTCCCTTACCGCCTTTTTGGTTTACTGGCAGAAAGAACCACAAGCAGCTATCCCCAAAACTCTCTTCCAAGATATATGGTAGCCCATTATATGATGACAAGGAGGTTAGTCTCGGGCCTCATGATGACCACCATGTGCTATCATTTGATGCTGCTGTCATGTCAGTTTCCCAGGAACTGGACCGTGTCAAGGAGATCCCTGAAGAACGATTTGCAGAGACAAACCCCACTGCTGGAAATTGTGGAAAGTGTTTTGATCGTGTTCATGTTCAGGAGATCCAAGAAGAACTTGCAACTAGCAAACCCCTTTCTACTGGGTCTATGTCCAAGTCTCTGGTGAATGGGGTGAATGGATCCCATGTCGACATATCAACTTCTGCCTGTCAGCATTGCAGCCAAGAGAATGGATCAACCTCTGAAATTTTCCCAGAGGTGAAAGAGAGTGCCATAAGAAGAGAAACTGAAAGTGAATTTAGGTTGTTGGGGAGAAGGGAAGGGAATAGGTATGCTGGTGGTAGATTTTTTGGGGTGGAAGAGAATGAACCATCAAGCAGGGAAAGGAGGGTATCCTTCAGCTTGGAAGACAATCGTAAAGAGCACCTCCAGACATTGGAGCCAGTAGAAATATCTGTAACCAGCCTGGATGATGAGGAGCAAAGCAGTGATGGTGAGTATGCTGAGGGTCAAGACTGGGACAGGAGGGAACCTGAGATAGTACCTCGACATCTTGATCACATTAATATGTTGGGTCTCAATAAAACCACCCTCAGACTGCGGTTTTTGATCAATTGGCTTGTGACCTCATTACTGCAACTAAGATTACCTGGTTCCAATGGGGATGACGGTCCAAATCTCGTCCACATCTATGGCCCAAAAATAAAATATGAAAGAGGTGCAGCTGTGGCTTTCAATTTGAGAGACAGAAACCGGGGGCTAATCAGTCCAGAAGTTGTTCAGAAGCTGGCTGAAAGAGAAGGTATCTCTCTTGGCATTGGCTTCCTCAGTCACATAAGGATTTTAGATAGCCCAAGACAACAACGTGGTGCTTTGAATTTTGAAGATACTACCCTGTGCAGGGCAAAGGAAAATGGCAGACATGATGGAGGAAAAAGCGGATTCATACGAGTTGAGGTTGTTACTGCTTCCCTTGGCTTTCTTACTAACTTTGAGGATGTTTACAAGTTGTGGGCTTTTGTGGCAAAGTTTCTTAATCCGGCATTCTTCAAAGAGGGTGGGCTTCCAACAGTAGAAGAAGGTTCTGAGACATAAGACAAAACATGACAATCTTGCTGTTGAAGTATGAGTATAGTTGTGCTTTTGGCTTTGAAAATTCTTCAGAGGAATCTCCCTCAGTCACAGTGGAAAATTGAGAAGCTTCAGAAAGGAGGAAAAAACCTCTGCAAGGATGGAAGGTATTTATTTCTAAATGGCCAGATACCAGATACCTGAGCCCTTTGCTCTTTCTCAGGACACAATGCATCTGGGTGAATTTGTTAATTCAAGTTTGTTATAGCTCCAAGTTTTCTTTTTCTTTTTTTCAAGTTCAGGTTCTTGTAGGGTTGGCTTTAGAAATTGATATCTTCTCAGGAAGTCTTGGTGAGCTCAAAGCTGAAATTTCTGGACAAAATTTCACCATGACACTACATTCTGGTTCTGCTCTATACAAAATTAGATTTATTGCATCTGTAAAGAATTAGCTTAGTGCCTACTGTGGACTGTGGTTTGTACTAGTACTCAATGGCATGTTTATTGTTGCCTCAGGAAAAAAAAGGGTTTAGGATCCCCCACAATGCATCACAGAAAGTTGGTTCAAATTTGAGTTCACATGAAATCATCACTTACATAACTTTTATTGTATTCCAATTACAACTTTTTACCATAGCAGTTACGAAAAAATTGAGAAAATTGTTGTTTATCTAATTAACATTGACAAAAATTTCTATCAGGATCAGTTGCTCGTCTAAATTGGATTTCATGTCAAAGGCATGATTAGTAAAGTAGGTATCCTTTTCTTGACATGAAAATAAGAAATTATGTTTCTAGCGAAAAAAACAAGAAATAAGAAAGTTTATTCTATTACTGAGGAAGTCCAATTCGACTTTTGTCTTGTTTTGTTTTTCTTTTTCTTTTTTGAAGAAAAATATATCAAAAAAAAGAAGGAACAATTGGAATTGGATTAGATTTAGACCAGGCCTACTCGACCACCAAGAAAGAGTAGTGATTTGATGTTAACAGGAAATAGATATTCTTTGCATAATGCGAAGAGCATTATCAAAATGGAAAAAGTAAAAGTAACCAAAGATTGGCCTAATTTAAATGTATGGGATCTCTTTTGTCTTTGTAATTATCATAATTGGGCCATACCCATTGAGTTTTGTTCCCATGGAAATATTATGGCGAAAGTAGAATCATTCGGTTTCTATTTTCTTTTGACCTGTGGATTCTGAGTTCTAGGGAAGCTTGAGAGGGTCCTTCTCGTGAAGTTGGTGGGGTATGATAATCCAAAACCTGTTTTTTCCTATAAAAGAAATGGAAACAAGCAACCTAGTTGAACAAGCTTCAGTTTCAATATATTTTTCATCAGGGAAATCTTTTATACCATCTAAAAGATTGCATTAATGCAGGAGAAAAAAAGGGGTGTTTGACAAAATCGTTCTCAGAGAGCATTTGTGGGGAAGTTATCTTCTAAAGTAGATTATAGTTATATACATGCTAGTTGGTGACAGTGATCCGTTGACAATCTCGAGATGAAATAAGATGCAGTTGGCTACTAAACCAATGGATTTCAATTGTCAGCATTAATATCAGAAAACAAATAGAATAATGGAAACATAAAAAATGGGATCAAGAAGTTTCTGTAATTTAATGTCATTATCATAACATTAAAAGATAAGGACACCCTCAACTTCAAGATAAATTCTTTTGTATTATGTATAACCCAATAAGACACATGGAAACATACAGATAACAAACTTGTGATCTCAATTAAAAATTGTATAATCAAAAGTCTACATCGTGCACCTATTTTGAAAGCCCTTCCTGTCTTGATACAGTTGGTTCCTTTCTCTAAAATGAACCACCAAGTTAGGCCAGATCACCCACACCCCAAAATGGCGGGCTTCTAGACCATATGACATATAGAAACCAAATGTGAATTGAATGTTGAATAAAGAATCCATACTCTTAGGTCCTGATTGGATCCTGGTTGCAACTCATGGACTTTCGATTTTAAAATTTTGATCCATGAAAAGATGTCTCTCCCCTATTGCTATCATTTGTCCGGGTGACATCAACAGATTTGGTGGAAGCAAATCTAAGATTCCATCGCCTTTATAAGAAATGCAGCCTCTAATGCCGATTCCTTGCACTGCAGATACCTGTTTTCCTCCACTATGTCTGTTGTTAAATTGAGCAATATTGGACGTTTTGAATCATAAATTGTACGTTCACGAACTCGTGCAACCCATTTTGCAGCTTCCCACACCCCAAATCTGAAACATGTAAAAAAAAAAAAAAAAAAAAGTCAAAAGCTCATTCCATCTGTTCTGTAGAGGACTTAAACAAGCACATTTGACTGATGAAAAATACATGCAAGTAGATCTCTTTTCTTTCTTCGTTTATTGTTTTTACCCTGGTGGAACAAGTATATGAATATCTGTCTATTCACACTCAGGAAAGAGTTATAATAGGAGCCAAGAGGCCATAATTTAGAGACTACTACTAAATATCCGGACTGAAGTCTTCTCACTTCATGTTCTGGCGCCTACCCAGTTGTAGCTTTGGAACCCTGGTTGATATAGTTTACTTCACTGTTAACCATCATACTTCCCTCATCCATCAGCTGGCATATGGTTATCTACTAACTTTGGTTCTGATCTTTCTACACTTTCACAGGTTAATAAATATTGCAGAGGCAAAACCTAAAACAAGATTTAAAAAATGTTACCGTGTATTGAAAGATGAGGTAACTAATACAGCTGGATAAAGAACATCCTTCTGAATATTATCGTAAGGAGAATACTTCTGTATAGCATGAAACTCATCAACATCCCCTGGGTACCCAAACTCTTCATAGTCGGCAGCCATAAGTGGTAAAATGGGGTAGAGAAGAGTGTTGCTTGGATCCAGAAATGGAACCTGAAACAGATACAAAGTTGAGAGTGACTTACAAAGAGGAATCAACAGATGAGTCAGCTCTACCATAAGTTTTATATGCTCAATATAAAGAGGGTTAGGTTTGAGTTATGTATAATGTAACTTCTTTTTTCAATGTTACAACACTTCATAATGTGTTTTTGACAATTCTACCATTGGATTACATAGTCTCGTTATTCCTTACATGCTTACAAAATATCAAGATGGTTAGAGATTATAACTTAAAAAAAAAAAAGGGTTTAATTTCAAGTTTTTTGTACTTAAAATATATACAAAACATTAGTTTAGGGATTAAATAGTAAAATAACATCCAAAAATCACAAATTTTTGGCATGCGTGTTGAGAACAAAAAGATTGTGTAATCCAACAACGTGATTTTCAATACATTAATCCAATCAAAAGCCATTAAGTAGTGCCAAGAGCCTTGTAACAAAGAGTTATTCCAAGTGTACCCTAATCCTGACCCATATATATAAGTGCTGTCAACTGGCACTTCTTGGTGTTGGAAGGTGTTTCTAACGAAGATGTCTGTTGGACTTGGACTTTGGTTTTCGTGCAGCGAAAACAAAACAAGTATTTGTCACGTAAGACTGTTCTATGTGAGAACAATGAACTCCATTTAATCCAAGCATGCAGACTAAAAGCTATGAAATAAGAACAAATGAGATTCAAAAGCAGGCAGACAGATCCATTTATACCTTCAAAATTGCAGCATGAAATAAATCTGGACAACAATTGATGGCTGAAGCAACCAAAAGTCCTCCAGCACTATGACCCCAACCAGCAAGCTTGTTTTCCTGCACAATCCCTTTCTCAATAAGGAACTTGGCACAGCAAAGATAATCCTTTATGGAATTATGCTTCTTAGCACGCCTGCCATCATGATGCCACTTTTTACCCCCACCACCACCACCCCTGGAATGAATCATCCAGACCATCATAGTTAAGCAATAGGCAGTGAAACAGCACTTTGTGAAAAGTATAAGTTTTTCCATGCAGCTCAGTTCACAGAATAGCCATAGAGAACTTTAGTTATTAATATGAAACAAACCTAACATCAGCATAAGCAACAATCCAACCACGATCAAGAAGGCTTTTCAACTCACTACGCCATCGTTTGTCAAGTAATTCACCGTAAGCTCCATGCCCATGAAGTAGCCCAGGGTTTTGATTCTCTTTCTTGTGTTTGCGTGAATAAACAATAGTCAAAGGAACCACAACCCCATCGCAAGAAGAGACATCATAGTGTTCACAAGCATAGAACTCAGAGAGGTCATTCCATGAGTTATCATCTTCAGCATTGATTTCATTCATGGAATTGGAATTTATGATATTTGAGCTTTTTTCAGCAATGCTTGCAGAAGAAGCTGTTCCATACAATATTCGTGTTCTTTCATGAAGAAGATTTTGCTGTTGAATGATATTCCACTTGCCACTTGAAAGGTCATAATCAACCACAGCATCAGGCATCTGTGAAAAATTCAAGAGCATGGGTTTAATTGGATTGGGGATGCACACAGTCTCATAAAAACGTGAAAAATATTTTTTAAAATGACACCTCCTCATCATCATCTTATGATAGTAGGAACACTAAGCTAAAATGTGAGTTACCAAATGATATGAATTCAGTAATTCAAAGTGCAGAAGCATGCATGCTATGCCTAAAGAACCTAACTTCACAGCCTCAGCTACTAAAAACTAAAAATTGAAATCAACCAGGGGAATTTTAAGCACCAGAAAATTAAATATAAAAATAAAGCATGTGAAACTGCAGCCAAGTTCAAAATCTCCACTCAATCATTTATAAAAACTTTGATCTCCAAGGCCTACCTTGAAAGCCAAAGGCCTAAGATAGAGTCTGGAGAGTAAAATCATTTTGTCTGGTATAAGAGATGTAATACATTAAGAAACAAATCTGTGACTCTGATATGCAAAACAGATGCACACAAAGACACATACATAAATACCCAAACACATCAGTCTCCTAATGACAACTGATGACAAGTAAATTGAACCTGAAAACACCATTTTCCAATTCACATCTTCTAACTACGTTTACATTAGGGTTAAATAGAGAATTCTGGGCCATTGCCACCAAATACATTTGATATCACAATAATTCATAAAGTGGCATCCTCAATCAATCATCTGAAGAAAAGGACATATTTACTCACATACCACAGGTGATGAAATTGTAAAGCGCATGGTTGATGAATAGAAGTCATAATTTGGCCCAGGTGAAATTTGAGAAACATGTCTTGGAAGAGGGAGGAAATATGGGTTAAGCTCTTTCGGATGAACTGCTCCCTGCCACAAGAGTGAAAAATATTAGAATAAGAATAGTCAAGAGCATGAGATAAATATGGTCATGGTGAAAAGGTTGTTGTCAACACATGATGTGCACAAATGCCAGATTTATTTTCATGTGCCTACCTTCCCAACAGGCAATGGGAGAGTAACTGAACAAATTCTGAATTTTCTACCTTCCCTAGTAATAAGTACCAAGTGTTTATCACTGAAATCAACATCCTCAACAATCAAATCTTCATCATCAACAAATACACTCTGCAGTAAAAAAAAACAGTGATTACTAAAAGAATAAGTTCGATCTTATCATTTATGAAAACCAGCTAAACAATATAGTACATTACTGAAAGAGTACTAACTGAGAGTAACAATCAAGACAGACAAAGAAAATCATATGGACGTAAGGACATAACAATTGAATGCTAATGATCATACTTTAAAAAATCATCACAAGGAATAAGGGAGGCTTATAGGGCATTTAAAGGCATAGTTGACCCACTAACCTCCCATATTCTTGGACTGGAAGAAGCATCAACAGGACTACGAAGAAGATAATGATAATCAACTGATTGGCCCTCTTTGGTTGCATCTGTAAATAAATAAAGGTATCCTTGATGATGCTCAACTATGCAGTGGGCTAGACCTTGACACTCCCAAACTAATGTCATGCCAGACAATGGATCAGCTGCATTTATCAGAAATACCTAAAACATTGTCACTATCATTATATCATCTCAATAAATTAATTTTAAAAGATCCTTAGTGTATAACAATGTGTTTTCCATAGATCACCTTTGAAGATGTAGTCGAGAATGTATTCACAGTCACAAATCGGAAATCCTTAGTATGTCTAATGTTAACATAAACATTTTCATCTGATTCTTCCAGAAGCAACACATCTTCATCAGTTGATCCAATCATGCTACAGTATATCCTGATGACAAGGGAAAAAAATGCCAACTCCAATTTTTTTAAATCCAACAGATAACAAACAAATTATAACAAAATGACATAAAGAGAATTGCTATAATCCAACAGTCACATACCGGTACGGCCTCTTATTATTATCTGTAACAACATAGATCAATGCTTGCCCATCCTTGGCCCATGCCAAATTTGAAACACGTTCCGCCTGAGGTTTACTACATAACGAACCAGAATTCAAATTCCTTACAGACAACCTGAAGTAGTCATTATCCTTATCATACATAGTATACGCAAGAAACCGGTGATCTGGAGATACTTCTGATAACTCTTCATAAGCATAACCTGTAAATAATTGAGACTAAAATAAAATTAAAACTGTGTATTAAGTTCTTCATTTGGTTGGAACTTGGAAAATATTATAGGAATGGAATTTAAAAATGCCATTATATGCTTATAAAGCATGTGCTAGTGAACTGAAAACTAGGCAAAGTGTCTTATAATGTTTTAGTTCCTTAACAAAAATGATTTTGCACCTCCAAATCTCTCGGCTTCCTGATTGTAATCAAGCAGCTTCTGCTCAATTCTCTTCCCGGAAGTAAAATCAAATCCAGCTGAAGGATATTTATGAGAAATAAACTCCTCATTCAAGTTTGCTAATCTCCTACATAGTACTGCATACTGTTTTCCTTCTTCCACTCGTCGATAGTACAACCTGTGGCAACCAAAATTCACTTCAAAATAGTGAAAATAACAAAAAACAACACTAATATACTGTTGGCGTTATTTTCATTTTGGTCCTTTTAAGTTTCAAGATTTTTTATTTTAATTTTTTTTTAAGAGTTTCAACCTATGCCGTTCGCTTCTGAGATAGCTCTTTATCATCAAACTAAGATACTAATCGGTTTTTGGTGTAGGTGGGAATTGAACCCCAGATCTTTTATTTAACTATCAGAAATTTTACCAGTTGAGCTAATTGAAACTCACCACTTCATATATAATTCTACAATCATATTGACTTTACTCTCCATTTCTATTAGTAACCTGGTCCATTAAGTGAAGTCATCCGCATAAGTTCATTTATGTTGCTATGTTCATTAAGGTCCATTTGAAACAGCTTATTTAGCTGAAACTGAAAACTTTTTGCTGAAAATACTGTAAATAAAGCTAAAAGTACTGTATATAAAACTAAATAAACTGGTTAATATAAGCTATCCCAAATGCAATCTAAGACATATGTAAGTAAATTTTGTTAATAATATGACGGTTAAGTGCCACATAAGTTCCGTCTATTAAGACACATCATCCATATAACACGAGGTGTCACCAGAATACTAACGGAAATGATGACATATCAGCCAAGCGGAATTAAACATGAACGGTAAAAATGAAAATTTTGAAACGTAAATGGTAAAAATGAAAACTAACCCAAAAGAAAGTAAAAAACCACAAAAGACATACCAAGGGCCCCAGCGAAGAGGAGGGGTGGAGAGGTCGAAGGCGAAGCGAGAGGCCATTTCGGATTGGAGTTTGGCTTGGAGGCGCTCTGTATCGGACATGACGGCCTCCGTGTACTTCTCTTCTTGCTCCATGTACACGTCCATGTGCCGCATCGCTACTTTGTCGCTCAGGTTCGACATCCAGCTGTACGGGTCTTCCCATGTCGAGTCGTGGAACGTGAAGCTCTGTGGCTTCCGTGGTGGCTTCGGGGGCGTCGGAGGGGCTGGTGGGGCTTGCGGCTTTTGGGGCTTGTAGTGAGCCCACCGGCGGAGGAGGCGGTGGCCGTGGTGCCGCATAGTTGGGTTGGGTGGAGTGAGTGGAGCTGAGGAGAGGGGTTTGGGAAAATGGCTTAAGGGTTTAACAGTCCATGAGAATCGACCAAAAAATGGCCCATATAATTGCGAACTAGGGCCAGGCCCACCTCGTTTTTAATTTTTTTTGTTTGTGTTGTTGTCTTGTAGGTAGACTGTCATACTAAATTGGTTAACACATTTTCCTAAATAGGAGAAGGCGACTCACATGAATATCTTGCTGGCTAGTTGCATGCACCTACTATGTAATACGCTTTAATTTTTTTCATTCATACAGAGACATTCAAGTGAGTTTCAGTTAATTAACTGATAAAGTCTTTTATGGTTAAATAAGAGATTTGAGATTCAATTTCAGTCTACACCAAATACCGATTAGTGTCTTGGTCGGATGATAAAGAACTATCATTAAGAGCGGACGCTATAAGTTGAAACTCTAAAAAAAACATCAAGAGCGAATGCCATAAGTTGAAACTCTAAAAAAAAAAAAAAAAAATAGAGACATTCAAGATTTAAATCTTTATATTTAATTATTAAATTATAAAAAGAAAGAATAGTGCTCATTAAATATTGATAATATGACAAAATTCAATCTTTTTATTTCAAAATAAATAAATAGGATTTTAGAAACTTTAGTCTCACAGTTACAAACATAAACAAACTTGAGCTTGTTTAATGAGAAAATAAACTAAAATTTAATATGTATAATATTATTGGGTAATGAGTCCGAACTCAATTTGTGTTTAAATTAAAATTAAAATAACAAGCTTGACTTATAATACTAGGTTTGCTTCCTTTATCACCCTAAATTTTCACTTGGCCAAAAGAGTAAAAGGCTATTTTTGTTGAAAGTGAGAGATCTACTAAAATTGTTATCCTACAATCAAGCCTTAAATGGGCATAGGGTCAAACTTGTTTCTTATCAACCCCTATGTTGTTCATGAACAAATTTTATTTATTTGGGCGCGAAAGGCTTATCAAACCAGCCTGGAAAGAGGGTTTTTAGCTTTAGTTTGTGGTTACTTGTGATCTATAAATGTATGTTGAGGGAGGGGTGTGGGACTTAGGACAAAGTATACTACGTATAATTTTTATATTCATTATAGAAAGTTGAGGAAATTTTTATCCTTTGATTTTGTATAATTTCATTTTAAAAAATAGTATCTTTTACTTTTACATTCAAATCCATTCCTTTTTTAGCGGAAAACTAGTCCCTCAAAGAAGTGCATGATTTCCCATAAATCCTCCTCCTTCCAAAAGCTCTGCAATTTATCACTTATTTTCATGAGTCAAATAAAGTTGTTTAGCGAATCAAGCAACCATTTCAAAAGGAATTAGGAAAAAAAGATCTGCTAATCCAACAAGAAAAGAAATTGCAATAATACAATAAAGGAAACATATTTAAATCAAACTTGTAAGATTAAAAAGAGAAAGCGATGAAAGATTCATGGAGGGGCTTTGGTTAGACCATCAACTAATATTATGCGGTTGTCTAGTTGGATAGAAAACAGCTTTTACACAAAAGCCAGCCAGCTGATTATTTGACTTTGAGCAGCTCCACTGGTCCCACCACACCACACCATTACAAGCAATTTCTAAATTTATTTGAAAAAAAAAAAAAAACAAAAGAAAAATTAAATCAAATTAAGAGTATGTTTAGATATCACTTATTTTGCTGAAACTAAAAAATTATTGTTGAAACTACTATAGATAAAAATAAAAGTTAGTTGAAATAGTATAGTGAAGTGCATAAATAGTGTTAAAAAGTGTCGTGAGGCCTATGAATAGTAACAAAAATAAACTAAATAGTGAAATAATTTTAATTTTTCATTTTAATCCCACACACACTAAGTTTTACTTATATGTAAAATTAGGGCCGTTTGGTATAGAAGTTTAAATACATGTTTTTAATTTTTAAACAACATTACATGTATTTTCACATACTTCTACACCCACCCATTTTTTTTAAAATACAAATAACGTTACCGGTAAAACGTTACACCCATAATCATTTACTTACAAATTGGGTTTTTGTAGAAGTCAAATGTCCTTTCTCACCATTTTTAAGCGAGCTTAATGCATAGGATTGGAGAGAAGGAGAGACTGAGAGAGAGTCAAAGTAATATACAGAGGCAGAGCCAGAGTGGGGTTATCTGTAGCACTGGTATCTCTTGGATTTACTTCTAACTAATAACAAAGTAATAAATGAGCATTTGATGTGGAAAGTTTGCTACTTTGTTTGCTTTTTAATTGCTCCTATATGTTTCAAGGGTTAGGTCTTTGAGCTCCTTCATTTCAGCTGCTTCGTTGGGAGTATTTTACACACAGAGAGAGCAAGGTTTCGTTTTCTGAGGAAACCCTTTTCTTTTTTAACATTGTTTTATTTAGTGACTGTCTTGTGGGGTTGTGAGCTTCTAGTGAAATTTTTGGGATCTGGGTTCCAGGATTTGAGCCCTTTTAGTCTATCGATCCTTCTTGGGTTTTCTTCCAATTTGTTGTCTATATGTGCGAGTGTGACCCTTCTCTCATTGCATTTCTGTTGTGGGTTTTCACTTCTCAGCCCAAAATTGTGCACTGAGGTCCTAATTTGTGTTTGGACTCTCAAATTTTTCAAATTTACTTTTTGTCCAAAATTGGATCTTTGAGTTGTTTGGGGTTTCTTTGATCTGAATTGCTTTCATGCATCTGTCTGTATGGAAACCCATTACACACTGCGCCGCTCTTATTTTAGACAAGAAGAGCAGAAGAAGAAAAGATGGGTCTGAACATTCAGGTATTGAAACCAAGAAGAAATCATCGATTCTCAGGAAATTGCAAGAGAACAAGCTTAGGGAAGCTCTTGAAGAAGCTTCTGAAGATGGGTCTCTCTTCAAATCCAAAGACATTGAGTCTGAGACCAACCAAGAGGAGAGCTTGGGGAGGTCTCGTTCGCTTGCCAGGCTCCACGCCCAGCGTGAATTCCTCAGAGCCACTGCACTCGCCGCAGAGCGTACTTTTGAGTCTGAAGAATCTATTCCTGACCTCAGTGAGTCTTTCTCAAAGTTCCTCACTATGTATCCCAAGTACCTGTCCTCGGAGAAGATCGATCAGCTGAGGTCAGAGGAGTACTCTCACTTGTCCCCAAGGGTATGCCTTGATTACTGTGGGTTTGGCTTGTTTTCTTATGTTCAAACTCTGTATTATTGGGAGTCTTCTACGTTTAGTTTATCTGAAATTACTGCAAATTTGAGTAATCATGCATTATATGGTGGTGCGGAGAGAGGGACAGTTGAGCATGATATAAAGGCTAGGATTATGGATTATTTGAACATTCCTGAGCATGAGTATGGCCTTGTTTTTACTGTGAGTAGAGGGTCTGCTTATAAATTGTTGGCTGAGTCATACCCTTTTCATACGAACAAAAAATTGTTGACAATGTTTGATTATGAGAGTCAGTCTGTGAATTGGATGGGTCAGAGTGCTAGAGAAAAAGGAGCTAAAGTGTATAGTGCATGGTTCAAATGGCCAACCTTGAAATTGTGCTCCACTGATTTGAGGAAGCAAATTTCTAGTAAGAAGAGGAGGAAGAAGGATTCTGCGGTGGGTCTTTTTGTGTTTCCGGTTCAGTCTAGAGTTACTGGGGCAAAGTATTCGTATCAATGGATGGCACTAGCACAACAGAATAATTGGCATGTCTTACTAGATGCTGGGTCATTGGGTCCCAAAGATATGGATTCACTTGGATTGTCCCTATTCCGACCGGATTTTATTATCACATCATTTTACAGGGTTTTTGGGTTTGACCCGACTGGTTTTGGATGCCTTCTGATCAAGAAATCAGTAATGGCAAGCCTTCAAAGTCAATCTGGGTGTACTGGGGTTGGAATGGTGAAGATTACCCCTGAATTTCCTTTGTATCTGAGTGATTCTATGGATGGTTTGGAAAGACTGGCTGGAATAGAAGATGATGAAGTTGCAGAGAATGGTGAGAAGACGTCTGAAACTCGCCAGGGAACACAGCTGCCTGCCTTTTCTGGTGCATATACATCTGCCCAGGTGAGGGATGTGTTTGAGGCTGAGATGGATCATGATAACAGCTCTGACAGAGATGGGACAAGCACAATATTTGAAGAAACCGAGAGTATTTCAGTTGGGGAGGTGATGAAGAGCCCAGTTTTCAGTGAAGATGAGTCATCAGACAACTCATACTGGATTGATTTGGGTCAGAGTCCCCTGGGGTCTGACAATGCAAGCCAACTAAACAAACAGAAAGTGGCCTCTCCCTTACCGCCTTTTTGGTTTAGAGGCTGGAAGAACCACAAGAGGCAATCGCCAAAACTTTCTTCCAAGATATATGGCAGCCCATTATATGATGACAAGGAGGTCAACCTTGGGCCTCATGATGATGGCCATATGCTATCATTTGATGCTGCTGTCATGTCAGTTTCCCAGGAACTAGACCGTGTCCAGGAGATCCCTGAAGAAGAACAATTTGCAGAGACATACTCCACTTCACAAAATGGTGGAGAATGTTTTGATCGTGTTCATGTTCACGAGATCCAAGAAGAGCCTGCAACTAGCAAACCTGTTCCTACTGGGTCTATGTCCAAGTCTGTGGTGAATGGATCCCATGTCAACAGATCAACTTCTGCCTGTCTGCATCGCAGCCAAGAGAATGGATCAGCCTCTGAAATTTGCCCGGAGGTGAAAGAGAGTGCCATAAGAAGGGAAACTGAAGGTGAATATAGATTGTTGGGGAGAAGGGAAGGGAATAGATATGCTGGTGATAGATTTTTGGCCTTGGAAGAGAGTGAACCGTCAGGCCGGGAAAGGAGGGTATCCTTCAGCATGGAAGACGATCATAAAGAGCGATTGGAGCCTAGGGAAATATCTATAACTAGTCTGGATGATGAAGAGCAAAGCAGTGACGGCGAGTATGCTGATGGCCAAGACTGGGACAGGAGGGAAACTGAGATAATATGCCGGCATCTTGATCACATTAATATGTTGGGTCTCAATAAAACCACTCTTAGGCTGCGGTTTTTGATCAATTGGCTTGTGACCTCATTACTGCAACTAAGATTTCCTAGTTCAGAAGGGGATGATGCCACAAATCTCGTTCACATCTATGGCCCAAAAATTAAATATGAAAGAGGTGCAGCTGTGGCTTTTAATGTGAGAGACAGAAACCGGGGGTTAATCAGTCCAGAAGTTGTTCAGAAGCTGGCTGAAAGAGATGGTATCTCCCTTGGCATTGGCTTCCTTAGTCACATAAGGATTTTAGATAGCCCAAGACAACATCGTGGTGCTTTGAATTTTGAAGGTACGACCCTGTCCAGGCCAATGGAAAATGGCCGACATGATGGTGGAAAAAGCGGGTTCATACGAGTTGAGGTTGTTACTGCTTCTCTCAGCTTTCTTACAAACTTTGAGGATGTTTACAAGCTGTGGGCTTTTGTGGCAAAGTTTCTTAATCCAGCATTCATCCGAGAGGGTGGGCTTCCAACAGTAGAAGAAGGTTCTGAGACATAGGTCATACATGACAATCACTCTGTTCAAGTATGGATATAGTTGCATGCTTTTGGTATTGAAAATTCTTCAGAGGAATCTCCCTCAGTCACTTAAAGATTGTGAAGCCTAAGAAAGGTTGGAAAACCTCAGCAAGGATAGGAAGGTATTTATTTCTGAGTGGCCAGATACCTGAGCCTTTTGCTCTTTCTTAGGACACAATGCATGTGGGTGAATTTGTTTATTCATGTTTGTTATTGCTCGGAGTTATCTTCTTTCAAGTTCAGGTTCTTGTAGAGTTGGCTCTAGAAATTTACATCTTCTCAGGAAGTCTTGGTGAGCTCAGCTGAAATTTCTGGACACAGTTTCACCATCGTATAACATTCTGCTTGTGCTCTATACAAAATTAGATTTCTTGCTTCTGTAAAGATTTAGCTTATTCTGCCTACTGCAGTTTATAATACTACTCAATGTCATGCTTATTTTAGACTTCAAGAACTTCTACATGTAATCAGAGTGAAAGTTGCTACCATCCTCCATTTTGTAGCACTTAACTACAAACCAGCCACAGAGCAAGGACCTTCATTCCTCACAGAACCTTTTTTTTTTTTTTTTTTTTTTCAAATTGACTTTGTTGAAAATTCCTGTCTGGATCAGTTGCTTGTCTAAATTGATTTCAGGTCAAAGGCATTATTAGTAAAGTAGATGTCGTTTTCTTGACTTGGAATATGAAATTTTATGTTACTGATGAAGTTCAATTCGACTTGGATTAATCTTTTTCCTTTGTTGGAGCGTGTATATATATATATATATATATATTAAAAAAGAAAAAGAAAAAGAAAAAGGGAACAAATTGCTTTGACCAGGCATAGTCTACGGCTCTACCACCAAGAAAGATATATTTGATATAAACAGGAAGTAGATATTCTTTGCATAATTTGAAGGGCATGATCAAACTGGAAAAAGTAAAAGTAACCAAAAGAAAAGGAAAAACAAAAAAGAAAAAGAAAAAGACAGTAAAAGTAACGAAAGATCGGCTAATTTAAATGTATGAGATCTCTTTTCTCGTTGTAATTATCATAATTGGGCCATACCCATTGAGGTTTTGTTCCCATGGAAATATAATGGTGAAGGTAGAATCATTCCGTTTCTCTTTTCTTTTGATATGTGGATTCAGTGTTCTAGGAAGCTTGAGAATCTCTTTTTTGTGTAGTTGGTAGGGTATGGTCATTGCATTGCTTCATTACTAGTTCTAGAACTTGTGGGAAATGACTATACAAACCCTATTTTCCCTAAAAATCAAGCATAACAGGCCATCTCATACCTGTAACATGACCTAATTAGAGATGGATGAGACGGGCGTGAGGGTCTCCATATAGAACATTATTCTTGAGGTGATAGATTTCAACAAAAATTTCAAGACAGAATCAAGACTATTATAAGATTAAGATATATACAATAATGGAAATATAGTGGGATCAACAAGCTTATGGAAGTCAATAGGTCATTATCATAAGATTAGATTAAAAGATAAGGACACTTCCAACTTCAAGATAGATTTGTTTTGAATTTTCATTTATTACCTATATAGGCACCAGGAAACTTTACAGATAGCAAACTGTGACCTCAAATTATTACTCCTTCTGTCCCAATTTATTTGTTCTGTTTGAAAAGTCAAACTTTTTAAGAAAACATTATTTATTGTCTTGTCTGCTTTATAAAAATGTATAAGTTTACAAAATTACCCTTAAATAAATTTATCAGTTTTTTTTTTTAAAAAGAGTTATTCTTAATGAGGCAACTAAAAAGATACCCCAATTAGATTGGTTTTTTTAAATATTTGTTAGTTTTCTTTTCAAATAGTTTTGAAAATAAAGTAGAGATATAATAGGAACATTAGTAAATTAATGACTTTTATTTTTAGAAACATGACAATATTTTGGGACATTCCAAAATAAAATAGAGGACAAACAAACTGGGATAGAGGGAGTATTAATTTTTTTTTTAAAAAATCATGATTAAAGTCTACTTCGTGCACATACTATAGAAACTAGAAAGCCATTCATGTCTTTGATACCGTTGCCTGCTTTGTCCAAAACTAGCCACAACTTCACAACCCCACTCAATGATACCTGAGAATGTATAACTATTTTGTAATAAGATAACTATTTTGTAATAAGGTGTGATATATAAAAAGTAACAATTGTTTCAAATTTCAAGTTTTTTTTTTTTTTTTTGAAAGACTTCTACAAATATTTTTTATTTTTTTATTTCTACAAATATTTCATTATGTTGTGGGTTTCAGTTAACTCAACTGGTAAAATTTCTGATGGTTGAATAAGAAATCTGAGGTTCAATTACCGCCTACACCAAAAATTGATTGGTGTCTTGGTTTAATGATAAATAGCACAATTATTAGAAGCAGATACCATAGGTTAAAACTTTATCCAAAAAAAAAAAAAAATCATTATATTATTTTTGGTTCAGTTTGCCTTTTGTTTGGATATAATGGTTGGATTTCTTTTTACATAATCTTGGAAATAAAGTGACTCGCTCTAACTAGCTTTTGTTTCCTAATTATTGCAAGATCTTGGAAGCTACATTTGGTGGCTACATGCTACAAAAGGTTAGGCTAGTCAGTTAGAGTCAGCTGTGTTTTTTGGGTGGAAAAGAGAGTAGGGCAAAAAACTTGCACCATAGATGGCAGAAGCATGATAGCTCTATTGGGGTGGAAATTTCAAGTACAAGACTTAGTACACATGAGTTAGACTCATGCAAAAGGTTCAAAAGAAACCGACTCTTACCCTCCAAACCGCACTTCCTAAAAAAACTCTTGTGCTTTTGCTGTCTATTGCCCACAAGGAGTCGGGCTTAATTGAATCGAGATTGTAGAAACTGTGTCATGAAACGACCATAAACAATGGGGAATTATTAAAAAAAAAAAAAAAAAACTACACCAAAACACATATATAAAAAACTTAAATTAGAGTTGTAAGAAAGAACTAAAATCCATTAAGAGAGAGAGAGAGAGAGTACTCATATTTCTTGTGTGGAAAAATATGGATTGAATAGAAGAAATAATACTGAATTAATTCAAAATAAGATGGGGAGAAGAAGAGTCCAAAATCCAAATATAAACAAGAGGAAATTAAGGATAAAAAAATTGAAACGGTAAAGTAGAGAAGGAGGAAGGGGAAAGGTTGGAGGAAATACAACAGTAAGAATGAACTAATACGGAGAATAAATTTTATTTTTTATTTTTAATGATGGAAAGAAAATGATGATATGACTACTTATGTAGCTTAACAGAAATGTAATAACAATAAATATTATGATGTTTTAAAAATGATGAAACAAAAATGATGATTTGGTTGTTGATATGACTCAACAGAAATATATCAACAATTAATATTATGTTTCAACTTTTAAATATTATAGAAATGAACCAAGTTAGGCCAGATCATCCACACCCCAAACAAAGTGGGCTGCTAGACCATATGAACATGAATAAAGAATACAGAATTCATTACTCTTGGGTCATGATTCTTGGTTGCAATTGATAGATAGTTTCTATTTTAAAATTTGATTTATGAAAAGATGCATTTTCCCTATTGCTACTATTGTTTGGGATCAACAAATTTTGGTGGAAGGAAATCTAGGATTCCATCTCCATTATAAGAAATGCAACCTATAATGTCGAATCCTTGCATTACAGATACCATTTTTCTTCCACCACATTAGTTGTTGTAGGAGTTGGCTCATAGTTTGTTATTGGGCCACTAAATTGGGGGCCTTATTAGCATAGTAGAGTGGAGTAGAATGTAACGAGTGGAATGGAATGGAGCGAAACCTATTTGAGAAATTTGTATTGGGTATGATTATTATACATAAACACTGTTGTAATCCTATCTTCTCATATATTGGATTATTTAGTTGCTCGCTATTGTGGACGTATATACATTGCCGAACTAGATAAATTATTTGTGTTGATTTTTCTTATGCATCTCTTCTTTATTCTTTGTGTTAACAGATTATTTCACACCAATTGTTAAATTAAGCAATATTGGACTTTTTCATTTAGATCATTAATTGTATTTCACGAACTTATGCAACCCATTTTGCAGCTTCCCCACACCCCAAATCTGAAATATGTCAAAAAAATATGTTGAATGCCCCATTCTACCTTCTCAATAGATAGGCACAAAGTTCCAACGATGTTACAATTGGGTAGAGACTAAAGAGGGAGAAGTTTAAAGGAAAATTGTATTAGAGTATACATATAACTTTAGTATTGATTATTTTGTCTATCTTATAAGGACTCATCTCTTTGTTGTCCAACTAGGAGTCGATTGACGAGACCCACACATGGAATCATGCAGTTTCTTGAACTGAGGTGCGTGATCCTTGCTCCACCAACCCACAATTTCCAATTTTGGGCATAAATCCTGAAATTCCAGCATTCCATCAATGTCATTATGTCTGTAGGGATAAAGGGCCCAAATATGGTTATTGGGCCGTGGGCCGTGTTCGAGGACATCAAATAGTCCGAGGACAGGTAATGATGATGGAGGCCTATAGGACGATGGTCCGTGGAAGAGGTTTGGTCATGAAGAGTTGGAAATGTCGTTCGAGGAGAAGTGCCTCCTCGGCTAAACAGAGTAGAGGTCATAAGCCCGACCTTTCATCAAGAACAAAACAACAGACAATCATGCTGTCAAGGATAAGCATCAGGTGGGGATAAGACAAAAGAGAGTTGGGAAATATCTGAGAAGAAAACTGCTACCGCTGCATTGAATACTCTGCAGCTAACCCCCTGGCTGCATTAATGTGGAGGTGATACTTGAACAGTAACATTCAGCCTTACAGCTACCCACCAAGACTTTAGGAAGATATTGATGAGAGTATCAAAGCCAGCAATCTGATCTACACGTAGAGGACTGAGATGAAGTAAGGAAGGGGAATAAAAAGAACAAAAATCCCATTGTAAAGGGATCATCTGATAATCTGTAGAAAAATCACTGTACACTCAAGAACTGTAATTGTGGTTAAATTTAAGAGAACTATATAAGAGCAACCTTCCTCGGACATTACCGATGAGGATTTTCCTTACTAAAACCGTTTGTTTATACTTGCCAGTAACAATTAGCCTACTGTGATCGTTGTCCAACTTATTAAAGTTCAGTTTCTAGTCCACTCTTTACAAATTCATTGTTTTGGGCTCTTTGGGCCTTTGTCCATTTCACTTGGGCTTTGGGAGCAAAATGTGCCCTTACAATGTCCATTACATTATGCCTCCAATAAATGGAGGAAATCAATGAAAGGTGGCTAGAAATCACCTCTATATAAACATTACTACGCACACGGTAAAGTATGAAAGATAAACCTTGAAAGTTGAAATACTATTTTACTTAATAAAAATTGGGTTTTAGTGAGTTCTGACTTAAACATTAGAAAAACTTAATCCGACACCACATCGGTGCCCTTTGATATAGTGATCTTCTTTTGTAGGTCTTCCAAGCATCTATTTGAATGAGTGACCCACTGAAATTTTTGCATTATCGTACACCCATACCTAATTCTTCATCGATACTTTGAAATTTTTGCATCATCATGTCTAATTCTTCATGTATATTCTCACAAATAAGAGGATTGACATATTTGGTTTAAAAATTTTAAAAACCTAATAGCATAATTGCATTTAGAAAAAAAAAAAAAGTATGCTTCAAAAAGATGCATATAACTTATTTGAAAAATGAATTCTTTTTTTAACAAATGCGGACAATGGTTAAGATGCACTTAATGCTTTATTAAATAATATTTTTATATATTTTTCAAAAAATAAAATTAAACTGTACACATATATCCAAAAAAAAAAAAATACATAATTATAATAAATTTGTGTGTGTAAGTCAATAGATCATAATCATATGTATTTTAAAAGTGTACACCATAGGTCATAATTGAATATTTATTAATCTTTAACTTGTACAGATAAAACTCGATCATTAACGGGACTATAAAAAATAAGCCAACTTATAAACTTGAAAATTCGGGGTCCTAATAACAGTATTCGGGTGAACTTAGGCTTGAAGAGAAATCTTTTGCTTCAATTCAGTTCGGACCTTGGACCCCTTTTTTACTCTTTAGTTTCTCTTTTGCTCCAGCAACCAAGCTCAGTGTGAATAAAGAAGAACCGCCTCTCCTTTTTCTTGCTCCTGTTTTCCCCGCTCTTCTTTCTTAAACTGTGCAAGCTTATCCTCTGGTTCCCTCGGTATTGGAGTCACTTTTGAGTCTTTTGACCTTCCTCTTCTGTCTCGGTTTGAAAGGGACCAACCAATCTTGCTGCTGGAGTTCAGGTTTAAACAGAAGTAGAAACTACATTAGGTTCCTTTCTTTTCTTTTGGGTAGACATGTGACTGTGAGAGGGACAAGTGCGGTTGATTATGCTTAGCTATTATAGCTAGACTATCAAAGGGATTGGGCTGCTCTAATCATATTTTTATTGGATTAAATATGTTGGGCTCAGTTAACTGTCTTAGGCCCAGCCCAATTCGTCCTTTGTTTATTGGACCTCAAATGGAACAAATGATAGTAGGAATAAAAGGTTTGGTCGATTAAATACCTGTTAAAGGCACCGACACCATTTGGATAAAATATCTTATTTATTTTATATATATATATTTTTGAGAATCTATTTATTTTATATTTTTATTGCAGCTAGGCATAACATTTTTGGTTCTGGTTATTTTTTTGTACTTTCTCTGTGGTTGAGTAAATCATTATATATCGATATTAATTCATCCAAACAAAGAAGTGGGGGTTGGTTGAAGTTTGCTACGCTGCTTTAAAACCAGAACCAGAGCAATAAAAATGCCATCCTGTACATGCATTTGGACTGGTAAGTGGTATCTACTGTGGTTCAAGTCATAAGAGATCCTAAAATCAAAACCTCTTAATAATATTTTAAGGCCACTTTTAAAGAATTTGTCCCTGTAATTACTAGTGTGGTGGGACGAAAGGACTGTATGCGTATACTTAAGGAAATAATCATATACTTAAAGGTCTGTATACCTTGTTATAAAAAAAAAAAGAAAAAAAAGTGGTAGCTCATTCATTACGGTACTTGCGGTTCACCATCTGAATCAACAATCAGAAACAGCTATGAATGTATGATAAGTTGCATATTTATAGAGCACAACCACCCAACCTCAACACAAGCAACTACTCGTATTTACTAAAGACTATACGTGACTTTCTGAAGTTCTCGTGGCTCAAGCGGTAGTGACACTGACAGTTCAGCAGTTATGTCAAATGCTCCACATTTCTTCAAGATAATTCTCAACCATTCTCTGCTAGATGGGAAGCTTGTAAGCATATCCATCTCTGTAACTCTGTGTTTGTGATTTAATAACTTGATGCTTCTATATATACTTTGTAAAATTAATCGGGTCAAACACAAGCCAAATGGATTTTTTTTTTTTTTTTTGGTTTTGTACCGGGTCATTCCGGCCATACCAGGAAATGCATGGGATTTAGGCCAGAAAATTCATACCGGACCCAAAAAAAAATTTATTGGGTTTCAGATCTAATAATCTCTCTCCTCTCTCAATAACTTACTAACTTGCTCTTGCTCGGGTTGCTGCTGTCGTCAACACAGTGCCGTTGTCGCCACCATTTTCGCCGATCTCCTCCTCAGCTTCTGCTGCTTCTTCTCAAACTCCACCACTTTTTTTTAATATAACTATTTAATGCTTCATTTTTGTGTTCACCCGAGTGCGAAAATGCTATTTTAGCACTCAACTGCATCAATGATGGTAAAAGTCAATTTTTTTAATATAAATTATAAAGTGCAAAGAACTTTAGAGTATTTAAATTAAATTTAACTTTTAACACTTTATAATATATTATACATCAAATTTTCTATTTTTACATACAACCTATTAAAATTAAAATAATATAAACAACCAACGTATTAATAAAAATCATTTAAAAAAAAAAAGTGAGAGGTTGGGAGGAAGGAGACAATAAAAATCATTTAAAAAAAAAGAGTTGTTACTTATAGCTTAATGTTAAATTTTTTTAGATATAACATTTTTGATATAGCACGATTTTTATGATTTGAGGTGCTAAAATAGCTTTTGAGTGGTTTTACCACCTCTATTGTGATTGCTGCCAGAGCCTAGATGATAAACACAAAAAATATTATTTAAAAAAAAGTTAAAGAGAGGGGGATTTTTTTTTGGAGAAAAAAAGAGAGAGGGACTTGAGCGGTAAAAGAAAGAATAAAGGAATAAAGATAAGGTGAAAATAAAATATACATTTGAACACCCTGATGCCAATTTTGAACTTCAAAATAGGATAACAGTGGCTGCCTATTTCCTTCTCCTAACTCCTAAGAACAAAATTAGTGCACCTTTTTGGTGGTGATGGCATGGCATATCTAATTGGCCTTTTGCCCTTAAATATAAAATGGAGTATAACTGTATGATAGTAGAAAGGAATGAAGTTTTTTTTTTTTTGGGGGGGGGGGGGGAAGTATTTATTTGCATTTTAATCGAATAAAGATAAAATGCAGGAAATATTTTGATTAGTGTAAAGGAAAGACCAAAAGAACCATTCCCCCTAACTCCAATTTATGGCCTATTTGGAAGTTAAAAAAAGAAGGGAGAGTAGAGTAGAGGGAGGGAGAGTAATTCAATCACTTTGTTTGGAAGTTTTTTAAAGAATGAGGGGGAGGAGTTTGGAAGGGTTTCAACCACTTCTAACCCCTAATTTTTAATTCTCCCAAATTGGAGAGATTTGGAAGGAGAGTAGAGTAGATAAATTATTGACTAGATAAATTTCCCAATTTACCATTTCTAAATTAATAATAGACCAATGTTGCAAGTCTATTTTCAAATAGGGGTAAATTTGTCTATTTTAATCATTTCCTCTCTTCTCCATCCTAATTTTTAAAACATCCAAATAAGGGGAATGACTAATTACTCCCTTCTCCCTTACTAAATTTAAAAACATCCAAACAAGGTGGAGGGGAACCATTCCCTTCTAGTCTCTTCCTTCTCTAAACTTCCAAACAGGCCATTAAAGTTCCAAATATGGTAATGGTGACTGGATGTGGCCATTTCCTTCTCATTCCATTCTCCTGCTGATGGTACTCTCAAGCAACCTATTAAGAAACAGAAGCAATGTTTTTTCTGTAAAGTGATTAAAGAAAAAAAAAGTTATAACAGGTTGTGTGCATTTAATACTAGCCTACTAGATTTTATGTGCAAAGTTAATCAAAGATTCATTCTTTACAGAGGATCCCTACAAAGTTTTCAAGGAAATATGGACAAGGAATGTCAAACTCGGCATTTCTTAAGCTTCCGAGTGGTGCAGAATGGAAAGTAGAAATGACAGAACATGATGGTGAGGTTTGGCTAAAAAAGGGTTGGCAAGAATTTGCCAAGTATTATTCTGTAAAGCAAGGACACTTCCTAGTCTTTAGATATGAAGGAAATTCCCACTTCCATGTACTCATATTTGATGCTAGTGCAACAGAAATAGAATATTCTCTTAATAGCTCTCATGGTGAGGAGGGCGAGCTTACTGAAGAATTTCAAGGTCCTAAGATGGAAGAAACTGAGAGTGATAGCGCCATTGAAATCCTAGGTTGGTTTCCACCATGCCCAAAAAGAAGGGATAAATCACCACTACCGTGTCTTCGACCTCACAAGAAGATGAAAACTAATCCAACCGGTAAAATTGCTAGCACTTCTACTATGCAAATGCCTCATAATCAGGTATGGGTCAAAGAGCCTTGTTTATACTGTTCTCATAATCATGTTTAACTTAATTTTTCAGCAAAAGGTCTTAAAGGCATTTCTACCACTGAGCAATGCTCGAATTCTAAGGTTGTTAGAAGGATCCAGCCACTGAACAACAGCAAAATAGCTAGAGCTCTTCAGAGAGCAAGTGCCTTCAAACCTAAATATCCATATTTCATGGTTGTCATGCAACCATCGTACTTGCATCCTAAATTGTGCTTGGTAAGCTTCCAATTTAACAGCTACTTCTTTTTTAGGACAATTTAATAGCTACTTGATCATCACAACTTCTACAAAGTTCACTTTGCATGACAAGATACATTAAAGAGAGGAAATTTGGCAGCAATGCATTCTTTCAGAGCTACTTTTCAGTTTCTGTCTTGATGGGAAAAGTAGTATTCCTTATAATCTTTTTCATCTTCTTCTTCATTAACTTTTTTCCCTAGAGTATACCAATCGACTTTGCGAGTAGATATTTGAATAAGAAGCATGGGGATGCCATCCTCTGCATTTCTGATGGGAGAAAATGGCCTGTTAAGTATACTTGCCAGATGTTTGCTACAAAACCAAAAAGTTTCTTCAAATGTGGTTGGAGAACATTTGCAAAAGACAATAATCTGGAAGTAGGTGATGTTTGTGTCTTTGGACTGTCCGAGGGCACTAAAATGTCTTTCAAAGTGGTCATTTTCCGTGTCAATGAAGAACATTGCCTCCAACTGCCAGTGCCAGGTGAGGAATCTGCTGAATTTTTCAAAAATTAGTTCTCCATTAATTTGCATGACTTCATATATTCAATTTCTTTTATGTTGTGTGATCATCTCTTGACAATGGAGTTAATCAAGTTGAACCCAAGAGAACTCTTAAATATGAATTTGAGTATCCAGCAACCATGAAATTGGCATGTCTAGCTCCGGTTACAAATCCACAACCAAAAACCTTCAAAATTCTCAAGGAAATTTCACAACTGAACCTCAAGGAACACAATCTATTGACAGGAAGATCAATAAGTTAAAGAGAAACTTAAACTCACCTAGTTCCATGCGAAGTTTTGAAGGTATACATTAGGACTCATTTATGTTTCTGCTTATGTTATTTGTTATTCAGGTCAAATTACTAAGCTTGGGTCAGGTTATTTACGTTCTTCTTGAATGTTGATCTTGGACAGGGGGGCTTAATTTTTCTGCCAAAGAAGAAGGTAGAGGCATGCCTGATTCTCCTAGGTGCCCTGAATCTCACGGTTTTAGGGAGACGCAAGGACTGACTTACATTGAAAAAGCTAGAGCACTTAAGAGAGCTTGTGCTTTCAAATCAGAAAATCCGTATTTTATGATTGTCCTGCAACCATCATACATTTATGGTAACAACAACTTGGTAAGCTTTCAATTCAAGGCATGCCGGAGAATCACAAGTTTAGTAATCTTCAATTTGAAAGTAATATGCATTAATTATCATTCTCTCCTCCTACCCCTCTTTAGGTTATACCTCTCGACTTTGCAAAGAAACATTTCAGTGAGAAGCATGAAGATGTCATCCTTCAAGCTTCAGGAAGTAAAATTTGGCCTGTCAAATACAATTTTAGAGAAGCCTATGGAAGACAAAAAGCAGAACTTTGTAGTGGTTGGAAGGCATTTGTCCGAGATAATAACTTGGAAGTAGGTGATGTTTGTGTATTTGAGTTTATAAAGGGCATTGAAATTTCACTGAAAGTTGTCATTTTCCGAGACGCTGAAGATGCAAATAGGCACGGGGATCCAGGTAAGAAATCTTTTTAATTATTAATTCAATAGCCCACTTAGCTTAAATGCATATGTATTTGAGTCAATCTAATTGAGTCCAAGACAAACTCAAAATTTAAATTTACAATTGATCTTACGAGCAATAATGAACAGAAAATACTCATTGTTTTAGTTGATCTAACACAGGCAAGTTCAAACAGTGGATACACAAGGAGAGCATCAGTAAGCATGTTACTCAAAGGCCTTCATCTTCAAGGGCTCAGTTGTTGAAGCTCCCCACAAATTCACCTCAGAGAATCCCTTCTTTGAAGTCATTATAGGGTCAAGTTTTATGGAGCGTGCATTGGTAAGGTTATGAACAACATATTCTTATACTAATTCGCATGAAACACTTCTATATTATGCTCAAAAAGAATATCAACTCCCTTTAGCGTAGGAGAACACCCATCATATTAAAAGCTACAGGTTGATAGAGTTTTCTTGCTTGAGTAGAGCCATCAATATTATTCAGATTTAGGTTAAATAATAATAAATCATATCATGCACAGCAACGGAAAAGTAAATAATACCACGATATGATAACCCAGGAAAACCGATGAAACAAATCGTTTCAAGGTAAAAACCTGGGGAGCATTTGACCTAGCAATCCTCAAGGTAAAACAAATCCGCTATAAGAGAATTAAAGTTTTTACAATCAAATTTTACCCTAAATCTATTGCTACCTCAAGTAGTAACTTACTGACACGACCACGTGCAAGTTTCGAATCCACGGATTCCTTCTCTCCTTGGATTTACTGCAACACAAGCACCCACGCTTGTGACTTTGAGATCCCACTCAAAGGTTTCAGATCACCCTCAGTTGTTGATCTTTGTAGTAGCAACTAGGTTCTACCACCGCTTGATTGTAGATCTTGCTCCAGTAGACGCTTGTGTAGTTAGAAGATACAAAACCTCTCAGATCTCACAAAGAGTAACACATAAGTCTTCCCAAAAGTCTGAAAAACGTAGCTAGAGTTTTCCTTTTATATGTGGACAAGTTAAATTGAAACCCTAAATGTTTTCGCGGACTTGGGCCTGATTTAAGAATTTGCAGGATTTCTTTTTCTGCGATTGTCGATTGATCGGGCCTAATTCTCTATCGATCGAGCTTGGCAGATTTTGACTCCTCTTTTTTGCAGTCAGCTCGAACTTGAAGCTTGAAACATACACCTTGAGCATTGTCTAACACATAGATTAGACATGTTTTGTTCTCGGTTTGCCAACACATACAAAATATGATTCTAACAATTTAATCCTAAATCTTTAGAACCAACATAGTAAATTCCAGAATCATAATTTATAAAACATAAGAATTGGAAATGCAATGTCAACCATATATGTTATGATGCCCATCTACTAATCCTCATTCAATATATAGATCATTAATCAATCAGGAAAAAGAAAATTACTATTGTTCAATGAATAATACTTTGTCTCATAGTCAAGAGTTTTGTAGCTTTGTTGCATTGCTTGGTCTCCTTTATGAGAACCAATGTTTGAATCCCCACTTTTTGCAACAATTGAATTATATACACACATTATCTCTCGACTGCTATACACACAAAAGTGCCCCTGGCTTTTCTAAAAATACCCCTCCCCCTCTATTTTAGTGTTAATTTATTTATATAAAGAAAAAAATTTTTGAGTAGATTTTTGGTAATGGGCTAATGGCCCCTTCATATTTTTTTTTAAAATTTTTTATTATTAAAAAACAGTATAAATATTCTTTAATGTATGGTTGTCTCCCCCTTTTTTTTTCTTCTTTTAATATTAACTATTTTTCCATATATAACCATTGATTTTGGTATAGGTTTATAAAAACACATAAGTTAATTTCTTTATTAGAAGTTCTTTTTCCCAAAACAAACTCATTTGCATCTGCATTGAGAGAGTTGGCAATATAGGAATAAAAAGATACATTTAGCTGCCCCCTTAAGAAAAATTTCTTGTTCTGTCATTAACTATTGACTATCTGTTTTGTACAGAAAATATCGTTTAGCTTTATCAAAAGAGGTAATATTACACATAAACAGAAAGTGATGCTTCAAGTTGGGGATAAATCATGGCCGGTGAAGTTGTTGATTTATCCACATTTGTTATCAAGTCAGTTGTCTGCTGGTTGGTTTGCATTTGCAAGAGATAATGGTCTGCAAATAGGAGATGTATGTGCCTTCGAGCTAATTAAGAGTGATAAAGTTGTGCTCAAAGTTTTCATTTTTAGAGGCCTCAGTTAAACGGTTAGTGTTGTGATGTGATTGTCATTTTGGGAGCTTATTTATTTTGTGGTTTTTATGTTCCTCTTGTTCTGCTCTTTGATTAAGATAGAGATGATCTTTTTGTTGTATCTTAGGGCCTCTGGCCTCTCTTTGGACTTAAAATCTATTAGAAGTACATTGTATTTTCATAAATTATTTCTACCCAACAAAAAAAGTAGTGCAGACTGCAGAGTGCATAGACATTGGAACTATTGTGAAACGATGTGATTGTCCAAAGATTTTGGAATAATTGTCACTTGTGTGAGTTGGGACTGAACAGGATTTCATCTTGTGATCAAAGTATGTATCCAAAAATTTTCACCATTCAAGAATAAAATATATAATAAGATCCAAACTAACTTAATATATGAAAATCTAAATTAGTATTTATGTAGTACAATGTAATGTATACAAAAGAAAATATGCGAAGTATTCCTTTTTTAAAATTTTAACTTAATCATCACCTATTAAAATGGATCTCAAGCTTGATTTTTTTAAATAAAAAAAAATCCCTTTAATAATTTTTTATACAATTTTTTTTTTAATTTACATTATCAAAGAGTTTGTTAGGAAATCATCTTATATTTTGTTGCGAATTCTAGTTTTGAAAATATTCATGGTTGCAAAGCTAAATATTGTAGTTGGTTTCTCGTCATTCAAAAATAAAATAAAATTCATATAAATTATCTCATTATATGTTCAATATTCGTCTAACTAAAAATTATTTATTTTATTCAAGTAAAAAGTTTATAAAAAAAAAAACCACACTTCAAAAAAAAACTTCTAAATTACTCAGTTCAATCGCTCATCATTATGTCCTATAATATGTTAAATATTCTCTTACATGTTGTCAAATAATTTTTATTTTTATTTTTTAATTAGTAAGTTGCCCGTGCGATGCACGGATAATTTTGTGATATTTTATGTAAGACAGTTTTGGATAATGTTGTATATATATTATAAAGAAAAAATAAAATAAATTAGAGTAAAGAAACATATATATTTTGAAATATTGAAAATTAATTTAGTAGCTCACTGCATATTTGTAGCCTTTTTAAGGTAAGATTAATTTAAAAAAAAAATCATGAAACCAAAAATAAATGCAAAAGAGTAATGGGACCATGAAAATCAACTAATTTGTGTTGTGTTCACATGTTTCATACTATGAAATGAAAGTATGCTCAACTCTTTGACCGTCTTTCATTCATCGATAGTGTGACATTAAGACATGGTATGAGCAAGTGTGTATGCATTTGTCTTATAGATGATTTAAAATTAAACCATGGTAGAATATGACTTTACATTGCACACCAAAAATTCTCTCTACTTATATACCCAAAACAGAAAATATCCAACCAAATTACCCAAAACACACATATCTACTATCATTATTCAATTGAAGTACCACCATGCACCCTTAGCGTGATGGTCACTCCATATGTATAAATACTTGTGGTGTGTGAGGGGCAAGGGCTGGGGTTCAAGTCTCCAAGAGAGAGTTTCACACACATATACACTTAGATTATATTAGAGTAGAATTTCTATCTTATATATATATTTTTTAAATTATTCAATTGAAGTAATGAGAAAAAAAAAAAAAAAAAAAACTTTGGAGGAATATTATAGAATAGAATAAAAGTTGATATAAAATTTATCTTTTTCTTTCTCCATAATTCTAAAACAAAATACACATTTCAAACATCCACAATCAATCACATCATTTACAAAACCTACAAATCCACAACGTCTGACCTTAACATCAAAATCGTAATTGTCGTTGTCACTCAATATAAAATGTAAGCCCTCCTTTCTTGGTTGTAACCAACTCATACGAGTTAGGATTAGATGAGACACAATGTTAGAGCTAGGTAGGTGTTGTCGAAATATTGAAGGTAAATGACATCATTTTTGGTCTATGTGTATTTGACACGGGATGTCATGAAGGGCTATAGTTATATATATATATATATATATATATATATATATATATATATATATATATTACCATAAAGGGGGAAGGGGACGCACAGCTGAAGGGAAGAGACGGAAAAACTGTAATTAGGTGTTTGTCACGTTTATACATTTATGACTTTTTTTCTGCAACTCATAATCAGTCACACGTGAAAAAATTGTGATAAAACTATAAATGAAAAAAAAAAACTGTAATTAGCTGTTTGTGACCTCTATATAAATTTGTTACTTTTATTTTTACTACTCATAATCAGTTATGCAGAAAAAATGTGGTAAAAATAGTAAATTTGTTTAAGGTGCTAAATTTATTTTTGCGAGAGTGAGACATTGCGTGGTGTACGGATGGGGCCTACACGTGGAAGGAGTCAGGTGTATGATTGAATGCTTATCTGTGACGGTCCCATAAATCTAAGGGTGAAAAGGTTGACACATTGTCCTTAGTTGCGGCGAATAAACCCAATTATTCATTAATGGTCGGTAGGGATGGTCAGATTTTTTTTTTGTATAGGATAGAATATCAATTTATGATGTTGACATCATAATACTTCACCTGTTCACGGGTTGCTTTTTTAGTGCAGGGTAGGCTTTGAAAGTCGAGATCATTTATTTAAGAGGATGGTTAGTTTTATAATAAATCATAGATGGTAAGTTGTTATTAGTTCTAATTTAAATATATTACTAATTAAATTAGAACCCATAACAACTTATCACACATAATTTTGTTATGAAATTGTTATTAATAAGGGTATTTTTGGCACATAAAAAATCTTCTTAATTCTTTGACATGTCATAAGGAAACGCCTCACGTATGATTTGTCGGGACAAACTCCCCACTCCACCTCTTTATGCACCACCAGTATAGGCACCACACATTCAGTCCTGACAGGCGTTTCGCACGTAAGCTCAAATGCATGGTTGGCATGTAATCTCGACGGGGACTTTTGTGGGAGCCCAACAGGTAGATGTGTATCAACTCGACAGGTGACCACCTATAAGCCTAACGGGTGGATGTGCATGAGCTCGATGAATGGACGAGTATAAACCCAACGGTTGAATACACTGGGCCCCACAAACTTTTTGCATGTTCTCCATTCATATATCCCTATATGGGAATAACTTGCACACCACACCTAAAGACCCTACAACATATTCGTATCTTCCCCATATGGGAAGGGAAGCCCTCAAATCTCGGGGCCTTAACTCCAAATCTTCTTCATAAGGAAAGCTCCTACATTCAAGAGATCCTAGTCAGCCCTACACCACTACATAAACACCAGGCCTCCTCTCCACTAAGGTAGGTGAAATTTCCTAGCTCTTATACTATTGAATTCTTGGAGATTCTTCAACCACCGACTTAACGTTTGGAGGGTTTTTGACCAGCACTTCACCGGTGCTCTCTGTTGGTTCTTTGTTTTCTTATTCTTCAGGTACCCTTCTTGGAGCGCATGTGGATGATCAGCTCATTGACATTTTTGTGCATCAACAATTATAAATATTACATTTTTTTTTATTCAACGACAATAGACTTTATTGATTAAACTAAGTTTGAAATTCACACAAACATTGTACAGTAATATTTGAGTGTGTAAACTTGGTTTTAGATTATTAAATCCTTTTTTTTTTCAATATTTGGTGTGGGGGTTTTGAAATTTAACCATTGGATTTCTTTGTTGAAAACACTATGATATGCCAATTAATTGAGCTACAAAGTTCTTGGCGAATAATTAAAATTAAAAAAAAAATTATTTTTTGAGTGATTTGTAAAAGTTTAATGTTTTGTGTGAGTTCCAATTAGTTTAATTAGTAAAATCTCTTGCCATTGGATGAGAGATGTATGGTTCAAACTCAACCTACACCAAAATCAATTGGTGCATTGGCTTAATAATCAAGAACAATCATCATAGAGTGAATATCATAAGATAAAAATCTATCTTATCTATATGGAAAAAAATGATTAAGATTTGTTTCCTTCTATGTGAGAGAGAGAGAGAGAGAGAGGGAGGGGTCTATTAAGGTTTTGGATTTGGAATTGGACCGAATCCATTAAGGACTTTAAACCTTGAAATCACATTTAACTTAAAAGGAGTTAATTTCGTATTGTAGCAGTCTTGAAACAAAAAGCACTATTATTTCATGTTGGTGTAAATGTCGTCCACACTAAGGTTGTTCCAATTTTATTATCATTATTTAGTTAAGCTCAAAACTAGCCCTACGAGCCCAATGCACACATCACATTCTTTTTAAAGCTCAATGCTACTTATACTTGGCAATATTTCAAAAGTTCAATTCTCATTGGCAATATCAAAAGCCTAGTTTACGTTAGCACTATTAAAAGTCCAAGCTAGTTACTTGGCACTATTTAGTAAAAGTCCAAGATTGTCAATACTTGGCAAAATACTATATCATAAATATTTCACTTAAAGTCCAATGATGAACAATTATTTAATTTCTTAAACTTATTACTATAATATTACAAGCCCATGAAATCTATCTTATAAAACCCATGGTAACTATTTATGTTACGTAACACTATTCAGTTTTCCAAAACCCATGGCAAACATATATCAAGTCCATGGAGAATTATGAATTTGTGTTACTAATATAAAAGACCATGGAAAGTTATGATTATTTATCTTAAACCCATGACATTTATTTACTTCATACCTTACTATAAACTCATGGTAACTATTTATGTTACGTAACATTATTCATTTTTGTGGGTTCCAGTTAGCTCAACTAGTAAAGTCTTTGATGGTTGTATAAGAGATCTGAGGTTCAATCTCCGCCTACACCAAAAACTGATTGGTGTCTTGGTCTGATGATAAAGAGCTATCATCAGGAGCGGACGCCATAGGTTGAAACTCTCTCTCTCAAAAAAAAAAAACAGTATTCATTTTTCCAAAACCCATGGCAAACATATATCAAACCCATAGAGAATTATGAATTTGTGTTACTAATATAAAAGCCCATGGAAAATTATGATTATTTATCTTAAACCTATGACATTTATTTATTTCATACCATATTATAAACCCATGGAATTTATATAAGAACCCATGGTCACTATTTATCTTATATTACAACATTCATAATGTTTATTTCTAAAACTCATGGTAATTATTCACCATACAAGCCCATTATGATTATCTATAGAACAACCCATGAGAATGTCACATTATTCCATTATAGTGGTTGTTACCATTTTTATTTGAAACCCATGGATATTGCCTCTATTAAAACCCATGGTAAATATTATATAGGAAACATTGGAGGTTATTATTTAAAAACCCCAAAGAAAATATCATTTACAAATAATCCATGGCAAAAATTATGAGAAACTATACAAATTGTTATTTAAAACCCATGGAAATTAATACCTAAGACTTATCATAAATATTAAAGCTCATGAATACATTTCATTTTTACTAACAACTAAAACACATGTAGAATAAAAATCCATGGCAATATATGGTAATTTTGTCCATTTTGTATGGCTCACAATGAAAAAGAAAAAAGATTGGCCCAAGTGGAAAGATCCACCAAGTCAAAGGCCCACCAAAATACTCAGCCCTCATGGCCAAGCCCAACCTGAAATCTCAGCCAAAATAGTCTATGAGTGCAAACTAACCCAACTAGAGAACTCCCTTCAGTTCTGCCTTCTGCTGGAGAGCACCTCAAGAAACAACCAAGCTCCCAAACCAAATTAGGAGTTGGCCACCTATCCCATCAGCCTCTCTACCATTGTCATTTCTAACGTGAACAATACTAAAGGGCTAGGTTGACACCAAAAAGCTGAAATGTAATAAATGTCATTCTTTCTCCCTAAGTTTAAGTTACCGATGGAGGAAATCATGACCAAATCATCCAAACTTCAACAAACTAGCTTCTAAAGTACTAAAAATGTCTAAAAACTAATTCATGAACCAAGCCCATGAATTCCTAAAGTAGAAATTTAGGGAAATGTGGTTTAGAAGGCGTAAAAAGATCTCCAGCAAAGCTCCCTGAAGTAGGTTAAAAGCTTGACACCTAGCTTGGGGTGATAGCTCCTACTCTTTGAAGCTTAAATTTTAGTTACAGCAACCAAGTTCTAGCTCGATGTTTGTCTTGATCTTATTGGTTGAGATCAATCTCTAAATCTCAGCACTTAATGACATTACCCAAAAGTAAATCACACCATTTTTGGCCAAATCTTAAGTTAGATGCTCTGAATTTCAACTCCATCTAATATTACCCAAAGAAAACAAACATTCAAAAAGGAGCTCACACCATTTTTGGCCAAATCTCATTATGGATATTCTGAAAATTCCCTTACTAATCAGACCCAACGTTTTTGGCTTTTGCTAATTGCACTCGAAGCTTCACTATAAAAGGAAAGCATCATCTACTCACCAAAGGGGGACGAAATCTTCTCAAAGTCTCCATCAATCATGCTAATTGTAGCCTTTAATTCAAAAATAAGTTCATTTTTTAGTTCATAAAGGCCCATACCCATTAACTCACAAACATTCCCTCTATTTTCTAACAAAACCCAGCACCATAAAGGTCTCATGATTAGCTACAATCAGTCTCTCTTTATCGTGGCAAAAAATAGCCAAGTTCATTTACCATTTTACTTCCACATCACCATATATTTACCCGGCCACTCATATAAGAGTAGTTTTCGTCATTTACCATACATCCTTCGACATATTCTACCATGGGTATAAGAACCTTAGTTAAATATTTGCTGCACTAAGCTGTGGATTCTTTTTCTCCCTTCATTCCATCATAATTTTCATCTTTTACTTGTAATTATGAAGCCTTTAATCATTGTTTATTGCTATTATAATGAAGGCCATAATGTCTTGGTTACTATGAAAGTTTTCCCTCATGTTGACATAATAATAATGAGGAAAAGATACGATTTTTATCATGTAAACACATTTATTACTAATCAGACTTTACTGCTAGAGGTTTGTCATATTCACTATTGGACCACTTTCCTCTTGTACTTGTTATAATGGGTCCACTTTTATATCAACTGATTATGGAGGAAATGCATAATTTTTACTATGCGAATATATTTATTAATTTTTCAGACATCTATCGTTGGACACTTCTCTTGTTTACCGCTGAACTATTATTTAAGCACTTATTGTGGTGGGCCATTTTTTGTGCTAACATATCTTTGCAAGAGGTATTATTGAGGCATTATTATAATCTTTATTCGATGCAATCCGGACCTTGAGCAAAAATAGGCATTTCACACTTCACTGATAGCCTTTGGGCCATATTTCAAGCCCAAAGTCAAGTCTCGGTCTTGGCTTTCCAAATATTATATTGGAAACGAAAAAACTGCCCCCAACAACTTGATTTTGCAGCAACCCATATGGCTCGATCCTCATCAACAGCTAGATAAGTAGTATCTTGGTCTGCTCCTGATATTTCATGGTACAAAATAAATTTTGAGGGGGCTAATATTTTTGAAAAGGATAATTGTGCAAGACTCGAAGTTATCATAAGAAATTCAACGGGCTTGGTAATGGCTTCACTGTCATAGTTGATACCCTTACCTTTCTTAGTCTTTGAGGTTGAAGCCTTGGCAGCCAGGAGAGCACTTGAACTAACCGTGGAGATTGGGATTGATAGAATTATTCTGGAGGGAGATTCAGATGTCCTTATTAACACTTTGAAGATCAGTGTTAGGCCTCTAGCTCAGTTTAGCCATCTTGCAAATTATATTTTGTATCTTGCCTCACATTTTACAACTTAAAATTTTTCTCATTTACGTAGGCATTGTAACAAGGTTACTCACTCACTTGCGAGGCGAGTAACTCTTTCCCCCCTTTGTCAATTTAGATGAAAAACGTACCACCAGAAGTTGAATCTATTTCCAAACTGATTTGAATAGCCTCCCTAAATAATATGCTCAAACTTTCTTCTCAAATAATAATAATGCCAGGAGGAAGTTATCAAAACTGCTTGCATCTACGTCAAGTTATGGACATTAATTTCGTTTGGAGGAATTTTACGAATAATGTCAAGTTATGGACATTAATAATTAATTTCGTTTGGAGGAATTTTACGAATAATGTGACCTCTGTACTCTTGAGAATAAGGCAAATCCTAAATCGTTTTGCTTTGGTAAATCTTAGGCATTCAAAGAATGTCATAGTGGAGAACCTCCAATGACTTAGTAATATTCCTCACCTTCACAATGGATTTTTGTCACATCACGTGTATTTTTTTAAGATGTTCATTCAAAGTAAGGAGTTGGATTTGATTTGGACCCCTCCTCTCGATGTACTCCTTTTGTTACTCATGAACATCTACTTCGCCCACACATGAAAACAGATCGAAGCTTGAAAACGCAATCAAGGAAAGAACAGGAGGAGGCAGCACCAGACTTATGCTTTGATTCCATCTTCCCCTTCTGATTATTCTCCATCAACCACTTCTTTGTTTTCTCGGCAACAGTCTCTTTCTTGCTAAAGGTGTAGCTTCTGAGGTACCTCTGCCTCCTGGAAACATAGCTCTCATGGTAGACACAACTTTCAGAGTTTACCAAAGAAGAAAGTTCCTTCTCTTTCTCTTTATTAATCATGCTTACTTTTCTTTTTAAGAACTGTGTGTCTGATTCAGGCCATTGGTACGTAAAGCTTCACAAAGCTTGTTTTTATTTGGGTTTGGGCATCTAAACAGCCTGCGGCAACGCAGTTTGAGTTCATCATCCTCTTCTTCAACTTCCTCCTTCAGTTCACTACTATTCTTATGCGCTAATGCCTTCTTCAAAGAGGGTCTAGACTCTATTCCGTGAGTTCCTTGGCTATTCTTGCTCTATTTATTGTGCATGGACGACAACACCAATTAGATTAGGTTTCGAATATCCTGTTCCAGTGTTCCTAGTTGAATAGAAAAGTTATACACACTAGGAGTTCGGTAAAAGAATTTCAGTTTTATGTTTTAGTTTCCTCGGAAAAAAAAAGTTTTATGTTTAGTTTGCAACTTCTACACGGAATAGTATTCGACCATTGGTGGAGAACTTTCCCAAAAAAAAAAAAAAAAACACATTTATACAATTATACTCCGTACGTCCCTAAAACAAACAAACAAAAAATTACCAACCTTGTAATAATATTTTATATTTTTGTATTGGTATTTGTATTTTGTACAACTACAAAATGATAATCTAGTAGTAATAGTTTGTTGTTACACTCTATCTCTAGAGTTAGAAGTTTGAACCACATTTCTCTCTCCTCTATCATTTACCTATAAAATAAATAAATAAAAATTAAACAACTTTAAAGTTTAAACTGTTATAAAATTTCATTATAAATTTTTTATGTAACATTTTCATTTTGTATGGTACTTTACTTTTAAGAAATAAAGTACTAGGTAAATTTTTTTTTTTTTCACATTTTTTTTTCTTTTGTAAATTTTATATTATTAAGTGGATTATAAATATTTAAAATAGTAATTAGTGTTTATAGTGTGAAACTGTAGAGTGATTTATCTTTATCTTTTTTTTTTATGGTACTTTAATTTCAAGAAATCAAGTATTGGGTAAATTTTTTTTTTCACATTTTTTTTCTTTTGTAAATTTTATATTATTAAGTAGATTATAAATATTTAAGATAGTAATTAGTATTTAGAGTGTGGACTATAGAGTGATTTATCTTTATCTTGATTTTTTTTTTGTATGGTACTTTACTTTCAAGAAATCAAGTATTGGGTAATTTTTTTTTTTCACTTTTTTTTTTTTTTTGTAAATTTTATATTATTAAGTGAATTATAAATATTTAAAATAGTAATTAGTATTTAGAATGTGGACTGTGAAGTGATTTATCTTTATCTTTTTTTTTTCTTTTTGTATGGTATTTTATTTTCGAGAAATCAAGTATTGGGTAATTTTTATTTTCACTTTTTTTTCTTTTGTAAATTTAATATTATTAAGTAGATTATAAATATTTAAGATAGTAATTAGTATTTAGAGTGTGGACCGTGGAGTGACTTTTCTTTATTTTTTTTATTCTTTTTCTTTTTGTATGGTACTTTACTTTCAAGAAATAAAGTATTGGGAGTTTTTTTTTTTTTTTTTGTAAATTTTATATTATTAAGTGGATTATAAATATTTAAGATAGTTATTAGTATTTAGAGTTTCGATTGTGAAATGATTTATCTTTGTCTTTTTTTTTTTTTTTTTCTTTTTGTATGGTACTTTACTTTCAAGAAATCAAGTACTGGGTAATTTTTTTTTCACTTTTTTTTTTCTTATGTAAATTTTATATTATTAAGTGGATTATAAATATTTAAGATAGTTATTAGTATTTAGAGTATGGATTTTGGAATGATTTATCTTTATCTTTTTTTTTTTCCTTTTTGTATGGTACTTTACTTGCAAGAAATCAAGTACTAGATAATTTTTTTTTTCAAATTTTTTTTTGTAAATTTTATATTATTAAGTAGATTATAAATATTATAAATAGTAATTAGTATTTAGAGTGTGAACTATGGAATGATTTTTCTTTATCTTTTTTTTCCCTATTTGTATGGTACTTTACTTTCAAGAAATAAAGTACTGGGATTTTTTTTTTCTTTTGTAAATTTTATATTATTAAGTGGATTATAAATATTTAAGATAGTTATTAGTAATTAGAGTGTGGACTGTGAAATGATTTATCTTTATCTTTTTTTTTTTTTCCTTTTTGAATGGTACTTTACATTCAAGAAATCAAGTATTGGGTAAATTTTTTTTAAATTCTTTTTAACTTTTGTAAAATTTTATATTATTAAGTGAATTATAAATATTTAAAATAGTAATTAGTATTTAGAATGTGGATTGTGGAGTGATTTATATTTATCTTTTTTTTTTCTTTTTGTATGGTACTTTACTTTCAAGAAATCAAGTACTGGGTAAATTTTTATTTTTTTTATTTTTTTTTATTTTGTAAATTTTATATTATTAAGTGGATTATAAATATTTAAGGTAGTAATTAGTTTTTAGAGTGTGGACCGTGGAGTGATTTATCTTAATCTTTTTGTTTTCTTTTTCTTTTTGTATGTTACTTTACTTTCAAGAAATCAAAAACTGGGTAAATTTTTTTTTCACTTTTTTTTTTCTTTTATAAATTTTATATTATTAAGTGGATTATAAATATTTAAGATAGTAATTAGTTTTTAGAGTGTGGACCATGGAGCGATTTATCCTTTTTTTTTTGTATGGTACTTTACTTTCAAGAAATCAAGTACTGGGTAAACTTTTTTCTCACTTTTTTTTTCTTTTGTAAATTTTATATTATTAAGTAGATTATAAATATTTAAGATAGTAATTAGTATTTGGAGTGTGGACCGTGAAGTGATTTATCTTTATCTTTATCTTTTTGTATGGTACTTTACTTTCTAGAAATCAAGTATAAGGTAAATGATTTTTTTTTTCTTTTGTAAATTTTATATTATTAAGTGGATTATAAATATTTAAGATAGTAATTAGTATTTAGAGTGTGGACTATAGAGTGATTTATCTTTATCTTTTTTTTTCCCTTTTTGTATGGTACTTTACTTTCAAGAAATAAAGTACTGGGTGTAGACATCAAAATTTTATGATGTCTTCACAATCATCCGATTGTTCATGATAAAATATTTGTGATCAAATTAATCCCCAATTGATGATGTGGACGATCAGGGAATGAAATCAAGTCATGTGGCAACATCAAATGAAGAAAGCCATATGGTAACGTTAGAAGAAAAGACCTAGATGGAAAGTTCTTATTAAATGAAAGACCAAATTAAATTCATAATTAAATCTCAATAAATGCTGAGAGAAAATTCCAAATCAAATGCTATTGAATTGCCTATAAATAGAGGCTTCTCATATGAGAAAAGGAGACAAAATCAAAGAGAGAAAAACCTTACTAACACTTTGCCAAAATAGAGAGTCATCTCTAAGTCCAAAAGAGCACCCTTGCTCCCTCAAAATCAAGCTCATTCCTACTTCTTCAAATCAAAGTAGTTAGAGATTTTCCTTCAATTTTGTTCGAGATCAAGCCAACAACGCTCGACCTCAAATCAAATACATCCAATCACACATCCAACTTGGAGACATCAAGGCATAATTTAAGATCAAATTTCATAGCCCTTCAGATCGTAAAGTTCTTTGGAGATCGAATCAGAGGAGTTTTATTGTATTCTTTCATTGTAAAGAGTCATACAGAGGATTGTACCCACATATATACAAATCAATAAAAATTGATAATTTGTTACACTATTTCGTGATCGTGTGATTTATCTTTCAAGAAAATTGTGTACACTGAGAAAATTGTGTACACTGGGTACATTGGATAATAAATACTGAAGATAGTTAATAGTATTTAGAGTTTGAACTGTGGAGTGATTTATCTTTATCTTTTTGTACGATACTTTAATTTCAAGAAATCAAGTATTGGGTAAAAAAAAATTTCACTTTTTTTTTTTTGCAAATTTTATATTATTAAGTGGATTATAAATATTTAAGATAGTAATTAGTATTTAGAATGTGAACTGTGGAGTGATTTATCTTTATCTTTTTTTTTTTTCTTTTTGTATGGTACTTTACTTTCAAATAATCAAGTACTGGATAATTTTTTTTTTCACTTTTTTTTTCTTTTGTCAATTTAATATTATTAAGTGGATTATAAATATTTAAGATAGTAATTAATATTTAGAGTGTGGATGTGGAGTGATTTTTTTTTTCTTTTTGTATGGTACTTTACTTTCAAGAAATAAAGTACTGGGATATTTTTTTCTTTTGTAAATTTTATATTATTAAGCGAATTATAAACATTTAAGATATTTATTAGTGTTTAGAGTGTGGACTGTGGAATGATTTTTTTTTTTTTTTAATCTTTTTGTATGATACTTTACTTTCAAGAAATCAAGTACTGGGTAATTTTTTTTTTTAACTTTTTTTTTCTTTTATAAATTTTATATTATTAAGTGGATTATAAATATTTAAGATAGTTATTAATATTTAGAGTGTGGACTGTGGAATGATTTATATTTATCTTTTCTTTTTCTTTTTCTTTTTGTATGGTACTTTACTTTCAAGAAATCAAGTACTGGATAAATTTTTTTTCCAATTTTTTTTTGTAAATTTTATATTATTAAGTAGATTATAAATATTTAAGATAGTAATTAGTATTTAGAGTGTGGACTGTGGAGTGATTTTTCTTTATATTTTTTTTTTCTTTTTGCATGGTACTTTACTTTCAAGAAATAAAGTACTGGAAAATATTTTTTTTTGTAAATTTTATATTATTAAGTGGATTATAAATATTTAAGATTGTTATTAGTATTTAGAGTGTGGACTATGCAAAGATTTATCTTTATCTTTTTTTTTTTCTTTTTGTATGGTACTTTACTTTCAAGAAATCAAGTACTGGGTAAATTTTTTTTTTTCACTTTTTTTTTTTCTTTTGTAAATTTTATATTATTAAGTAGATTATAAATATTTAAGATAGTTATTAGTATTTAGAGTGTGCACTGTGGAGTGATTTATCTTTATATATATATATTTTTTTTTATCTTTTTCTTTTTGTATGGTACTTTACTTTCAAGAAATCAAGTACTTGGTAATTTTTTTTTTCACTTTTTTTTTTTTTTGTGAATTTTATATTATTAAGTGGATTATAAATATTTAAGGTAGTAATTAGTTTTTACAGTGTGGACCGTGGAGTGATTTATCTTTATCTTTTTGTTTTCTTTTTATTTTAGTATGGTACTTTACTTTCAAGAAATCAAATACTAGGTAAATCTATTTTTTTTTTCACTTTTTTTTCTTTTGTAAATTTTATATTATTAAGTGGATTATAAATATTTAATATAGTAATTAGTTTTTAGAGTGTGGTCTGTGAAGTGATTTATCATTTTTTTTCTTTTTTCTTTTTGTATGGTACTTTACTTTCAATAAATCAAGCACTGGGAAAACTTTTTTCTCACTTTTTTTTTTCTTTTGTAAATTTTATATTATTAAGTAGATTAGAAATATTTAAGATAGTAATTAGTATTTGGATTGTGGACCGTGGAGTGATTTATCTTTATCTTTTTCTTTTTTGTATGGTACTTTACTGTCCAGATTTCAAGTACATGGTAAATTATTTTTTTCTTTTGTAAATTTTATATTATTAAGTGGATTATAAATATTTAAGATAGTAATTAGTATTTAGAGTGTGGACTATGAAGTGATTTATCTTTATCCTTTTTTTTTTTTCTTTTTGTATGGTACTTTAGTTTCAAGAAATAAAGTACTGGGTAATTTTTTTTTTCTTTTGTAAATTTTATATTATTAAGTGGATAATAAATATTGAAGATAGTTATTAGTATTTAGAGTTAAGACTGTGAAGTGATTTATCTTTATCTTTTTTTTTTTCTTTTTGTATAGTACTTTAATTTCTAGAAATCAAGTATTGGGTAAAAAAAAATTTCATTTTTTTTTTTGTAAATTTTATATTATTAAGTGGATTATAAATATTTAAGATAGTAATTAGTATTTAGAATGTGGACTGTGGAGTGATTTATCTTTATCTTTTTTTTTTTTTTGTGTGGTACTTTACTTTCAAATAATCAAGTACTGGATAATTTTTTTTTTTCACTTTTTTTTTCTTTTGTAAATTTAATATTATTTAGTGGATTATAAATATTTAAGATAGTAATTAGTATTTAGAGTGTGGTTGTGGAGTGATAGAGTGTGGACTGTGGAGTGATTTTTCTTTATCTTTTTTTTTTTTTTCCTTTTTGCATGGTACTTTACTTTCAAGAAATAAAGTACTGGGAAATATATATATATATATATTTTTTGTAAATTTTATATTATTAAGTAGATTATAAATATTTAAGATTATTATTAGTATTTAGAGTGTGGACTGTAAAATGATTTATCTTTATTTTTTTTTCTTTTTGTATGGTACTTTACTTTCAAGAAATCAAGTATTGGGTAAATTTTTTTTTTCACTTTTTTTTTTCTTTTGTAAATTTTATATTATTAAGTAGATTATAAATATTTAAGATAATTATTAGTATTTAGAGTGTGCACTGTTGAGTGATTTATCTTTATCTTTTTTTTTTTTTTATCTTTTTCTTTTTGTATGGTACTTTACTTTCAAGAAATTAAGTACTTGGTAAATTTTTTTTTTTTCACTTTTTTTTTCTTTTGTGAATTTTATATTATTAAGTGGATTATAAATATTTAAGGAAGTAATTAGTTTTTAGAGTGTGGACCGTGGAGTGATTTATCTTTATCTTTTTGTTTTCTTTTTCTTTTAGTATGGTACTTTACTTTCAAGAAATCAAGTACTAGGTAAATTTATTTTTTTTCATTTGTAAATTTTATATTATTAAGTGGATTATAAATATTTAAGATAGTAATTAGTTTTTAGAGTGTGGACTGTTAAGTGATTTATCTTTTTTTTTTTTCTTTTTGTATGGTACTTTACTTTCAATAAATCAAGCACTGGGAAAAAATTTTTCTCACTTTTTTTTTTCTTTTGTAAATTTTATATTATTAAGTAGATTATAAATAATTAAGATAGTAATTAGTATTTGAATTGTGGACTGTGGAGTGATTTATCTTTATCTTTTTTGTATGGTACTTTACTTTCCAGATTTCAAGTACATGGTAAATTATTATTATTATTTTTTCTTTTGTAAATTTTATATTATTAAGTGGATTATAAATATTTAAGTTAGTAATTAGTATTTAGAGTGTGGACTGTGAAGTGATTTATCTTTATCTTTTTTTTTTCTTTTTCTTTTTGTATGGTACTTTACTTTCAAGAAATAAAGTACTGGGTAATTTTTTTTTTTTTTTTTTTGTAAATTTTATATTATTAAGTGGATAATAAATATTGAAGATAGTTATTAGTATTTAGAGTTTGGACTGTGGAGTGATTTATCTTTATCTTTTTTCTTTCTTTTTGTATAGTACTTTACTTTCAAGAAATCAAGTATTGGGTATATTTTTTTTTTTACTTTTTTTTTCTTTTGTAAATTTTATATTATTAAATGAATTATAAATATTTAAGATAGTAATTTGTATTTAAAGTGTCGGTTGTGGAGTGATTTATTTTTATCTTTTTGTTTGGTACTTTATTTTCTAGAAATTAAGTACCGTGTTTTTTCACGTTTTTTTTTCTTTTGTAAATTTTATATTATTAAGTGGATTATAAATATTTAAGATAACAATTATTATTTAGAGTGTGGACACTACAAAAAACTTAATTTTTAGCAGCGGTTGTAACCACTACTAAAACTATTAAAAACTACTTCTAAAAGTCAGATAGGTCTATACCAGCGGTTTTCTATACCCTTCTACAACTTGAATAACCACTGCTAAGTTCCTGTCGCTATAGGTCACTATAGGTTATAGTGGCGGTTTTAGGAATTGTCGGTATAGAAAACATCTTTGAATTGCTGCTAGAGAATTAAAAACCGCTAGTACACATAGCCTTACCTTTTGGAATTAATTATTTATACCAATGGTTATGTAACGGTTGCTTTAGATTCTTTAGCAGCAGTTCATACTGCTGCTAGAGAATTAAAAATTGCTAGTACACACGGCCCTTCCTTTTGGAATTAATTATTTGTACCAATGGTTATATAACTGCTGCTATAGATTATTTAGCAGCAATTCATAGAATTGTTGTTAGAGAATTAAAAAACCGCTAGTACATAGGGCCTTCCTTTTGGAATTAATTATTTATAACAGCGGTTATGTAACTGTTGCTATAGATTCTTTAGTTGCAGTTCTAAAAACCACTGCTAAACAAAATTAAAAATGTTAGTATTCCTTTCCCTTATTTCTAGCATGAATTATTTTTAACAGTGGTTTTGTGAATTACTACTAGATATTCTTTAACAACAGTTTTATACAACACTGCTATAAAATAAAATAAAAACCACCAGTTCTCCCATTCGTACACTTTGTTATAAATTAGTTATTGCAGCAAAAAACAATCGCTACTATAGGTTCCATGTAGGAGTAGTTATAAAAACTGTTGCCAAAGGTATAAACATTATTGAATATTACAAAAATATTTTTTTAATTAATTTTTCCCTGAAAATTAGTATTATAACATGTTTGGAATGTTATTAAAATCCACAATTTCAAAACTCAAAGTAATAAAATAATTGTATCTTATAGATGATTTAAAATTAAACCATGGTAGAATATGGCTTTACATTGCGCACCAAATATTTTCTCTACTTATATACCCAAAACAAAAACTATCCAACCAAATTATCCAAACCTAAATCATACCAAATTATCCAAACCTAAATCATATTTAAGCCCCTAATTTTAAAAAGAAAAAAAAAAAAAAAAACCTGTAGGGGTTTTGGCGTCTTGATAGTAGTGGGAGGCTTGTATAACAGAGGTGGTGACCCCTTAGATTACTCTTTCTCTCTCTTTCAAATGTTTTGTCAGTCTTAGGTATTTTATTTTGGTAATATATAGTGAAACAATGTGTTTTATTTAACAATCCACAACATTTTTGTATCTCTCTATCTCTCTTCAGGGCCTTATCTGGTTAGTTATTATTATTAGTCCTTAATTATTATTATTTTTTGCTTTTAAAAAAAAAAAAAAAAAAAACTAAAACGGTGGGTATGCTAAAAGATATGAAGAATAGAGAAATGTGTGGTGTAAGCTTAGTCAATTAATGAAATATTCTCTCTACTTATATACCCAAAACAAAAACTATCCAACCAAATTACCTAAACCTAAATCATATTTAAGCCCCTAATTTAAAAAGAAAAAAGAAAAAAAAAATACCCGTAGGGGTTTCGGCATCTTGATGGTGGTGGGAGGCCAGAATAACGGAGGTGGTAACCCCTCATATTCCTCTTTCTCTCTCTTTCAAATGTTTTGTTAGTCTCAGGTCTTTTATTTATCTGATTAGTTATTACTATTAGTCCTTACTTATTTTATTTTGTTTTTTGTTTTAAAAATACTAAAATAGTGGGTATGCTAAAAGACATGAAGAATAGAGAAAAGTGTGGTGTAAGCTTAAGCAATTAATGAGATATTAATGAGATAGCAGTAAAATAAGTTAATGAGAACTTTTGGGTAACAGTAAAAAAAATTTAATAAAAGAGGTAAAAAAAGGCTTAATGCAAAATTAGAGCACCACTTGGCAGGACCTCATGCACTCCCGCATGAGGTCTAAAATACTAAAACAGTGGATATACTAAAAGAAATGAAGAATAGAGAAAGGTGTGGTGTAAGCTTAGGCAATTAATGAGATATTAATGAGATAACAGTAAAACAAGTTAATGTAAATTTTTGGGTAACAGTAAAAAAAACTTAATGAAAGAGGTAAAAAATGGTAAATGCAAAATTAGAGCGTCACTTGGCAGGATCTCATGCACTCTTGCATGAGGTCTCTGCTTTATATATATATATAAAAATATTTATTGATTTCAAATAAATCATTTAGTTGGTGTCAGAGTAACACAATAGTACCAAAATCCTAAAGTTTAAAACTTTTAACTTTAATTCCCAAATACCCAATAGCCAAAGTATGCCAAATAAATGACAAATTAAAAAAAGGCACAATAGTTGAATATTAAGAACAAATTACTTGATAAATAACTTGATATCAATAATACTTCAATTTTTTTAAAAAAAAATTATAAATATAATAAAATTTTAACTAATGACATATGCTCTATGATAATTGATTTTTATCATTATGCTAAGATATTCATTCATTCATCAGATACATCTTCTTCTGTGATCCATTTCATGTCAACTCAATTGGTTTTTGGTGTAGCTGGAGTTTGAACCCCTAAATGTTTTATCCAATTATAAGAGACTTAACAAATACTTTGGATTTTTTAAGTAAATGTGATTCTATATTATGTGATGGGTTGTCAGTCATAGACTATGTAGGGATGAGGGTCTAAACTATATATTGGGCCTTGGGCCTTGTCCGAGAGCATGGGGTGATCTGAGGACGAATGAATAGTAGTGGATGACTTAAGTTCAGAGTCCCATGAGTAGGTTACAAAGGGAAGGTAGGCCGAAGAGGAATATCTCCTCGGATAAGCTAAGCACAGGTAAAATGTATATCATAATGTTCAAGGTGAACTTCCAGGAAGTTTCAATGATAGGGACGTTCATCACGAACGTACAAGGGATAGAAACTCATAAATATCTAAGGGAAAGCTGCTACCACCGCATTGAATGCACTGCAGCTAACTTTCTGGCTGCATTAATGTGGAGAAGACCCCTGAACAGTGCTGCCTTGGCTACCTCAACTCACAGAAGACCTGAGGGGGTGTCCGATGGGACAAGCACTCAAGTAGTGGCTTAAATGATCAACAAGTGTAGGGTCAAGATCATCCAAAGGGAACTATATAATGTAAGAGACCCTCCATAAAGAAGGAATCGAAAGATAGAGAAAGAAAAGACTGTAGCAATCAAAATTGTATTAAGAATCTGTTTAATTGATCTATATTAGAACTTGCCTCCTCGGACCGCGTAGAGGGTGAATTTATTTGGATTAATCCTTCTTACTTTTGTTCAATTATCTTAAAAACCCATTCTAGCCGTTGTCCAACTCATTAGGGCTTAGTTCTCTAACCCACTCTCTATAAATTTATTGTACTGGGCTCCTTGGGCCAATATCCCTTTACATTTTGGGTTCGGGCTCCAAAATGTGTCCTTACAATTGGCACCGTCTGTGGGGAGAACTTGTGTGATAGTAAGTGCAACGGTCAACTATGGTAGGATCAGGTCTCCATCAACAAGAGTCCATGGGGTCCCAATGGCAGGATGATTTCCTTAATCTTGAATGTAGGAGAGATCAAGAGGGTAGCGTGCATACTACGCATACAAGCAGAAGCCACTCTCGAGTTGCAAGTCACGTCTCTCAAGAGCAACATAACAGAGCCATGCAACTGGAGATTAACCAGTTAAAGAGGAAGTTGCACCATGCATGGCGAGAACAAAGCCCCTCCAACTCTGACGTTTCCTCTGAAGGTGAAGAGGATGCTAGTTATAGGTGAAGGTCAAGAACTCCACCCAGCGAGTCTTTTTCCTACGATGAAGAACACCATCACAAACGTAGGTACAAGAGCCCGCCTCGCAAAGGCCTGGGAAATGATGCTATGAGCAAAGCATTAAACCAGATTTTCAAGTCGCCCTTCACGCGCAAGATTGAAGGGGCAAGACTCCCTCGGCGGTTCCAGCAGCCAACGTTCACCATCTATAATGGTCGAACGGATCCTGTGGAGCATGTGAGCCACTTCAATCAAAGAATGGTTGTCCATTCCAAAGACAAAGCCTTGATGTGCAAGGTGTTCCCATCCAGTCTAGGGCCCATGTCGATGAGATAGTTCGACAGCCTAAGGCCAAATTCTATAGATTCCTTCAAAGGGCTCACCAAGTTTTTGGCTTTCGTTTTATTACTTGTAGTAGGGTTCCACGGCCCTTGGATTCCCCACTGTCCATATCCATGGGCGAGGGGGAAAACCTTGAAAACATACTCAGGCCGAGGACACTAATCTAGAGCCGAAGAGGGCTAGGGTGGATATCCAACCGGCACTAAGTTTTTCGGATGAGGATAAGATTGGAACCATACAGCCCTATGATGATGCTTTGGTGGTCATGCTCAGGATTGTGGGGTATGACGTGAAGAGGGTGATGGTGGACCAAGGCAGTGGTGCTGAGATTATGTACCCCGACTTGTACAAGGGGCTGAACTTGAGACCCGAAGACTTAACAGCCTACGATTCTCCTTTGGTGAGTTTTGATGGGAAGGTTGTCATTCTGAGGGGTCAGATTAGACTACCCGTGCAGGCTGGTTCAGGATTGGTGGAGGTAGACTTCATCGTGGTGGACGCTTATTCCCCCTACACGGCCATTATGGCCAGGCCTTGGCTTCATGCCCTGTGAGCCGTCTCTTCTACTCTGCACCAGAAGGTGAAATATCCGGCGGGGGGCCAGATTGAAGAGATTGTCGGGAGTCAATCCACGGCTAGGCAGTGCTTAATGGCTGCCATCTTACATTAGCCCGAAGCTGAGTCCTCGGCCTCTGCTGGAAAGGGCTTATAGCAATTAAAAGCTCTGGAGTTGTCTATCAATGGATCAGCTGAGGAGGCGAAATGTGAAGACTTAGAAACGGTTGTCGTTGGTGATGACCCGGAGAAGTTCTTTCAGATCAGAGTTTAGCTGCCTCCTCTAGAGAAGGAAGAGCTGATAGAATTTCTTAGGAAAAATATTGATGTGTTTGCATGGAACGCTTACGAAGCCTCAGGGGTGGATCCAAGCTTCATCTGCCATCATTTAAACGTTAATCCATTTGTCACCCCCAAAAAACAACCACCTCGGCGCTTATCCAAGGATCATTCTGATGCTGTCAGAGACGAGGTGATGAAGCTTAAGCAGGCAGAGGATATCAAGGAGGTTTTCTACCCTGAGTGGCTGGCCAATACTGTGGTGGTGAAGAAGAAGAATGGGAAGTGGCGAGTGTGTGTGGACTTCACAGATCTAAATAAGCCTTGCCCAAAGGATCCCTTCCCTATGCCTAGGATAGACCAGTTGGTGTATGCAACTGTAGGCCATCCTCGGATGAGCTTCTTAGATGCATTTCAAGGATACCACCAGATACCACTAGCCCTAGGTGATCAAGAAAAGACAGCTTTTGTCACTCCCACTGGAAACTACCACTACAAAGTGATGCCTTTTGGTTTGAAAAACACAGGGTCTACCTATCAAAGGATGATGACTAGGATATTTGAAACACAGTTGGGTAAGAGTATTGAGGTCTATATAGACGATATGGTGGTGAAGAGTAAGGTGGGGTCTGAGCATGTGGGAGACCTTGGAAACATTTTTGAAATTCTGAGGAAACACAAGTTGCACCTTAATGCTTCCAAATGCTTTTTTGGTGTGGGATCAGGCAAGTTTTTGGGCTACATGGTGACTTACCGGGGAATTGAGGTTAACCCCGACCAAATAAAGGCAATCAACAGCTTACAACCACCTCAGAATCCCAAGGAGGTCCATAAGCTAACCGGAATGACTGTCGCCTTAAACTGGTTTATTTCTCGGTCAACGGATAGATGCAGACCCTTCTTCCTGTTGATGAATAAGTAGAAGGGATTTGAGTGGACTGAGAAGTGTGCTTTGGCCTTCCAAAGGCTTAAGGAATATCTCTCTCGGCCACCTATCATGTCCAGTCCTCAGATGGATGAAGTCCTATTTGCTTATACTGCTGTGGCCCCTCATGCTGTAAGCTTGGTGTTGGTGCGAGTTGATAGTGGCATACAAAGGCCAGTTTATTATGTGAGTAAGTCACTACATAAGGCCGATGTCCATTATCTACCACTGGAGAAGGCCATTTTGGCGGTGGTACATGCTACACACAAACTCCCCCATTACTTCCAAGCATACACGGTTGTAGTCCTAACTCAGCTTCCGCTTAGGGCTCTGCTCCAGAGTGCTGATTACACTGAGAGAATTGCCAAGTGGGGTACGATCATAGGGGCACATCAAATACATGCCTCGTACCTCTGTTAAGGGATAGGTCCTCGCAGATTTGGTGGCCGAGTTCGCTGAATCCTTGTTTGAGAAAGAAGTAGGAACACAACACATGGATGGAAAATCGGTTGGCACAATCACCCTGCAAGAACCTTTATTCTAGAAGGTATATGTTGATGGCGCAGCGAATCAAATGGGATTTGGAGTGAGGCTAGTTCTGGTCTCACCTGAGAAGATCACCATTGAGAAATCATTAAGATTGGAGTTTTCGGCCATAAACAACGAGGCTGAGTATGAAGCTCTACTAATGGGAATGGCCATGGTTCAAAGAATAGCCGGTAAGGCAGCTGAGATGTTTTCGGCCACACATGCTGATTCCCTAGCCATGCTTGCAATCTTTTCGGCGCGGAGCTTACCTCAGGTCATCCTTGTAAAGGACTTGTGCAAACCCACAGAGGTAAGAAGAGAAATGGTTCATGTTCACCAAGTTAGAGTAGGGCCTAACTGAATGGACCCCGTGATACTATTCTTGAAGGAGGATATCCTGCCCGAGGAGAAATCAGTGGTTGACAAGATATGAAGAAAGGCTCCTCGGTTTTGGCTATCCGAGGACCAGAAACTGTACAAGCGCTCCTTTTCTGGGCCATATCTACTCTGCATACACCCTGAGGCATCAGAACTGCTCCTGGAGGAGTTACATGAAGGGATTTGTAGAAGCCACACAGGAGGCAGATCTTTGTCTCACAAAGCCATCACACAGGACTATTGGTGGCCAAACATGCAAAAGGAAGCACAAGAATATGTGAAGAAGTGTGATGAATGCCAAAGATTTACACCAAACGTGCACCAACCGGGAGGAGTCCTTAATCCCCTGTCCAGCCCTTGGCCATTTGCTTAATGGGGCTTAGACATTGTTAGCCCTTTCCCCAAGGCCGCGGGGAACAAGAGGTATTTGCTGGTCGGCACAGATTACTTTACCAAGTAGGTTGAAGCTGAGCCCTTGGCAAATATCAGGACGTGGATGCCAAGAAATTTGTTTGGAAAAACTTTGTCACATGGTTTGGGGTCCCTCGTACCCTCATCTTGGACAATGGCCTTTAATTTGATAGCAAATCTTTCAGGAGATACTGTTATGACCTGGGAATTACGAATAGATATTCTACCCCATCTTATCCCTAAGGGAATGGACAAGCCAAGGCTGTTAACAAGGTCATAGTAAATGGACTCAAGAAGAGGTTGGATGATGCGAAGGGAAAATGGGTGGAAGAGTTGTCGCATATCCTCTGGACATACCGAACCACACCTCACAGATCAACAGGGGAGACCCCCTTTTCAATGACTTATGGAGCCGAAGTGGTTATTCCTTTAGAGACTGGCTTCCCAACGCTGAGGACAAGTTCTTTCAATCCGAGCGATAATAATGGATTGCTAGAAAAGAGCTTAGATTTTATTGAAGAAAGGAGAGAAAATGCAATGGTCCAATTGGCATATTACCAACACAAGCTCAAGCAAGGTTATGATGCCAATGTGAAGCTGAGACCGTTAGCGCCTGGTGACTTGGTGTTGAGAAAGGTTCTAGGTACTGTAAAGAACTCAGCATGGGGAAAGCTGGGGCCCAACTGGGAGGGGCCATATCGCATCACCTCGGTAACTAAGATAGGAGCGTATTTCCTTGAAGACCTAGATGAACGTGTAATATCACGCCCTTGGAATGTAAACAACCTGAAAAAATATTATTATTAATGAAAGTTTCCTTTGCCATATGCTCATTTATTGTGTAAATACCTCGTACTTCCCATTATTATCTTTAAAAGTGTTAAACAGAACCTTAGTCATGCCTAGTTCCTCGAACCACATACTTTGGTAAAATTAACACTCAATGACATTTTTATAAGTGTTGAACAGAACCTTAGTCATGCCTGGTTCCTCGGACCACATATTTTGGTAAAATTAACACTCAATGACATCTTTATGAGTGTTAAACAGAACCTTAGTCATGCAACAACATAAAATATAAGTTGAGTACATCCAATATGTGTACTACAAAATTATATTTATTAAATTTGACAAATTGTGTAAATATTGACAAAAAGATTTGATATTTTTAACAACAATCGTTCATTTAGCTAAGCATCTTTTGTGTACTATACGAGTGCAGAAATACAAAAAAAAAAAAAAAAAAAAAAACACTAAGCATCTTTTATTTAAGTACTAGTCATAAAGTGTAAAGACTAAAATTCTTATTTGCTTTCCTTTATTATTAGAGAATATTTTAAAAATAACTATGTATTCATAATAATTTTATGAATATCCAATCAATTTATAAATTGATATATAATTATACATTAAGAATACGGTAGTTTAGTAACACTGCATTCTCTTCTTCATGAAAAGAACTAGGGTTCAAGTCACTCCAATTATTATAAATATCGAATTCTAGAAAAAAAAAATGTAATAATATATATAACTTAATTATCACTAATGAAATTGTGGCTCTATTTAAATGATTATAGATAGCCGCCACATACTTTCATATAAAAATTATCATTTAAAAATAATTTTATTTATAGATATATAAAAATTTTAATTAGGATTTAAGGTGTAATAAGTCGAAGTGTCTAACTATTTTTATAGTCTTCGTCTCAAAAAAAGAGTTTGAAGTGTCTAACTACTTTACCTGTTCATATATATAAGCCTATTAAGATACTTTTTCAATATGCACATATATATTTTGGATTTTTTTAAAGTGTCTTAAGATATTTTTTAATATACCCTAGCTTCAATTACCTAACTCTCTTATTATTATTTTTTAATGAATTTATTTACCTATCATTGGTTTACCTAACTCTCTTATTCTTAGCGAGGGACATGCTTAAGTCATTGGTTTTTCTATCCATCAATCTTAATCATGGCACCACTAATTTTATTATTTTATAAAAAAAAAAAAGTTTGGTTATTTGATCTCCTGATACTCTGCCGTGGAGGCTTGACCGAGACATTTAATATAAATAATATAAGCAGCAACGGGGACATGGTTAGTACTTATCTACTATCTATAGTTTTAAATAAGTCCATAAAGGCACCCTCATTGTTCTACACAGGCATCCAAAGTACCTATCGTTATCTTACTTACAAAAAGTCTTAAGCAGTAATTAAGGGTAAAGGTTGTGCATTGGACTCAATAGAATGTTACTACATAGCAATTTTTGAATACATAACAGCATCCTGTTAGATTCGGTACACATGATATTGGACCTATGTTGTACCCATAATTAAGTAACCCCTACCAATACCATTTACTTTCCTAACAAAGAACATCGACACACTATGGCTCATTTTATGTGTGTAATATAAAGAACTAAGAAGTCAGATAGTAATTAATACCGAGAGCATCAAAATTATCAAGAATTTGTTGAGAATCCCCTATCGATGCAAGAAGTCATATATGATAAATTATTGCACAAATACTTTTATTTAGTGTGAGTTTGGAGAGCGGCAGGAGTGGTGTTTTGCATGTTTGCGTTTTTTTTAGTTCGGTCCCGTGCACTGTTCATGGGACCCGCAAGTACGAAATTTAGTAAATTTTTTTTTAAAATTGGGTCTCACGGCACTATTCACACATTTAAATTTATTTTGCTACAGTATTTTCAGTAATAAGTAGTATCCAAATAGACAGTTACTGCAAAACAAAGAGACACAATTCAAATTGGGCCTATGACCATCCCAATCCAAAGCCTAAATAATCAAAGGCGTCTAATTAGAGATAGGTATTGGCCCATTTCAATTCAAAAGGGCAACCCATCAGGTACTAGCATGTCTTGAATCTCTTTTTCTTTCCTTTTTTTTAAGAAAAAGCTTGTCTTGAATCTCTTGATACGAATAACCAATGAATTTCACCATTTAACAACTATTCTAACAATAGGAAATAGTCAAACTGAGATATTATCGTGAAAAAGTAAGATAGTTATTGTAAGAATTGAAATTGATCTAAACGTATATGTCTCCATTCTCAATGTAATGATGGCTTTTGTCTATTGATGTAAACATAATTGTCATATTTTGTTTTTCTTGCTCAGCATAGTGTTAAAGAAAATGATTTTTAAGTTGAGGTCACTTTCACTTCTTTTATCCTCCAATATTAATATATTGTGTTTGTGTTGCTTTTTCATATTCTAATTTTGATTTTGATGTCACTTTCGAAAATCCTGTGTTAATTGACAAAGATACTTGGACTCATCTTCAACCTTCATCCAAACCTCTAAACTTGCATTTCTGATACCCAAAAATCAACTGATCTCATAAAAATAATACACAACATCAAACTAGCTTCATCAAAAAAAAATATTTATCATTAAAGTTACACTGAAATAAGTTACTTTTACCATAACCTTAATTACCAATTAAAATTAAAAGTATAAAGTAAAATAAAATGGTAAAAACTAAAAAGATCACACATAAAAAAAAAAATGAAGTATGATGTATTAATCTAAGCAGGCTTTTGAAATGGGCTTATGCGTTGAACAGTTCCAAAATTTAAAGCCCCTCAGGCCCAATGCAAAATGGCTATTACCCTATTTTTTCATATGGGCCCAATGCAATTTATTTTTAATAAAAATCTCCAAACAGCAAATATATATATATATCTCTCCAATCCAAACGGATTGGATTAGCTTACACTTAAAGTTTGAAAAAACAGTCCGATCAGAACTCTCTCTTTTCGTCAAAACTTCACACACATATATTTATTAGGGTTTTTCGAAAATTTACAGTCTTTCAATTTTAGTCTGATCAGAGAGTATTCCACAACCATGAACTGCGAAGTTTGCCAACTCAAAGATTTGGTAAGCTTTTTCCACGTTCACACACAAAATATATATATATATATATATATATATATATATATATTTAGCTTGATTTTAATATATATATATATATATTTATATATATATAATTGCTTTGTAGGAAGTGGAGCACTTCGAGATACGAGAAGTTCTACGCTGTAAGATACTTTTTTTTTTTTTTTCTCAAATTTTTTGTTTTGGGTTTTTAACTATAATAAGGTTTTTTTTTTTTTTTTGGTTATTGATTTGAATAGAGTTTTGAGGGGAAATTTTGTGTGCAGGCATACTACACACAATTGTGTTTCATCGGGCATTAGGTTTAGTGCGACCTAAAGACGTTGATTTGGAACTTTTTGATGTTACCTATGTAAGTCATTCTGAAATTTGTTCTCTTTCTTTCATTGGATCAAGTCTTTGTAGTTGCGTATTATGATTATTTGAAGTAGTTAAGGTTCAGTGAATAAATGTCCAAAGTATAACATTTCATTGGTCATTAGGTGTTTGATAATGGTTTACAAGGATTAGTTGTTGTGTTGGATGCCTTCGGTTTAGCTTTTTTTTTTTTTTTTGGAGCTTATTTGCTTATGTATAGTGTTTTATAGCCTCATAGATTTATCCACTTTCAGCGAATCAGCAAATAAGCCAAACCAGAAGTGCGTTTGAATGCGCTCTGTTGATTGCATATTAGCTGAAAACATTGTAGAAAAAGAGGTGGATTTTTTTTTTTTTTTTGGTGTGGAGCCTGCCAAAATAAGCAGAAAAGGCTGGCTTTTTCTGGGCTTGCTAAACAAACTCTCGGAATAATGTTTTGCAGAAAGTTCCCACTGAAATATGCATTCACATTTACTTGCTTGCTTGAAGACTCGGGTTAGTGCCAATTGCAAATCATGTTGTAATCTAACACTAGTAGAAATATGCCCACCTGTTTGACACCTAAACAAGTAACAATAAAATTTGTTCATTGTTATTTATGTTGGCCTAAGATAGCAAAGGGGGCTACCTTTTATGTTGAAGGACCTTCACAAGGTTATCTTATTGCATATATATTTTTTAGATGTATCTTCCAACTTATTCTATATGGTTCTTTTCATTGGATTGGTTGAAGCTTAAGCCTTCAATTTCATTTCTTGTTAATGCAACCTTTCCTGTTGTATAGGTGCAATGTGGAGATGTGGAACTTGAAAAGAAAATAGATGAGAAGATTGAGCACTTCATTAGCTGGGTAGAAAAACACCCAAACAAGAAAAGTCAGGTCTGTAGTTTGCCCATGGGCTTTTAGTAACCATATGATATGATTTGTGGGTGGTTTGTAAATATCCTAAAGACCTTTTTTTTCCTTCCCTTAAAGGTGAGTCTGTCAATCTTTAAAGTTGCATTCAGTATATAGCAAATATGTTCTTATTTTATACTATTATCAGTTTTGAATATTGTGTATTACAGACAGTCATGGATGTGTAATGCATATCTGTTGTTCATTTTAGAGGGAATCCAAAATGTATTCACTTTCCATGATTGAAGGATTTGAGTTTTTGTTTCAGAAAATGCCATTATCACTTTATGTTCCTTCTTCATTATATTTTAATTCTTGTCTTGTGGAGTTTGTGGTAGCGTATTACAGTTAGGATCTTTGTGGCATGCACATAGATTCTAGAGAGAAAAAAAAGATATAGTGGTTTATTCAGGATTTAATTGCATCATTCTTTCTGATGTAATTGTAGTTTGCACTTTCTTTTTTTTTTTGTCCAATCTCACTAATATACTGCTGTATTATCAAAGCAGATATGCTTATCTTTCTATGAAGTGAAAAACAAACAGCCATATTGGTTCACTAATAAAATTGAACGCCTATATTGGGAACAATGGTATATCAACCTGAATGTGGCCCAACACCCGAAGGCACATTCTAGCAAGTCTCATAATTCCAAAGTGGTAGTTGATCCAGGAGGTACAATTCCTATTGTGCATTGAATTGAAGATTTTCTAGTGCTTCATTCCTCCCAGGGTAAACTGATATATTCTTTCCTTATGCGTGCAGAGGAGGAAAGAATTGCTCGAAGGGCAGCAGTTGAAGCATCTCTTCGTGAGGTATTGTTTCAAATAATAAAATTTGTGAATGAGAAGAAGGATCATGTTCCTCCCATACCAAATGGTGATGGTGTTGTCTATTTTCCCCATGAAATCACTATCCCTAGGTGAGTTGTCCTTTTATCTCACCTCATCTTTCTGGTGTCTATATTAATTTAGTTATATTTAGTTGAGTGTTTAAAAGCCTTTTTTTTTTAACTTCTGTTTTGGAAAATTGTCAAGTTTGTTGCTTATATGATATTTTACATTCTATGTGGTAGAGTGGCTTTTTATTGGACAAGTCATATGTAATTATGAGGGCAACATTGTGTTTTAGACATGTTCATAAATTTTACATAATGAATTGATTTTTTCAAATATCATTCTCATATTTCTTACAAATTACACCCATTTTGTTTGACATGTTTTCATTTTCGTACCTATTCTCTCAATTTTTTTTTTCATTTCAGTTCTTTAACTTACGTCTATGTCCAATGTGGTCCTTCCATCTACTTGCGACAAATTGGCTACTGTTAAGCCCTAAAAATGATTTAGTTTTGAATTTTTCAGTTTCTAAATCTTAAATAAGTAGAAAAATCACTTCTTTAATATTATTGTTCAAAAAACATATAAGAAATTGTTACAAAATTGTTTCTTGTGCTTGTTGATAAAGCACCAAGCCTATAGCCACATTGACGCCACAAGCCACCACTGTGAACACTTTCCTCACTGGCACAACTAAAAAAAAACTTCATGCTAGGGGCTGCACAACCCAACCTGGGAACTAAACACCAACCTTGCCTGATTAAGCAAGTTCAGCAACAACACAAACCTGGTGATACCTCTCATCAATCACCTTCATTGTTCTTGCTCCTATCCCTACATGCTAAGCCACGGCCAACTTGCTGCCAAACCCAATCACCCAACTGCTACACATCGGCCAAAAATCTCATCATGCCAAAGCACCACACACCCAAAACTCGGCCCCTCAGTTTGTCACAAACACCACCCAATCAACCCAACCCATCTGCCATAGCCTTCCACACCATCCTTCGAACACCATCATCTCCAAATATCGTGCTGTTTGAAGCCACCCAAGGGCAATCGCAAACCATATTGTCAATCCCAAGCTACTAGCTTGAGCTCTTCACCACCCAATCACCAAGAAATGGCGCAGAGAGAGAATGAGAAAGAAATAGAGGATGTAAATTGGGAAAGGCTGTGGTTGAGGAGGAAGATAATTTTATTTAAAAAAAAAAAAAAAACATATATGTAGGAATTAGTTGAAATTTTTTTTTGGGGGGGTTTTTTATTATATATTTTATAGGGAAATTTTTTCAAAACTACATCATTTTGGGAGACTTAGTGGCAACCCATTTTATGGAGGTGTATGAAAGAATTACATTGGAAACAGTTGTAAGTTAAAGGGCGGGAATGAAGAAAAATAATGAAACTATATGGAAGAAAATGAAAATAGGAAAAACATAGAAGGTCTTGAATCCATGATCTCACCCTCCTCCTTGCTCTTAGAAAGGGAGGAGGTACAATTATGAGTTACAGCTCATAGGCCTGGGGCTAGGAAAATTACACATGTTAAAGTTGATCAAATGTGAGCTAATAAATTTTATTCAGAAACTGAAAGAATATTGAAATGCAAGAAATTCATGCTTTAAATAACTTACAATTGTGCCTTTTGTATATAAAAGAGTTTTTTAGTCTGTACATGCAGGTGGCACCTCTTTTTATGCTGTATGACCTTTTTGTCTTTGTTTAATTCATGTTATTGGTTGTCTAAACTTGTAATTTATTTAAGATAGTTTTATTTCTACAATAAGGAGGATAGGGCTAAGATAGTTTGAGGGGATGAATTGGTGATTTGTGGGTAAAGGTATCATGGAAGGAGGGTGGCTATGGGAAAGAAGTAATTTCATTTACTTTTTGAAGTGGCAGAGATGCTTTTCTTTTCTTTTTTAAATAATTTTTTTAATGAGATTTGGGTATTCTAAATGGGTGATATAAATGCCAAGGAAATTGATGTAGTCATGAAGGATTAATTTGTTGCTAACTCACAAATTCATCTATTGAAGTTAAAGCGGTGTGATTTTAAATTTCTAGTTATGTGTGTTCTAGGCTTAAAATTTAATTTAATTTTTTTTTTAACAAGTAATGATTATTTTTAAATTTAGGGGAAAAACTGTAATTCCGCAATCTGTTCTGATTAAGGGTACGTTTGATGCAATGTAATAGACACTGTAATGGAACAACTATTAAATAGGAATAACCATTCACTTGTTTGGTTAGGTTTTTATTACGAGTAGTAGCTATTCCTTAGTAATCGCTATTCTTTAAAATGAAGAATAGCTATTCCTTCTCAATATGGTTGTAATTGCTATTCCTTAACCTACATAATTAACTATTAAAATAAAGTTACCAAAATGCCCAAAGCTACTACTGCTATTCTCTTCTCCATTAGATTCTCTCTCTCTCTCTCTCTCTCTCTCTCATTATTTTTCATAGCTTTGTTGATGATTTGTTGAAGTTTTCTTTAGGCTTTAGATGAGATTTCTTTTACATTTTCTTGGTTGTTCTACCACCACGAGATAATGGATGGTTTTTTTTTCTTCTTCCTTTTACCAAAATGGATGGGATATTTCTTTTAAATCTTCTTTTTAATAGCACAAAATATATACAAGAAGAATACCAGTAATGCACAATTCCCAGCTTTGCAAATCTTCATTATCTAGCGGTGGTAGAAGTCTGGCTTCAGGTGACAATCTATGAAGCACGGGTGCGTTTCCGGATTCAGGTGCGGGTGCGGGTGTGGGACTCGGCAATTTTTGAAAAAGTAGGGTGCGGGTGCGGCGATTAAAAAATTATTAAAAATATTTTTATTTATATTATTTATATATTTTTACTATTAAATTATTCTTAAAAATTACTATGGCTTGTTAGTAGTATTTTTATTATTAAAATATTTTTACTGTGGCACGTTAAAAGCAAAATATGTACGGCCAAAGCCCAACAATTAACAAAGCCAAAGCCCATGAACAATCAACAAAGCCAACAAAGCCCATGAACAATCACACTGTTGTTTCCTTTGCCTTCACATGAATCTGATTTTTGCAGAGTCCGACAGCGGTGATTCTGAAAATTTCAACCCTTTAAACTTTTCTTCATCTCCTTCTCCTTTATCTTCACCTTAGTAATTTCTTCTTCTTATTCTCAACCAAATGATGTGCGCCGCTTTTATCTTTTATTCACAACCAAACGATTTCAGCCGTTTCGGTTAATTTCGGCCTCCAGCCGATATGATCCGATATGGCAGAAACGACCCGATTCTGGCCGAATCGGCCCGGTCCAGCACAAATCAAAGCCGAGTCGGCGCGAGTCGGGGAATCCACGTGGCAGGACGGGGCCCGACGCGGCACCGATGCGCGGTCAGCGGTGTCCCTCCCGCGTCGCAGCTTCCCACCGCGTCGGACGCGGGTGCGATGGCTCTAGAGCCGTGTCCGTGCATCCCAGGTGACAATACTCAATTTTAGTTTAAAAATAGGGAATTCTTTTTAAAAGGGTATTATATCACCCATTTAATTAATTGCTTGCTGTATCCCCGCTGTGTCATTTCCTAGTTTTTCAAGAAATGCATTGTTGCTAAGTCCCATGTCATGTCATGTCCTATGTCATGTTTGTGTCTCTGCTACGTAGGTTTTTAGTTTACTAGTCAAACTAAGAGTGCTAATACTATTAGTACAAGAAAGAGTCCTTATATATATATATAAAATTGTGCTCAATAAACTCAAAGAATATATGAAGTCAATAAAAATTGGAGTATTTTGAGCATCAAGGCATGTAGGCTTTCATGTGTTATTTTCTTCCTCTCTTCTTTCATTCTTGTGCTATCGTTCATGGGTACTTGTCATATGGACCCTGAACACCATAAATTTCTCTCCTTTCCTCTCTCTTTACAACTCCAAGTCAAGCCCTTTTACATATCAAAACCCTAAAACCTCACATACTTTATCAAATAGCCCTTAAAAAAATAGGATCATCAAACTTTCTAGCCAATTTTACGCCCAACCCTTTCTTCTAAGGCTCTAAATCCTAGATACACAAATCCTCCTAAACCTTAACCTGCCACAAGCACATGTATACCCCCAATTTGTTCTACATCTGTTCTACATCAATTGTGTTCACATGATTAATAGTTGTCAGTACTGTACATCATATAACTACTTTGTAACATTAGTAAATAGTCATGGAGCCAGGTAGGTCAGCTTGAAGAATTGGTCATGGAGCCCGATAGGTTCTGGTTACAGTTGTAGTTGCGTGACATATACATACTAGAGGAAGGCCACTGTGATTTCCTTTCATGCATAGTACCTTTGGGGCATTTTTTTTCTATGCAAAAGCATATATTGATGGCTATTTCTGGTTTTTGTTGGCTAATAATTGCCCCTGTTGGTCATGTCTACAATTTTAGTTGACAAAATTATAGGATGGTTAATTTTAGGATATATCTAACCAAAAAGTAAAAAATCTACGTTAGAAATATAAAGGTTGCCATCTTAAACAAAGGCCAAAACAATGTGTGGACTGTATTTAGTGAAGGTTGCCATCTTCTGCCTATTCTACCTACGGAAACCATACATGCTTCAGTAACATCAGGTTGGCTCTTGGCAAGCTATTCTTTAGTTGATAACAAGGTCAAGCTTAGGTCTATGTTGCTGATATTTTGTTACTGTTCTTGTGAACAGACTTGGTTGTAATTTTTAGGAAGCTCTTCGTTTAGAGCTTTCTTTTGTTAATAAAATTCTATTACATATAACAAGAACGGTTCTTCTGAACAAATAAGCTGCATCTTTGTGCAACAAATGTATTTAGAATCATGAGCATGGGGTCAGATAACATTGACTGACTGCCCTTCATGCATTATTCTTGCTTTTGTTAAGAGGGTGTTGTTTCTTCTAAATTCTAATAATTTCTATTAGGAAGTTTCTCTCAAGCTCATGATTAGAGTGCTGAGTTTATGTTGTGCTGCCATTGGCCAGTTCATCAGATTCTGCATTTGGAATGGACATGATCAAGAGGATGCTCCAAACTGGGCATCCAACCATGCTCAGCTGATTATCAAAGTTGACAAGCTATACTACTTATTCCCAGTGTGTTCCAGAAGTAAAATGGATTCTTATGTTAATATCTCGGCGTGTATATATCAGGTGGGTGCAGAGAGCTGCTGAACCCAGCAACAGTTCGAAAGTAAATCCTAGGTGCATTTTAAGTTGCTTTATCTTTGTAAAAATATTCTTCCTTTATAACCTTCCCTTTATCCCCTTCTCCATTTCCCCTTTGTCTATCCCTGCTGATGCACATATTGTCTATGTATATAATGAATTGAGACCAGTTTGATCAACCAGGACCATATAGTTCATTTCATATTATGGGCATGTTACATGTTTGCTTGCTGATTAAAAATGATGAAGTTGTATATGCAATGGTCTATGGTCTACCAGTGGGACTGGCATCTTTTAAAGGTTCCTTAGTCAAATTCTTTGTTCTGGTATATATGAAAACGATCAGGTTGATAATTTCATTGATATTCAACTGATGCAGAGGGCATTCTCTTTATATTCCATAGTGGGACCCAAACTCTTAATTACAGGTATATTATATTGACACATGCTAAATGTGAAATATATACAATAAACTCAACCCAGGAAGGATGTACAAGTAGTTGACATTTTTGTCATGCAATGTATCTGCTAATAAATATGAGAGGTGTTATGTCCACAACATTTTTACAATAAATTATAGGTGGTTAGTTGTTGGTTCAAATTTGAACCTAACACTAAGATTATTTTTTTGTTTCAACAATAACAATCAGTAATAATCTGCCACTTAGAATTTGTTGTAAAAATGTTGTGGACATATTATTTCTCAATAAATATTAGTGTGATGTAATACTTCAAAGTTCAAACTATCAATATCGTGTGATTGCAATTTAAATATATATTGATGTATCTGCAAGTGTGGTCGGCATCCTGAATCTATTGGTTGTTTTTTACGATATTGCAAAATTTGCAATGAATCAAAATCTATTTGTAAGAGCATAAGGTCTCCTTTTTCTTTTTTTCCTTTTTTCTTTTTTTTTCTATTTTACATATTTACTTTTTAAAATATCACACATCACATTATTTATTCTACACTACATTTTATTAAAATATCAAATTTTCTTGATTTTTTTATAAAATTGTTTATTTTTTTTCACACATAACAATCACTATCTACTTTCTTCCTCATTTTCGAGAAACATAAAGAAAGAATAAATAACTAAATGTAAAATGGGTATTGTCAATGTATATTTACATAATTATACACGGATTGATATGAGTTATTTTAAGGTAAAATTGTGTAAATTTTACACTTTTTTCCTATTATACACGGTTGGGCATCTTGTTGAATGAATTAGCTTAATTTGGCCTTCCTTTATAAGAATGACTGGACATGGCAAGTAAAATGCGATTTTGATTAATGTCTTCGGGCTATGATGTATTTGTACTCAGATTTTCATGGAATGCAATAGAATGTCTTTCATCATAAGGAACATGGCTGGAAATAAATTGGTATGTTTAGCTTTGCTTCATAGAATGTACTTACCTTAAAAAATTCTTTTCCCATCAAGAGCTTTATAATTCAGTAGACAACTTATGGTATTTTCATTGAATATGGTTCATGTTCAACCCCACTACTATTGAATTAAAATAAATAAATAGATAAATCTTTACTTGATGGGCATTGTGGAATACTTGGTTGAACAAAAATGTCAAATCATCCAATCTTAACTTGAACTCTTCCAAGAATAATGCTTGTGCCACGTAAAGTGGCATAATTTGTGCCACAATTCGCCCACGTGGCGAGTTGTGAGTGGTAGAGAGGTTATCACCTCTCTACCACTCACAACTTGTCACATAGACAAGTTGTGGCACAAATTGTGCTATTTTATGTGACATTAGCACAACTCTTCTTCCAAAGCACTTCCTAGTTTCCACCGACAATCGTAGCTCTGTTGAAAAAAATTGCGGTAAATGGCAACCTCTTATTTTTGGATAATGGATAGTTCAAATTAGGCAACTTGGATATGACTGGGGTGGTGGTCCCAGGGCCTCAGGCATCAATTTGGTCACTGGGTTTGTCTCATTATGTGAGAAATTGGCTTTAGAGGATGAATCTGCCTGTAGTAGTAATAGTTTTTAAGTCTTACCAAAAAAAAAAAAAAAGTAATAGTTTTTAATCAAAACAGACAACATTGACCCCATTTTAGAATCCCATGTTGATGATTGTGAATTTCTCCTCCAAAGAATTTATTGTAAGAAGGTTGTATTTGTGTGAAAATTTGACTTTATTTAGAGGATGAATCATGGACTACAACTTGCAAATTCCATAGCGTTTTTTTAATTTGGAAATTGAATTGAATGTGCTTGTAAGCCGACAAAGCATGCCTTCATAAAAGAAAACAAGAGTGTAGATGCATTATTGACTACTAGTATGTAACTTGTACTTATGCACAGGAATGATGAATTGTAGTGATTTTAGTTTGGGTTATTATACATATAGGACATTAGTTCGACTAGAATATTTGGATGTACTAAAATGATTTTTCCTTACAATTTTAATGACATTGGTTGAGTCATAATTTTGAAAATTACTATTGGACACTACATATACAATATCAATTTACTATCACTATCTGTGAAATTCTACTAAATACAACACAAAATAAAAGAATAAATTGGTTTAATAGTATCTCCTAAATTGATTGTATAAGTGCATAGGATCGTTTAGCTCAATTACAATTTGTTACATTCAAGATCTTCACATACAAAATATCTAAATAGAAATAGTATAAAAAAATATACTCATTAGTTCCAAAAAAAAAAAAATAACAAAAAAAATTTGAATAATCTAATTTGTAGGAAAAGCTAACAAAGGCAAAATCTAATTTTGATTCTAATCAAATTTTATCTAAGATTTGGTTTTATATATAAATATAAATAAAATATATATATATATTTATCTCGGACCACATACTTTGGTAAAATTAACACTCAATGACATCTTTCTAAGTATTAAACAGAACCTTAGCTATGCCTGGCCCCTCGGACCACCTGCTTTGGTTAAATTAATGCTTAATGACATCTATTCATTTTTTCCCAAATGTCAAAGCATATCTCAGGTTACACTCGACTCCTTGGATCACTGGCCTCAGATAATTTAATGTTTGTGGATATTTATCTACGTGTTGAACAGAATGGAGGTTGTTTGCCTCTAAAAGAAGTAAGTTATAGTGCTCTTTACTGCTAATACTTGTTCAATTTATTTAAATTACCAGTAAGGTATTACTGATTAGCTTTTAATTAGAAGGATAGCAATAGTTCACTGCTGTCTGCAACATTGTTAAAGTTAAAGAAACATAAAGAAAAGACACATAGAGTAAAAAGGAAAGTCTTTTCATTGAATAAAAAAGGAAGTACATCGTATTCAATGGCAGAATGCCACTACAAAAAAGAAAATATGCAAAGAAAACCACAAAAGGAAATCCTAATTGCTAAGTCTGGGCCTTTGGAGGAGGAGTGTCTTCTTTCCGGCTCGGCTGGGAGGCAGAGGTATCCTTGGCCTTAGGACCAATCTCTTTGGTCTTGGCCTCAGTCTCCTTTGCCTTATTTGCAGCCTCCTTGGCCTTAGCAGCTTCCTCGGCCTCTGAAGGGGGCTTGGTCTCCTTACTCTTGCCTTTGTCTTTGGCCACCTTAGCCCCCTGGCCTTGATCACTAACTTGGCTGGATCCTTTCGAAGCCTCAGGGAAGGGCAGAGTAGCCTGAACAGTCAAAGGCTGCCCTGGAGACTCTGAAGAAAGAACAGAGGGAGGTGGTAGTGCAGTTGGGACCTCATGAATATCTGGGTGGTAATATACACTCCCAGGCTGCTTCCACTCCGAGTCCGCAGGGACTCCTACAAGGTTGAGGGCCTCCTCTCATGTTGCCTTGCAAAAATCCCTGCACACTTCGGCCAGCTCCTCAGCAAGCCTAATCTCAGTTTCCTCCAAGCCGAGGAGCTAGGACGCTTGCCTTGATGCGTCCTTATCTGCCTGGGCTGCTTCCTTGGCTTTTTGCAAGTCTGCCTTCAGCTCTAGGACCAGCTGTCTTTGGGTAGCCAGCTCTATCTCTATAATATAGAGCTTCTTGTGCTGGTCCTCAGCCTGGGCCTCTGTGCTCTTCAGACCCGCCTCGACACTTAGACATGCACTCTTCTCGGTAGCCAGCTTGGTGGCCAGCTCCTTGTTCTTTTGCTCAGATGCGCCCAAAGCCTTGTCGGCCTCAGCACGGCGGCTTGCCTCAGCCTTGGCCTCATTCCGGGCATCCTTGGCCACAAAGACCTCCTGGGTGATCTGCACAAAAACAATATAGCAACCCTATGTGAACAAAAGAGAAAAAAAAAAGTATTAGTACTTAAATAAATAAAAAAGTATGTGGCTGTGAACTTACCATGGCAATGTCCCTTTTTAGAGACATAAAGAGGTCTGGCTACCTCATCTTCCTCACAACATCCATGTCCTTGGGTAGAAGAAGTGGCTGCTTCAAGGCTTTAGCTATATGGGCAGAATGACCTCTTTGGAACTCCTTGACAGAGATGTTCCAAGAGATGGCAGCCCCGTCCACCTTTAGCCGAGGAGACCAGGTGCGTTGCTGAAGGGGCACCTCAGCCCCAATTTGCTCCTCCCGGCTGTCCACAGAACTGACCCTCTTGTCCTTGTTGTCTTTGGCCGTTTTCTGTTGTTTAGTACCCTTCTGAGGGACCACCTCCCTTTAGATTTGGAATAGCGTGCAGTCCGAGGTTAGTAGGGGGAAGAGGGGGAAGAGTGGGAGGAACTTGGGACTTGGGAACTTCCTTTGAAGTTGACCCTTTGTTCCTTGCGGCCATGAGCTCTTTTAGGCCCTTGTTCCCCCGGTTCAATGCCATCTCGTCTTCCTCTTCTTTGGAGGTGATGTCTGGACGGGCAATCACCAGAATCGGGGCGTGAACAACTAAGTGCCTATCCGGCTCGTCCTCAGCGTCCGAGATGTGAACTTCTTGAGCCCCTTGAGTTTCCTCTTCTTCAAAGTGAAATTTGTCTATCTCCTCATCGAGTGATGAGCGTGAAGAGGCAATTTGCTCCCTTGGTGCTACTGCTGCCTCAGGCAGAACCCGTTGAAGTGGCAGCACAATCGGGGGAAGGTCTTTTTGGGCTAGAAAATTTGGTTTTGACATGTCAATCCGAGCCAGCCACGGGTCACCTGCTTTTATAGCGTGGCCTATTTCTTGATATATCTTCGAGATGGGCTCGAAGTCCAAGATCAAGTGGATGGCTTGCAACTGCCTATCCTCACTTACAAAGATCTCGGACCTCAGCAAATAGTTGAGAGCTGCAACGTTGGTTAGACTGAGCCTGGGCGCTACTTGCCTCCTGTCTGTAAAAATAGCCGAGGAGCAAGACATGGTTAGAAAGTTTAAATCCATCATCAAAGAGAGCAAAGCGAAAAAGAAATAATAACATAGTTAGGGTCAAAAGATCTAAATCGCTTACTAAAGAACCTAAATCTAAGGTATCCCACCTGGCTTTCCTTCTCAGACGGGACAGTGACGGCCATCATGCCACACTCCCGAAGCTATCAGGTAGTCGTCTTTCATACCCTTATTAGATTTGGGGAGGCATGAGACGAGCCTAACGATAGGCGATCTGGACTTGAGGTAAAACCCCACGTCAGCGAATGAGTGGCACTCGTACATATGAACCACATCATGCCAAGTGAGCCCTAAACCCAGGTACTCATTTAGAGCATTGACGCTGCCTAAAACCCTAAAAAGGTTGGGTGCGCACTGATGAGGACACAACCTATGGTTAATAAGGTAGTCTCGGGTTATTCTACCCATAGGGAGCGTCATTCCTCCTTCTATGAAAGCTATCATAGGAATGATGACTTCCCCCCCTTCTCTATGTGTTAATAGTTGTTCTGGATCACAGTACCGTAGAGCAACTTCCTGCAGTATGTGATATATGGCCTTAAAGTCCTCTATTTTTGCAGGGGAGTCTACAAGGTTCTTAAACCTACCCATTTGGACAAACTACAAGGAAAAGAATGAAGTTTCAAGGGAAATAATACGAATTGGAAGGTCGAGGAGACCGGCCGAAGAAATGAACCTAGGAAAAGAAGAAACTTACGAAAATTAACACTTGTGGTGCCTCTGGTGCTTTTCAAAGGTTTAAATTTTAAAAAAGGAAAGGGGTGGGAAGATTTAGGAACCTAGAGAGCTTTGAAGGTCTGAGTGTCTGGGATCTCTGGAAAGCTTGAAGACTTGTGAAATGAGGAAAAATGATTTCCCCGAGTACTTTATATAGGAAGCGAAATTGAGTGGGAGTTATCCTGCTCAAAATTCAAGAAAAAATATCCACCGTAGGATCTGCGCCTCATCGCTGGATGCGGGGAACATAGCGTCGCCTGGAGCAATTAATGATGCATCGCGGGTTCCGAAGCGTGAGTAACAGTTATGAGGAGCGAAAAACGGTGCTCCCACGTGTGTAAATCAGAGGAATAAGTAGTTTTAACTCTTAAAAAATCAAAACCCCACTTTTTCTCCTCAGATGAGAGGGAAAAAATTGGAGTTTTGAGGGGCTATTGTAGGGATGAGGGCCTAAACTATATATTGGGCCTTGTCTGAGAACATGGGGTGATACGAGGACGAATGAATAGTAGTGGATGACTTAAGTTCAGAGTCCCATGAGTAGGTTGCAAAGGGAAGGTAGGCCGAAGAGGAATATCTCCTCGGATAAGCCAAGCACAGGTTAAATGTATATCATAATGTTCAAGGTGAACTTCTAGGTAGTTTCAATGATAAGGACATTCATCACGAACGTACAAGGGATAGAAACTCATAAATATCTAAGGGAAAGCTGCTACCACCGCATTGAATGCACTGCTGCTAACTTTCTGGCTGCATTAATGTGGAGAATACCCCTGAACAGTGCTGCCTTGGCTACCTCAACTCACAGAAGACCTGAGGGGGTGTCCGATGGGACAAGCACTCAAGTAGTGGCTTAAATGATCAATAAGTGTAGGGTCAAAATCATCCAAAGGGAACTATATAATGTAAGAGACCCTCCATAGAGAAGGGATCGGAAGATAGAGAAAGAAAAGACTGTAGCAATCAAAATTGTATTAAGAATCTGTTCAATTGATCTATATTAGAACTTGCCTCCTCGGACAAAGTAGAGGGTGAATTTATTTGGATCAATCCTTCTTACTTTTGTTCAATTATCTTAAAAACCCATTCTAGCCGTTGTCCAACTCATTAGAGCTTAGTTCTCTAACCCACTCTTTATAAATTTATTGTACTGGGCTCCTTGGGCCAATATCCCTTTACATTTCGGGTTCGGGCTCCAAAACGTGTCCCTACAAGAAAAAGTCAAACCAAACAAGAAAATGAAGGAGAAAATCATTAGCCATTGAGATTTTTTTCAACCATCAACTGACCATTAAAGACGTATTAAGAATATAATTCATTTGTGTTTTTTTCCTTATATTTTCCACTTTTTCAATATTCCATTAGCAAAAAGGCTTAGGATTGGAGTTTGGCATCAATGGTACTTACTCACCAACAGTGTCAATCATGTCATCCATCATAACTAAAAAGAGATAATGGCACAGAGTACTGGTGAAGAAATTACCTCAGCAACATTGTGTCCTTGACGCCTTTTGTCTACAATGGCTAAAGGTGCATTAGACAATTTTTTTGCAAAAGCACGTGCCCTTGCTACCCCACCAACATCAGGGGAAACCACTACTAAATCTTGAGAACTAATTGTCTTACTGGCAAGATAATCAAGAATCACAGGCTAGAGTGCACATGAAAACAATCGTATCAGAGACCATTAAATCAATGGATGTCGACAATCACAACTATGAACTAATTTACCTGAGCATATACATGATCCACTGGAATATCAAAGTAACCCATGGACTGCCCAGAATGAAGGTCACAAGCGAGAACACGGTGTGCACTTGCTTCTCTGATAAGGTTTGCAACTAGTTTGGCCGCAATGGATTCACGCCCTTGTGTCTGGAAAAAGGAAAAATGATGGCGAAAAAAGGGGGCAAAATTGTAGATGGAGAAGACAATGTAACAGCATAAATAGAACACAATATGATGCAAATGCAATTTCCTAGAGGTCACAATATGTGAAATGTTTGAACTAGAGGTCATTCACAAACATCCTTTGCCAAATCTCCATCTTCTGTCTGTAATATGCAGTTTCTCTATATAAGTGAAAACAAATTGAATCCCACAAAACCCATTAAAACTGTGACAGATTTCAAACAAAAATTTGCAGCAAAAATCCAAACAAAAAATCAAAGAAAAAAACTTACAGCGTAGATGTCGAAAATGGGGGAGGGAAGAGGAAAGCGGCAGAGGAGAGAGGGGGAAGGCAGTGAGGGAGAGAGGGATGGGCGGCAACAGCGACGACAACTGGGATTGTGAGGGGAGGGGGAGAGAGAGGAGATCGTGGTGAGGAGAGGGGTGAGAGGAGGGGCGAAGGAGGATGGGGTCGGCGGTGGTAGGTTTTGGCTACAATGGTGGCGGGTTCTGGGCAGTGGCGGTCGTGGGCAGTGGAGAGAGAGACCATAGCCACCCGAGAATGATATGTCTACAACATTTTCACAACAAATCCTAAGTGGCAAGTTGTTACTGGTTGTTATTGTTGGGGCAAAAAAGTAATCTTAATGTTAGGTTCAAATTTGAACTAATAACAACTAACCACCTGTGATTTGTTGTGAAAATATTGTAAAAATGTTATTGACGTAGCATCTCTCTAGCCACCCTCACCCTCCTTGACTTCAAAATCGTGAAAATAGAGATGAGGCTATTTTAATTTTGTAGTGCATAAGGGCCCGTTTGATAACGTTATTCTAGTAACGTTGTTTGTATTATTTAGAAATATGTGTGGGTGAAAAAGTGTGTGAAAATACGTATAATGTTGTTTAAAAACTGAAAATTGTTGCTTAAAATCACATACCAAACGGCCCCTAAGATTCACTTAAAGGCTATATTTGTTTTAAGTTTTAACCAAAAAAAAAAACTAAGGGCACGTTTGGTACACTGTAATGACTATTACATGAGAATAGGAATAAGTATTACAAGGAATACATTAAGTTGGAATGTAATAAGTATTACTATTCATTAGTTTGGTGACCATTTAGGAATAGAATCCTGAATATGCATCCACAATTTAGTAGAGTATAAAAAGAAGGTGTAATTAAATCATTTTTAACTCAAATTTCCTAAAATACACTTATTTTAGGGTGTTCAAAATAGAGCTAATAATTAACAACAAGGAAAATTTATTTTCTTTCCTTTTGAAGATGTGGCAACTAATGGTTTTTTAGGAAATTTCTTTAAAAAGTTATTACATAAGGTGAAGGAATATATATTCAGTACTTTTGATAATGAATAGTTATTCCTCATTTTGAAAAATAGCTATTCATAAGGAATAACTATTCATTGTAATAAAAACATAACCAAACAACCGAATAGTTATGCCATAGGAATATCTATTACATTACAGTGTCTATTACAGTCTACCAAACGTGCCCTAAAAAGGAAGGGTATTATATTTTGCTGAAGTGTTTGGCGGGAAGTGAAAAAAAGTGTGGGAAGTGAAAATTAAAATGTGTGGGAAGTGAAAATTTATGCTGAAATTTATTTAAAATTTTTATTTTTAAATATATGTTTTAAGTTTTAACCAAAAAAAGGATATATTTTGTTGAAGTGTTTGGGGGGAAGTGAAAAGAAAGTGTGGGAAGTGAAAATATATGCTGAAATTTATTTAAAAATTTTATTTTTAGAGTGATTTTTTTAGTGACGAAAAAACTAATTAATATACCCCTGAAATCTCAAAAATGACCCAAAAAAAAAAAAAAATTCCCTCAAATCCTTTAGAATGAGAAAAAAAATACTTTGAAACCTCAAAAATGACAAAAATACCTCGAAATCAATAAAATGACCAAAATACCCTAAAACCTCTCAAATGACCAAAAATACGTTGAAACCTCTAAAATGACAAAAAAAAAAAAAAAAAAAACCCTAAAACCTCTAGAATGACAAAAATACTCCCAAAACCTCAAAAATGAGCAAAAGTACCTTGAAACCTCTAAGATGACCAGAGATAGCTCGAAATTGGTAAAATGACCAAAATACCCCCCAAAATCTCTATAATGACAATTTTGGTCATTTAAGAAGTTAAGGAGTATTTTGGTTATTTTAGAAATTTCAGTATATTTTGGTCATTTTAGATATTTCAAGGGTATTTGGGTCATTTTAGAGGTTTAGAGAACAGAGTCAATCAAAGTTTTTTACCATGCGGGTACACAACACATGTCCATTATACGTCATACTTATATTTGAAATCTAACCGTTTGATTTGAAGAATGTAATGAAAGGTTAATTTTGGTATATTATGGTCACAATCAAACGATTGGGTTTAGAGAAAGGAGCGGTCAAAGTTTAGTTAAAGTTGGTCAAACCCGGTCAAACTTAGAGTCCACGGTGGACAAAAATGGGGACCTCATTGACGAACTCACGATGGCATTGTTCTCATCAATGAGCTCTTCAAGATTTTCGACACTCATGGGGGACCCACGGAGATCGTCGACCTTAGATCGGTCCTCCTCGTTCTTCTTCTCCTGGGGTTTGAGTCTCTCTTGGTTGGCCACGAACTCTTCCTCCATTAGAAGATAGTCTTTGATGCATTCGAGTTTCAAGAGACGGAGCCTCCACTTGCTGAGGGGCATTACGGTAGGGAGATATCCTGCAGCTTCTGGGATCTTTTGTGTGAGAAATGTAACTTTTGTGTGGGAAATGAAAGATGTAAGTGGGAAAAAAAATTTGGGGAAATTTTTTGCGGGAAGGGAAAAGACAATTGGGGGAAAAGAGTGAAAAAATAGTTAGGCGTGGGAAATTTTGTGTGAGAAGGATAAAAAAAAGGCATAAATGCATTTTTTGTCCCTATATTTTGGGGTCATTTCTATTTTGGTCCTTACTTTTCTATTTTACCGATTTTAGTCTCTAAAATGAAAAATGCGTTCTGTGCATACCAAAAGTGAGGCTGATGAGCCGGTTCTCACTTGGGCTCACAATCTATTTGTATTGTGGGCTTTGGATTTCCTACTCTGGGTAGTTCCTAATGCAAGGACTCAACGTAACAACCTCTCCCTAGGATTCCTTTTCTCTCCCTAACACTATTTTTCTGTTGTTCTCTCACTCCCTCTATTCTTCGTTTCCTCTAGAAACCTTCCAACCCCATTTTCTCCCTTGGTTTCTCATATTTATAGCTAAAAGTTGGTGGAGAGATTATGATTACTTCTATGGTTAGTGCAATAGGAGGTCCAATGTGGTTAACTCAAAGTGGGTGTTTAGTTGGGAGTGGGGTGCGGTAGGAATGGCATTGGAACTGGTTCCCATTTTAGCACACATGTCTGGCAGCGATACTTCCCAAGGCATTGCCGGCCATCCGAAAGACAATAATCCCGAGCAACTGTTTTCTTATTTGGGAGGTGGCTCACCGAGCAAGGCCCAAATGGCGATGCTAGGTGTGTTAATTAAGGTTGTTTACTTACTGAGTTATGAGGCAATGTAAGACCTGGGCTTGCATCTACTTTGGGCTTGGGCTTGGGCCTCGGATAGAAAGGGTTTGGTGTCATGGGACATACTGTTGGCTTAGAGTTCAAGGCCCAAGGGGGTTTGGTTACCACGGTGACGTACACGTTCCAAATTGGTCCTTATCGTCATCTCACTAACGGAAATTGCTTACGTGGTAAACAAAGTGCACTGTTTACACACTAAATGCTGACATGGCTATTAAAAAAACATTAAAAAATTCATATTTAGCATATTAAAAATTCCAAGTCAGCATTTAAATAAATAATAAATCACATAAAAAATAATTTTTTTTTGAATTTCTAAAAATTTACAATTTATTAGCAAAATCCTCAAGACCCAGTTCGAGTATTAACAATACAATTCAAAAAACAAAAAAGACTAATTACCCAAAAAAGAAAATCTGATATCATTGAGATTAAAAAAGAACTAATTTTTACCTAGCTTCGTTGGCGTTGTTAATGGCAAAAGCCAAGCATTTGGCTTCGTCCAAGCCTCAATGGCTTTTTTAGGGGCCTTCAATCGGTGAGCGGTGGCGAAGAGTGCTAATAGAGAGAGACCCAAGCTAGATTTTGAGAGTGAGGATGCGTGGCAGTGAGGATGCGTGCTGGTGGTGAGAAGATCGATCACTGGGTTTTGAGAGTGAAAAGAGATTTTGAGAGTGAGAGAGAGTGTGTTTATTTATTTATTTTTTTGAGAGGGAGACAAATGGATGAGAAATGAAAAGGTTGGATGCTAAAGTGATAGGTTTAGGCAAGGGAAAGGAGAAAAAAAAAAAAAAAACAGAGGGAAAAAATTGGACTAGTGAAAATTTTCAAATATTTATTTTTAGTTACTGCCGGCGGTAGTGATGGCAGCTGATGACGGTTGGGAAATATTTCTAGTGGTGCCGGCGAAGGACGTTAGTGGTGACTGTTAGGACATATGTGATTTAATGTTAGAAACATATGTTAATATTGAATTGGCTAATCCTTTGACAAAACACACTTTACTTGTAATTGGGTAGATCTAGGATGTGTGTAATGTTTCAAAGAACAAGGTTTCAAGATTAAGTGTTAAAGCCATGCAAGTCTGTCCAAGAAACAAGTGAAGAAGTGCTGGTTTTTAAAGCTCGACAGCTAGTATCTATCGAGGTTTAAAAAGTTGCTGAAGCTCGATGCTCGACAGCTATCTCGACAGATAAGCTATCTATCGAGGTTTATGAAAATCAGTTTTTTCAGAACTGATTTCACTTCAATCCGTGAATACATGTTTGGGTTTTCTTTTCTCTCAACCCTGAACATATATAAGGATTATTTTAAGGGCCGTCAAAGGTTGCGCAAGTGTGGAGCAAAGTTGTGTTCATGCAAATTGTGACCGGAGACAAAATTTACCCTAGTTCATCTTTCTCTTGAAGAAGTTGCTGTGTTTGTACACCGTAGGGTTTTGTAACCAAGGAGCTTCGTGATTTTCATCGCGTAATGAACTGAAGAACTTTGCAGCCAACATCTTTCTCAAGTTGGTGAGTAAGCCGCGTACTGGGATCCGCGCAATGAATTGGTTAGTCATGTACTGGGAGCCGTGCATTGAAAGGAGAGATTGTCACTACAGAACAAGTCCAATTGAGTATTGGGGTAAGGGTTCAACTGTAGGTTGGTATAAGGTACTGAGATTCCTTTACTTGTAACCACCTGTTGTGATAATAGTAAATTCTCGGGAGTGGTGACCTTAAAATCACCCGATGGGGTTTTTGCCATATAGGTCCCATTCGTAAACAAATCACCGTGTCAATTTAATTTTCACTGCATTTAGTTATTTGGTGATTTGTTTGTGATACCACGCTATTGCATGTTAATTGAATTAATTAATTAACTTAGCTAATTAATTGGTTAATTAACTTAGCTAATTAATTGGTTAATTCATCACAAGAGGTCAATACAATCTTGGCCTATCAAGTGGTATTTGAGCAGGCACACTCTGATTAGGTTTTAATCTTTGCTGTGTGATCCATTGACCCCTGTTGTTATGACTGCAACCGGCTTGAAGAGATCTTTGTTTTCAAATACATATTGTTTTTCTAATCTCTACTTGTTTAAGTGTATCAGAAAATGCAAGTCTAAAAGTTATTTGAACTCTATTATGATGACTATTGGAAAAGATCTCAGCTTGACAAAGAAGAAACTACACTGTCTCAGAATGAAAATGTGCAAAGGAGTTCGTTTGAGAATAGTGAAATTTAAAGGCTTTGTTCATAAAAGGCAGATGAGAGAAAACATCCTTCCCACTGATCTGTCATCTAAGCACGAAGTGTGCTTTATGATGAAGTCCACATTTAAGGTTATGGACACGTGTTTGTGGTATCTTGACAGCGGCTGCTCAAGACACATGACTGGAGACCGATCTCTCTTCAAGGTTTTCGAGTCTAAGAAAGGTGGTAATGTCATTTTTGGTGATTTGAGCAAATCACAGATTAAAGGGAAGGGAATCATCTCTCTACCTGGACTACCAGACATTGTAAATGTTCTATATGTAGAAGGTCTGAGAGTGAACCTGTTGAGCATAAGTCAGATATGTGATCAAGACTTCATGGTACTATTCTCAAAGGGAAAATGCCTTGTCATGGATGAGTCTAGGAAGAAACTTATAAGTGGTGTTCGCACTCTAGACAATTGCTATGGCTTGGTTCCTGATGTTGATATTGTGTGCAATAGCATTCGTTTACCAAATGAAGATCTATGGCACTAAAGGATGGGACATGCTAGTTACAAACATCTTTCAATTGTATTTAAGCATGAGTCAGTCTTGGGAATACCAAAGCTCAGTAGAGTGAACAATGTGGTGTGTGGACCATGTCAGCTTGGAAAACAGATGAAAGCTAGACATTCGGGCACTCAGACATCCGCTACATCTAGACCATTGGAGCTACTGCATCTAGATCTCATGGGTCCAACCAGAATCGAGTCTCTTGGTGGAAAGAGATACATCATGGTTGTGGTAGATGACTTCACTAGGTACACTTGGGTCATCCTTATACGATCCAAGTCTGATGCTCCTAAGCACATTGAAGCCTTGTGCACAAGGTTGCAGAATGAGAAGAGATTGAAGATTGATCAAATTCGAAGTGATCATGGTAAAGAATTCGAGAACTCATACATAGAGTCCTTTTGCACGAGATCAGGTATATCTCAAGAATTCTTTGCTCCTATTACTCCTCAGCAGAATGGTGTAGTAGAAAGAAAGAACATGGTTATTCAAGAGATGGCTAGAGCCATGTTGCACAACAAGGATGTAGCTAGAAACTTGTGGGGAGAAGCCATTAACATTGCATGTCATACGGTTAATAGGGTGTATTTTAGACCCGATACCAAGAAGACTCCATATGAATTATGGAAGGGAAGAAAGCCAAATGTTAAGTATTTCTGGATTTTTGGAAGTACTTGTTTCATTCTCAAGGATAGAGAAAATGTGGAAAAATTTGACTCCCGAAGCAATGAATGAATATTTCTGGGATACTCCTCTACAAGCAAGGCTTATCGAGTATACAACAAAAGAATCATGAAGGTAATGGAAACTGTGAATGTTGTTATCGATGAATCTTCAGAATCTGGTTCTGAGAAATTTAGTGAGGAAATCCCCAAAGAAATTCTTCCTCCCGAGCCCAAGGAAGTTCAAGAAATTGTTGAACAAGAGCTCGCATCTCCAAGTACTCCCGGTACTCCAAGTGTTATAGAAGATTCAGCAGACATATCTACTTCACCTGATTCTGAATCCCATGAAGAGAAAGGACCTTCCTCCAGGATCAAATTGAATCATCCTCCTGAAGTTATTGTGGGAAACATGAATGAACTTACACTAAGGAAGTGTACAGTTGATAAATGTGTTGCTAACTTTGTGTCTTATTCTTGTTACTTGTCGCAGGTTGAACCCACTAAAGTTGAGGAAGCTCTTCAGGATGAAAGCTAGGTTGAAGTTATGCATGATGAACTACTTCAATTTCAGAGGAATGATGTCTGGACTCTAGTACCTAGACTGGAGGGTGAGCACATCATTGGTACAAAGTGGATATTCCGCAATAAGACTAGTGAGGAAGATAATGTGATCCGTAACAAGGCTTGTCTTGTAGCTCAAGGATACTCTCAAATGGAAGGAGTAGACTATGATGAGACATTTGCTCCAGTAGCCCGTATGGAGTCCATCAGAATTCTCCTAGCCCTAGCATGTCACTTGAAGTTCAAGCCTTACCAAATGGACGTAAAGACTACTTTCTTGAATGGGTTCCTTAAAGAAGATGTCTATGTGGCTCAACCAAAAGGATTCATTGATCCACACTTTTCGGATCATGTGTTATACTTTAAGAAGGAACTTTGTGGTTTAAAGCAAGCCCCCAGAGCTTAGTATGATCGGCTCACACAATACTTGGTGTCACATAGGTTTACAAGAGGAAAAGCTGATCAAACTCTCTTCATCAAAAGGGAAGACGGGGAGTTGATAGTTGCTCAAGTCTATATTGATGATATCATCTTTGGGCCGACTAAGGATGAACTTGCTCATAGTTTCTCAAAACTCATGCAGGCCAAATTCGAGATGAGCATAATTGGAGAGCTAACACACTTCCTTGGTTTGCAGATTCATCAACAAGATTCAGGTATATTCCTATCTCAATCTAAATATGCTAAAAATATTGTGAAAAAGTTTGGTTTGGAATCTGCTAGTTCTGTTAGAACCCCTATGAGCCCAAATGTTAAACTTACTGTTGATTTGTTAGGTAAAAGTGTAGATTAATCTCTTTATAGAAGCATGATAGGTAGTCTTCTATACCTTACTGCTAGTAGAACTGACATTAGTTACAGTGTGGGAGTGTGTGCTAGATATCAAGCTAATCCCAAAGAGTCTCATATGATTTCTTTGAAAAGAATCATAAAGTATGTCAAAATCACTACTGACTTTGGTGTGTGGTACAACAAGGACATAAATGATGTCTTAGCTAGGTATTCTGACGCAGACTGGGTTGGGAATGTTGATGATAAAAAGAGTACACCCGGAGGTTGTTTCTATGTGGGTAATAATCTCGTCTCCTGGATGAGCAAAAAGCAGAATTCCATCTCATTATCCACTACAGAAGCTGAGTACATCACTGCCGGTAGTTGTTGCACCCAATTTCTATGGATGCAAAAACTCCTCCATGATTACGGTATTTGTCAAGAGCATCTTACCATCTACTGTGACAATACCAGTGCCATCAACATCTCTAAGAATCTGGTTCAACATTCTCGAACTAAACACATAGAGATTCGACATCACTTCATTCGGGAGCTTGTCAAAGATGGTACTCTTACTCTTGAGTTCATTCACATTGATGATCAGAAGGCAAATTTGTTCACCAAACCTCTTGATAGCAAATGGTTTGAATTCCTTCGCCAAAACATTGGTGTTATCCCCATGGATTGATCTCCTTTTCTCCTTCTTCTTCCTCATGCATTTGCATCTAGTTTTATGCATTGCTTTGTTTAACATGTTTGTTGTTTGTTGTTTTTTAGTTTTATTTTATTTTTCTTTTCATAAAAAAAAAATTCAAAAATCAGAAAAATACAAAAATAGTGTGTGCTTGTGTACATTGGTACTTGTGTACCTTGGATGGCCATTGAAACAAAGTTTTCTAAACTTTGTATCTTTTGTAGCTTAGAAGAGCATCTCTATGCACAACTAAGCAAATGAGCTTTGTGGCTTGTGTTTGTGATGAGTAAGATTAAGTAATCTCTTGTACTTAACACTCATATCACTCTTTTTTATGGGAAGGACTAGAAAATCCTAAGAGAAATGCATAAATAACCATCTCACCACTGTTGCCTGCCAATCATGAAATGACATTTGTATGCTTTGGCATAGCAAAAGTGGAATGTCAAATGTTTAACATCATTGGGTATTTCTTTTCTATCTCTTATATGCCTATGCATGGTTTGCTTAAAAGAAAAATATGCAAAAAAAAATAAAAAGCAAAAAAAAAAGAATCAAGATACTTTATATATGATTGCAAGCGTGTATTCTAGGAGATGTGGGAGTTATAGGATGTACCTTGAAGGTGATAGTCCCCATCAAACAGTTATGATTGTGTGTGAGTTAAAGTGATTTTCTCATATCTCAAATCGTCATAACTTGTAGACACTTATGCAATCTTGCGATGTTTTTCACACACAACACGCAATATTCTTTGCTACTCTTGATACATGTGCAGGTACAATGTGATTTGGCCATCACAAGGAATACATGTGTTAATGTATGCTCATTAAACTGTCTTGACTTGTTTTTGAAATATAAAATTAGTTAGACTTGTTTAGTGCGTGTCTGTGTTTTGGATCTATGTGCTTGACATTTTTTTGTTGAGAGATGATTTTGAGAGGTTAAAATGTTGTTTGGATCTTTGGTTGTATAGCATGCTTGATTGCATTAATGTATGTGTTTTTCCCTTCTTGAAAAACTGTTTTTAAGCAATCTCAACAGCTGCTAGACACCTCTCGACAGTTAGGCTATCTATCGAGCCCTTTCAGCTTCTTTTTATCGCATTCTCGATAGCTTCTCGACAGCTGCTTGATCCATCGAGAAACTTTCTGGATGCTCGATAGATTCTCAATAGCTTCTCGATCCATCGAGATCCTTTTGCTGTAGACATCTCTCGATAGATCCTCGACAACTCTTCGATAGCAATTTCACGCATTTTAAATCTCGACACCTCTCGATCTGTCGAGCTTTATGATTTTCTATATATACCTTTCAGCGCGATTTTCTCTCATTCTCCCGATCTCTCTTGACAGATCCTGTCTCTTCACCTCCCAAAACCTTTATCTCTCACTCTAAACATCATTCCCAAGTGATTTTCGGCCTAGATCTTGTTCTTTTTCACTGGTAAGGGTCCTTAATCCTTCATTCTTCATGCATTTCATGCATTAGACCTAGGTTTTTGGGTTTTTGAAAAGTTTTGGGGTTTTTCAAAATTGATGAAGTTTTAGTGAAATTTTTGGGATGGGTTTTGTGTAAATGATCCTAAATGTTCATGCATTGCATCACATTTGCATTTTAACTATATGTTCATGCATTTTAGATGTGTGACTACTATGTTAAATTGTTGTGTGCTGGTAGGTTTGGATTGGGCTGAGCCCATGATGTTTTTAAGTTTGCATGTCACATGTTTATGCATTTTCATGTATACGTACCTTAAATTGTTTATATTATTTTATATTGATTTGTTTAGTGCTTTTCTGCGTGTCTTTCTCTCTCCCTCTCTCTCCTTCTTGCATTAGTTTGCTCTATGGCACCCAAATGCAAATCCACTCCGTCCCAGAACCCTCTTTGTTTTGGGGCATCCACTTCTTCTAACTCCACTCCTTCTCACGTACGGTTCCTTGATGATAAAGCCCGAAAATACTTTTCGGAGAACTTTTCTCGACGAGGCATTCATTCGGAACGCTAAGTCATTCTATCGAATTTTTCCGATACTGACCTTCCCACTGTCATCTACAGTCGAGGTTGGGAGTCACTGTGTGACATCCCAGTCACTTATCCCTCCGTGATCATACAAGAGTTTTACTCCAATATGCACAGAATCAATACTTCAGTACCTCATTTTACCACTCGCGTTTGAGTACGTGCATCATATTTACTCCGGATATTGTATCCAAGTTACTACACGTTCCTAAGGTAGCGCATCCTGACTACCCTAGCTGCGATCGTCTGAGGATTGTGTCCAAAGACGAACTCTCATCTCTATTTTGTGAGACACCTTCATCTTGGGGTGACCGTCAAAACACCCCTTGCTTGGGCTTTGCAAAAGGTCCGAGATTCCTTAACATGGTGATGACATTCGTTCTCCATCCATTATCTCACTATAACTCCATCACAGAGCCTCGTGCTCGATTTTTGCTATTCCTCCTTGAGGGCCTCACCATTGACTTCCCTTCTCACTTCATTTTATCCCTTATAGAGGTCTATAGGGATACGGCGACTCGTGATAAGCTCATTTTTCCTTCTGCTATCACGAGGCTTCTTCGCCATTTTTCTGTCTCCTTTCCAGAGTCTACACACTTTTCCATTATGTGTGCCATAGACATTGCTACCGTATGACGGAGTGAGGCCCAGCTTCGACTGAGGCGGTCCTGGACCGAGACGGCGGTTCCTCCAGCTTCTTCAGCTCCTTCCTCCTCCGCTCCTTCGAGTGACTCTAGAGGCCATCATGGCACAGCTTGTATGCATGGATGCTCACCTTGACACACTCAGTGATGAGTTGTGTCAGGTGAACACCCGTGTTGGTCGTATTGCACGACGACAGGCTGCCATGGGTGGTTTCACTGCTTATACCTCTCCATCTCCATCGGTTTCAGAGGATGAGAGTTATAATGGCTTCGGCAGTGATGATGCTGATGAGGACGATGATGCTAGCTTGCCCAGCGATGATGAGATGTCTACTTGATGTACTTACCATTTGTCACTCGTGACAAAAATGGAGAGTAGTTTTGATATGAGAGTAGTCATATACATAGGAGGAGAGTTAGCATAGGAGATTTTTGTGATAGGGGGAGTGTGAGGGATGTAGTGAGGTTTTTATGTATTTTCTTTTCTTTCTTTTATGTTTACCTCATGTATATTGGTTTTGTGACCATTTGACATACATTGTACTTATATTTGGGTTTATATATATTGATGTATGTTATTCACCTATCTTTACATGTGTTGTTTCTTTTCTCTCTTTATGCACATGATTCTTATATATTGTATGCAATCTTTTATTTCTATTTCACACTAAGATGCCGTGATGAGTTTTGTTTAAAGTGTTTCAGAAATACAGGTTGTCAAAGTCTTCTTGCTATGAACTCTCTTCTTGCAAAGTTTTTCAAGAGTTTGTGTTAGGATAGATTTTATTGTATTCAACAAGTGAGTATGAGTTGAGTGATTTATGACTTCTCTCATATGTTCATTTGTTTGTTGTGGTTTTGTCACGAATTGCCAAAGGGGGAGATTTTTAGGACATATGTGATTTAATGTTAGGAACATATGTCAATATTGAATTGGCTAATCTTTTGAAAAAACGCACTTTACTTGTAATTGGGTAGATCTAGGATGTGTTTAATGCTTCAAGGAACAAGGTTTTAAGATTAAGTGTTAAAGCTATGCAAGTCTGTCCAAGAAACAAGTGAAGAAGTGCTGGTTTTTAAAGCTCAACAACTAGCTCGACAGCTAGTATCTATCAAGGTTTAAAAAGCTACTGAAACCCGATACTCGACAGCTATTTTGACAGATAAGCTATCTATCGAGGTTTATGAAAATCAGTTTTTCAGAACTGATTTCACTTTAATCCATGAATACATGTTTGGGTTTTCTTTTCTCTCAACCCTAAACATATATAAGGATTGTTTTAAGGGTCGTTAAAGGTAGCGCAAGTGTGCAGCAAAGTTGTATTCATGCAAATTGTGACCGGAGACAGAATTTGCCCTAGTTCATCTTTCTTTTGAAGAAGCTGCTGTGTTTGTACACCGTCGGGTTTTGTAACCAAAGAGCTTCGTGATCTTTATCGTGTGATGAACTGAAGAACTTTGCAGCCAACATCTTTCTCAAGTTGGTGAGTAAGCCGCGTATTGGGATCCGCGCATCGAATTTGTTAGTCACGTACTTGGAGCCGTGCATTAAAAGGAGAGATTGTCACTACAGAACAAGTCCAATTGGGTATTGGAGTAAGGGTTCAACTGTAGGTTGGTATAAGATACTGAGATTCCTTTACTTGTAACCACTTGTTGTGATAATAGTGAATTCTCGGGAGTGGTGACTTTAAAATCATCTGGTGGGGTTTTTGCAGTGTAGGTTTTCCCCATTCGTAAACAAATCACAGTGTCAATTTAATTTCCGCTGCATTTAGTTATTTAATGATTTATTTGTACTACCACGCTATTGCCTGCTAATTGAATTAATTAATTAACTTGGTTAATTAATTAGTTAATTCATCACAAGGGGTCAATACATTCTTGACCTATCAGTGCCCGGTGGTAAAAGATTGGTGATGAAAATGCTTATATATATATATATATAGAGAGAGAGAGAGAGAGAGAGAGATGAAAATGCTTATATATATATATATAGAGAGAGAGAGAGAGAGAGAGAGAGAGAGAGAGAGAGAGAGAGAAAGGTTTTTTTCTTAGAGCTAACAACAGAGGGATACATTGGAAAATGAAAAGAGGAGGGAAATGAAAAGCCAAAATAGCGCTTAGGCCAAAATAACAGAGGGATACATTGGACCAGACGCAGACAATTAAAAGGTCTATTGCGACGGTCATCCAACCCGCCGCTATAAGTAATAGAAATGCCACTAAAACTTATATACTGCGGTGGTTTTATATACCACCATAGTAGTATGCCGCAAAAGGGTATATTTATTGCAGCGGGTATATGGAGCGCTGCTATAGCAAAGTCTAACGCCATTAAAACACGTATATTGCGGCGGTTTATATAGCGCCGCTGTAGTACGCTGCAAAAGGCTAGATCTATTGCGGCGGTCCAATGAAACGCCGCAATATATCTCATCTACAGCGGCAGTCCAAAAAAAGCCGCAATATATGACATATAGCGGCAGTTTTTGTAACCACCGCAAAAAACCCGCCGCAATAGCTCAATTTTCTTGTAGTGAGTTTCTTTAATCTACTCAACATGCAAAGTTCAACCATATATTAAACGTCATAGCCGATACACAAAACTTTCACTTTTGCTTGCGAGTTTTGAGAGAGAACATGGTAGGCAGACACAAATTTTACTTAAAAGCTTGAAATCGATCCAAAATACTCTAGGTTTTTGCCTTTTTCATTTTATTATTATTATTTTTTAAATTTTGAGTCAATTTCAGCCATTTCAAATTTTTATTTAAGAAATTGGCAATGACGGAGTCGATTCCTTTAATTATTATTTATTTTCCCATTTAATTTAGAATAGGAGACAAATGGTAAAAAAAGGTTTCTACAATATTGACATTCTCTTTTCAAGCTCCATCAATGAGAGGAATTTTGTAGACACTCTATTTTCCAATCAAACACTTAAGGGTGTTTTCACCTAGCTAGTTTTGTAATCTTGAACAAAATTTCATTTTCAGATATTGTTTCTAAAATTTGAGCTTAATGAAAACAAAAAAAAAAAAAAAAAAAATTATAATGAGTGTGTTGCTAGACTTTCTAATAAAGATAAAGTTTCTAGCTTTACCAAATATTATAATAATTAGAGCAGTTAGTGAGATATGGAATACATGGGAAATGTGAATTTGGAGTTTGAAATATACTTTTATTCTTGGAATTTTAAGACATGTAATGGAATGGGATTTTATTTAGCAAATACTTGGCTACAATTCTTTGAGATACTTTTATTTTATTCTTTCTAGTGTTGTTACTTGTGAACATTGAGTTTGAATTATATTAGTTGCCTAGTTTTTTAGACTTAATTTTAATTAGTGATATACATGTCAGGGACATTTTGCAACAAGGGCCAAAAATGCAAGAACGGCCCAAATCTCCCCTTGGGTTATTTAGATGTAATTATTTGTGGAGAGTCGGGCCCAAAATTCCAAATGTATGATGAACAAAGGCCAATGGTTTTAATTTAACAAGGGAGAAAATAAAATGCCAATAATAAAAATTAAGAAATATGCTTAAAAACAACAAGTTTGAAACTTAGACCCACAGATAGTAGGAAGAGAAAATTGAGAGAGTTCGTGAGGGAGAGAGGAAATGTTCCTCTGTACCAATATTTTCACCCCTAAGCTTCAAAATTGTGAGAATGTCTACTGGCTGAATGGGCTTTTGCAAAGTTTCAACTCTAAAGTAAAATGTGGCTAATTTGCTTTAGATTTGATTGGGACCTTTTGTATTAAGTTTGGAGTGCTCTTAGTGATTGGTTTTTGGTTAATAGAAGAGACTTTGAACCCCAATGTATCAATCAAAGAGGTTATGGTTAGATTTGCTTTAATTAGATAAGAGTGTTGTTATGCTTTTTACATAATTTGGGAAATAAAGTGGTTTGCTCTCATTGGCTGCCTTTTCTCAACCATTTTAGACCACTGGAATGCTCACCTAATTGAGGGCTAGCAGCTGAAGTTAGTCAATGAGAGCCAACTATGTTTTATAGGCAAAAAAGGTTAGTGCAGAAAACTTGGGCCAAGACAGCAGAAGCATAAGACCTCTTTCAGGGTAAAAAATTTAGGTGTAAGACCTCCTCCATGTGCCCGAGGTACTACCAGTGTCCCCTACCCACTTAGTAGCATGCATGAGATAGGCTCATGCAAAAGGTAAAAAAAAAAAAAAAAAAAAAAACCGACTCATACCCCCCAAACCACATTCCCTCAATTTCCCCAATATGTCACATGAGCTTGGGTCATGCTTAAAAAAATAAAATAAAATAAAATATAATACATGAATTAGATCTACAGCGAGGTTGGGCTCGATTGAGTCAGAAGACTTGTAAAAAATGTATCGCAAAAATGGGTATCAACAATATGCATGCCTATTTTTTTCAATTTAAATATTTCTTATATGATTTCTCAAATTTATTGTTATATTTATTTAGTTATTATTTCTACTTAACCCTATAATTTGACTGGTGACCCACTGGTTGAACTAGTGATTTGCCTCTTGGACCGAGTTAATTAACGTTCGACCATGTTTAATAACTATGCATGAAACCCCCCCTAAAGTTTTGAATGTAGCACTTGACCTCTTTGATATTGTCTTATCTATAAACAACTAAACATCCATTAAACTTGTCGGACCGTGTGCCTTATCGATCCATCCAACGACCAATTGGTGAAGGATGAGGGGGCACAAATCTTTTATAGCATTCGATCGCAGACCAAGCCCATTGGTATTGGAGCGAATTGTGAAATCCCTCACAATCCCTCCCTCACAATGCGGCTCCAACGACTCGAATCTATGACCGAGCTCTGATACCACTTGTTGAACCGTGTGTCTTACCGATCCATCCAATGACCAATTGGTGAAGGATGATGGGGCACAAATCTTTTATAGCATTCGATCGCAGACCAAGCCCATTGGTATTGGAGCGAATTGTGAAATCCCTCACAAAACTAAATGGTGAATTGCTCATGTGGTGACACATGCCCATATTTAGAGCCACATTTTTACATAAAATGATACCAAATTGGGGGGGGGGGGGGGGGGGGAGGGTTGTGTCACACTGAACTCTGGGGGGTTAGTACTTTTTTGTGTGAATAATTTGATAATTGGGGAAGGGAGAATGTAAACCTTATATTTTTCCGTTGGAAACACCAGGGGTTAGTATTACAGAATTAACAATTTATAATTAAAAAATTAACAAGAGGAGGTCAATTGTTACACTCAAAACGTTAAAGGGGTTCCCTATTTTTAAGGGAAACCACTAGGGGTTTTGTGTATTTTTTTTTTCTTTTTTCGTTATTATGAATACTTTTTTTTTTTTGTGTGGAGTTTACCATGAATATATTATTATTATTAGGAAAAACTATTACATATCAAGGTTGGGACATTAGAGTAATTTGCTACAGATGACAGGGATTCTTATTGTATTTACATGCACAAGTGGACTTTGGTAGTCCAACGGTGTAGCACCATCCTATAGCATCACTTCCAAATTGTTTCTTACATGCTTTATCGCAACCTCCAGGATCATTAACGCAAAGTCCTGTGAACAGATCCGATAATGCTTCGCAGCCCATTGCTGTCATGTTATTGTCTGCACTCAACATTACATGAAGTACTAAGAATTTATACAAATCTATCTTAGAAGATGTGATTTTTTTGGGTCAAAAATATTTAAATTAAACCCAAGCTTCTCATTTAAATTTACATAAAAATTACTTCATAGTTCATACAACTAGTAAGAGTAAAATGTCTTGAATTTCTTTTCTTAGCTTGGTTCTATTCGTTTTATAAATCTCAAAACGGAATGTAACATTAAAAATTAAGTCCAAATTAGTAAATTACTTATCTGGATAGACGATTCATTTAGACAAATAACAAATGATGAAATATTTACCAGAATTGATCAAGAGAAAAGCTATAAATATGGCAAAAATTGAGAAGCTCCTCATTCTTTCTTTCTTTCTCTCTTTTGATGGATTCTTTCTTTTGATTTGATGGAAAAGAATAATTAAGGTGGTGGGAGATTGACATTATGCCTCAAAGGTATTTATAAGTGTTGAGGGGTTATGGGCCAATGACCTTAATGGTCTAATGGCACCTCCTTGGGTATATTCATAGGCATTTATTATGACTGTGTTTTAATGTGAAACTATTAAATATATAATTTTGGAAATTTATTAATAGGAATTTATTTTGGTTGTGTTTGTATCTAGAAATATATATTCCATCATTTAAAAAAAAAAGAGTAATGTTATGACTACAAACTATTTTATAACAATTTTATAAAATGATGAAATGACCAACTTCTTATTGGTTTTCATTTAGGTCCGTCATTAATATCACTTTTTCATTTACCAATAACCACTCACCACATCAGCAATTTGTAAAATATTTTGTAAAAATGTTTGTATCTCTAGCATTACTCAAAAGAAAATTTGATGTGTCAAGATTTTAATTGAGAGTTTAAATATAGAATATAATGTAAAATCAATATATATATATAAAGGAATATTGACGAGGTAAATCAAAAGTTTATGTGATAAAATATCATGAGGTAAATCAAAGTCTAACGTCATCTATCTTTTTTGTATATAAATATGAAATTTGCTCATTATGGTTATCATTTATAAATATTTATTATGATTGTATTTGTTTATGAAATTTGATAAATATGAATTCATATTTATTATAATTATAATTATGTTTTTATATTGAATGATCAAATATAGAGTAATGCTAGAGATACAAATTATTTTACAAAATATTTTACAAACTACTAATGTGGTAAGTGATTATTGGTAAATGAAAAATTGATATTAATGATGGGCCTAGATAGAAGCCAATAATAAGTTGGCCACATCAACATTTTTACAAAAATGTTGTAAAATAGTTTATGGTTGTAGCATTACTCATAAGTATATAATTTTGGTAATTATCAACATGTATTTTTAATGATTGTGATCATATATGAAATATCAAGGGAAAAGTTGACAGGACTATTTTTAGAAACTATTTTATGGAAAAAGAAAAAAGTAACTAATTTTTTTGATAACTTTTTATATTTTCCATGAAAGTGGTACTAAAACTTTCTTAAATGGTTCATTAACAAATGCTCTATGGCACACATTAGCTTTTCCCTATCAATAATTACCCTATTTAAAGAAGAGAAATGTTATGTCTATAATGTTTTCACAACAAATTCTAGATGGTAAATATTATATATGAAATTTGATAATTATTGTAGTTATTTTTAAGCTTTTATTATGATTGTGTTTTTATATAGAAATATTAAATATAGGGGTAATTACACATAACTCACATGTGGTTTGGGCGAAAATCACTTTGCCTACTCGTGGTTTGAAAAGTGTCACTTAACTCATCTGAGGTATGTTTCGTTTGTTTTCCGTAACCCACATCTGTTAAAATCAAGGGTAAATATGTATTTTTGCTCAAATTTTATATCTCTCTCCTCCCAAAACAAAAAATAGCACAAAAATGCAAGTAAAACAAGATAAAAAAGGGAGGGTTTTGAAACCTTCCCTAGATCTTTCAAAAAAAGAAAAATCCACCTCTCTCATAACTTCGTTTATATCCTGAAAAATCTATCAACCTCACCGTACAAATACAATCAATCTCAATCTCTCTTCCTTTGTACTTCTCTTTCTCTCTTCTTCAACACTCAAATCTACAAACACCTTCAAAGCTCAGAAAAGCTATGGCCATGTGCAATGGTGCTTTCTATGATCTCTCATTATTGCTTCTAATGTTAGCATTTTCCCAATGTTTCTTCCTTGTAGATTCAACAACAGACCCAGCAGATATTAAGGTTCTCAAAGATCTGAAAAATGGTCTCAACCCAAAGTCCATTGTACCTGGTTCTTGTCTAAGTTCATGGGACTTTTCGTTGGACCCATGTGACCACATCTTCAGCAACCACTTCATGTGCGGTTTCAGATGCGACCGAGTTGTCTCTGGCTCATTCCGAGTCACCGAGATCACTCTCGACCCGGCGGGTTACTCAGGTTCACTCACTTCCACTACTTGGTCACTCCCTTACTTACAAACCCTCGAAATTTCAGACAACTCGTTCTCGAGCTCAATCCCAGACTCATTGTCCAACTTGACTCGCCTCCGCTGACTCAGCCTCTCCAGAAACTCGCTCTTTGGTTCAATCCCCGACTCGCTCAGTTCACTCTCTCAGCTCCACAAGCTCTACCTCGACAACAACAAACTAAACGGTCCCATTCCTTTAACCTTGAACAAACTGGTTAACCTGAAAAGACTCGAAGTCCAAAGAAACAACTTCAGTGGCAAGATTCCTAATCTGGATTCTCTCAGAAACCTCTATTTCTTCGATGCCAGAGATAATGAGCTCTCTGGTGAAGTTCCATTAACATTGCCAATCCCTCATCGAGGTCTCTGTTTGAAACAATAACTTACAAGGAAACCTCGCAGAAAGTTTAGCAAATTTGGGTTATTTACAAGTACTCGATTTGAGTCATGAGAGAGGTGGACTTTTCAGGATATAAACGAAGTTATGAGAGAGGTGGATTTTTCTTTTTTTGAAAGATCCAGGGAAGGTTTCAAAACCCTCCCTTTTTGATCTTGTTTCACTTGCATTTTTGTGCTATTTTTTGTTTTGGGAGGAGAGAGACATGAAATTTGAGTAAAAATACCTATTTACCCCTGATTTTAACAAAGGTGGGTTACGGAAAACAAACGGAACATACCTCAGGTGGGTTAAGTGACACTTTTTAAACCACGGGTAAGCAAAGTGATTTCAGGTCTAATCACAGGTGGGTTTAGTGTAATTACCCCTTAAAAATATAATAATGGTCATTATTGATGATTAATTAATATTTATTATGATTTTATTTTTATATTGAACTATTAAATATAAAGTTATGATCATTATTGATGGTAATTATTGATTATTAATTAATATTTATTATGATTGTGTTTTATATAGAACTATCTATTCTATAATTTAAAGAAGGGAAATGCTAACAGATGCCCTTTGGGTAACGGTTAATAATCCATTTAAAGAAAGTTTTTATAGGAAAAGAAATAAAAGAAATTAATGTTTTGACAGCTTTTTCCATTTCGCATAAAAGTGGTGTCAAAATTTTCCTAAAATTGATTGTTAATCATTGCTCTAAGGGCACCCGTTAGCATGACCCTTTAAAGAAATATAATGCGACAATATTCTAGTTGAATTTGAAGCACTCTATTAGCTCCTTTATTGATCTTGTAGGCCTGGTTAGTAGGGGTGACAATTTTTATCCATATCCATGAACCACCCATAACCCACCTTATTTGGATAAGTCTTAACCCAGCCCATTTGAATATTTGGGTCAAATGGGTAAAGACTCATTAGGCTATTTAATTAGATGGGTCTAAATGGATAAATCCACTAATACCCACTAAATCCATCTAAAATCTAAATTCAAATAAACCCACAAATACCCACTAAACCCATCTAAAATCTAAAATTTAAATAAACAACATAACCTCTAAATTTCTAAACCAAAAAATTCGGCCCTCAGTCTTAGTCTCAGTCTCACTCTCCTTAACATTAAAATACACTTTCCCTCATATTTTCTCAGTAATCAAACAGGTTAGAACTTCAAATTAAGGAAATTCTAGAGAGAGATGGAAGGTACCTGAAGAGCAAATTTGAGGTCGGGCTTCGACGGTGGTGTAGAAGTGAGAAGGCATCGTTGAAGGTCGTGTCTATTCGTCTCTTTTGCTCACTTTCCCTCTCAAAAACTTGTCGAAGGCCATATTAGAGTGCAACATAAACTAGGTTTCCAATCTTCACATCAGATTTCTCAGGTAAGTCACTCAATTCTTGGGTTGTAGTTTGTGGAGTTCAGTTATAGACAACTTTATGGCACTAATGGGACAAAAATTGTGATGGATCTTCGTGACAAGTTATATTCCATTTTCAATGGATATTTACGTGCCACTAATTATGAAGCACACAATATGGCTGAAAATGCATGTAGTAGTGGTGCTAATGAGAAGGTGAGAGATGCTGATATTGCTGGTTTTAATACATTTGAGAGTCAAATTTTTGGTTCAATAGATAGTAAGTCACAATTAGATGTGTATGTGGAAGAGACCTGGTTTGACCATAACACTCATATGGACTTGGATATTCTTCAATATTGGGAATCAAATTGTGGTCGCTTTCCAGAACATTCACTAATGGCTCATGACATTATGAGTATTCCTATCACTACTGTTGCCTCAGAGTCTGCGTTTAGCATTGGTGGTTGAATTCTTGATAAGTACCGCAGTTGTCTATTGCCACAAAATGCAGAGGCTTTGTTTTGATCCTGCAGCTGGTTGTTTTGTGGGCAGGGTAGATTTCTTTTTCATCTACTTGTAATTTTTATTAAATTATGTATTCTCCCTTTTTATATTTACTTACTAGTTTTTTACTTTGCTAGTTATACCTGATCATGATGAGGAGCACCTTGTGGAGGATTTTGAACACCTATGCATTTCTGGACACATTACATATAATGATGAGGTTTAGGTAATTTTAATAATTCCAGCTCAATTAGTTCTAATTAAATGCCAAGCACTTTTCTTCTGGACTATTTGTTGTTTTTAATTTATTTCTAATTAAATGCCTGATGATATGATGCATTTTTGGTTCCCTAATTGTAAGTTCTATGATGCATTTAGACTTCCTCATAAATGAAACCGCTAGAAGCCATGCAAAAGGGACAAGGGTTGAGGTATGTGCACACCTAGCAATTACCCAGAAAAACATGGTTTTTGAACCATTTTGACCCAATGAAGGACTCCAATATAGTCTATAAAGACACAACCAAATTAAATTTGGGGATTGGTTCAAGGCAGAGGTGTCAGGTTCCAGAATAGCAGTACTCATCCAAACTAGATATTAAAGTCGCTAAAATAACACCATTGTTAATAGTATTTTTAGAACAGCATTAGCCATATAAGAATCCTAATAGCACATCCAACCATCCTGATTCCAGACCCATTAAACTTCTCATTATCCCTATATCAACATCTCAACTTATGTTCTTTCCTAGTCTCCTGTCAAGTTCTTGTCCTTTTCACCAACAAGTCATATAGACGTTGACAGTATCATTTGCAGAGAGCCATGTTAGTACCTTACCCAGGTCCTTTTTTCTCGTATCATCTTTGGTGACTACCTAGCATGATGGCCTACAACCAGGTCTGCTAATTTTTGACATGTATTCGAGGGTTTTAGTCTCTACAACCAAGGTTGGGAGGGGGCTTCCCATTCGAAAACCTTCCTGTGCTTATGGATCAAATTTGACCATTCCTAACTCACCAGAGTGCTTCATTTCTTTGTTAAACTTATCTGTCAGTATGCATTCAACAATAGATGCATCAGGCTCCCATCTCATTCCTTTACCCACACTAACGCATGTACAATCTGTGTGTAGCAACACCCATTTTCTCACAAGTACAATTTCTACAACAGCTGATGATGGAGTTCATACTTGGGACTTTGATACTATGAATTGATGTGTTCAGGTTCCTTGGGGATTGTTGAAATCCCTTCTTATGCTAATCCAAGCACCGAAATTTAACATTCATAATTTACAAATCCAAAAAAAAGTGCAGGGTACATCGAAATCCCTTCCTGTGCAAATCTTTTTTTTTTGGTTCATGCTTAACTGGTGTATTTGCCTCCTATCTTTCCTTGCTACAAACTTCCGTACTTGTTAAATGTTCTATATCATAGACATTTTTTATGTATATGCAGAGCTGTTAAGCTGTCCAATGGAGTAATTGAATATGTGATGGATGTGCAAATAATTTTATAAATAGTGTGGAGTACAGTACATTTCATTGCTTAATAGCCATGGTATACTAAAGATCTGGCTTATCTTTTAGGGGATGTTCTGTGTTTTCTAAGCCCTATATGCAAAGCATTTGATGCCAATGTATAACTTGGAATTTTATTTGTTTGAATTTGGAATCTTTTTTTTCCCCCTCTTTGAAAGGAACAGAATCTCTATAAAAACTATAATTTGCCCATCTCATGAGGCATGTTTCAAGATAACGTGCCAATGTGATTTGACTTGGTTGTGTTTGAAAGTAATCCTTTTTAATTTATTTTCTGTGTTTCAGGCTTTTACTGATTCCTATAGAATTTCTGGTGTTTGTAGTTGCTTTTGGAATATGTGAATATTTAAGAGGAAACAGCTAACCTACACGCAGCAGAAATGGCTTGATTTTCTTAAGTATCACCTCAATATTTCTATATAATGTTCAATAGTTAGAGAAAATTACTGTTCTGAATCTTTCCATATTGGCATGCTGTTGTCTAGCTTAACAGTCTAGGAATATGGAATATCCAATTGTTGTTGTAACAGTAGTATTGAAAACTCATTCTTTTATTTGAAGTGACCGTCTTCCTTCTTTCAATTGACATTCTTCCGTGACTTTGTTGTACCATGAAAAGTGACAAGCATGTCTTTTTTTTATTTTTTTGAGTGTGTTAGGTGAGACTAAATTTATTAACCTTGGTTTGTAGATTTGCTGAAGCTTAAGTACTTCGGAAAGCATGGGATGTAAAGGATAGTGCCAATCCCTGCTTGCCTTACTCTTTTTTTTTTGATTGCTTGGAAGCCCTAGTTTTATTTTAGGTAGTTGTTGGTTCATGAAAGTTGGGATGGTTTATTGCTTTGTTTTGTTGGACATGACAAATGAACGAAATTGGGTAGAATGCTATGGTACTCATCCTTCAGTTTTAAGTAATTTTAAATTATTTGTCAATATGTTTGCAACTCTCTCTCTCTAATTCTCAATTACACACTTGTGAGGCTGTGATTTAAGTGTTTAAGTATCCCCGAGCCGATAGGATTTTTGTAAATTTGGTTTTGCTATCAAGTTGAATTTTGAGCTACATTCTACTGAATGAGTATCTCATCAACCTCAGGTACTTCTATGAAAAAAAAAAAAAAAAAAAAAAAAAGAGCAAATTTTAGTTACACTTATCATTCTACTTTAGCTTAATTTTAACTCTTATATACCCAGTACCACATTATTTCTTAAAGTTTTTTTTTAATGTATATGTGCCATTAGATACTTGCTAAGATTGATGGGCACTTGTCCTTTTGCTTATTTGTGTGGATCAGTGTTGTAGGTCTTTCATATTGTTGTGATCTGCTTTGGTTTAAGTGGTGAATGAATTAAAGAAATTGTTTCTGCTGATGACTGTGCAATTTTTTTTTTTTTTTTTGGTGGCATTGTATTCAAATTGATTTGCTTGCAATAAGATTCAGATTTTGTGGGCATTTTGAGTTATTTTCCTTTGAATTTCAGAGTTTGATTTGCCTTCAAAGTCTTTTTTTTTTTTTAAGTAATGAATTCTGTTTGAGTGTCAATTGTGTTGTTTAATTGCTTCTGGATTTGTTTCTTTGAGACCATCTACCAAACAAGCTGAATTATGAATCTTTAAGTGTTGGAATAGGTGAAAAATCATTGGTTAATTACTGCAATGGAGCTGAGGCTGTCTTAAAGTATACCAGAAACTTGTGCAGTTCATAAACTTCTAATTTTGTTAGTCTTACTTGAGTTTCTAATATTTTTTTGCGGGTTGTGCAATTTTTTTTCTCTATTTTAGCTGTTTTAGAGAATTAGATGGATATAACAGTTGATTTAGATATAGCAGAAGCCTTTGTATTGTTGTCTCTTTTGTTGGTTTCAATTTGAGGTGTTTCCTCTAGCTTGTATCGGTTGCTCCAGCTGTATACTTTTTGTGGTTGAATGATGACGTTTTATTTACAATTTTACATTCCTCACAAAGTAGGATAATTGCTTTCATAGATTGATGACAATTAAAATAGCTTAAACAAGAGGAGCAAACTTTAAGTTCTTCTATGATATAGTAATAAAGCATTGTAGTCATTACATGATTGCGAAAGTGGGGTGAGCGGGGGCATCATTGTTACGATCATATTCTTGACTGCGAGGGCACGACGCTCATGTTCTGCGTTGTTTTCGATCTCGAGGGCATAACGTGCAAGGGCTTTATCTGTCTTCCCAGTCTTTTTCCCAACTCCCCAATGAGGTAGCCAATTTAAATGTGGTGGGCCTTTTTGTATCCTGGGTTGGACTACTCCTACCGTACCGTGACCCGATGATTCTAGGGTAGGAGAGTCGGGACTGGCTCAATTGAAACTCACCTTAAGCCAGCTTGTGCGCAAGCTAGGACCCCTGGCAAGGATCTTGGTCACATGCCCACATCAGGAAATACTGTCACCAAAAACGTTATGGCAGGAGAAACATAATACAGCAAGATAGCTAAAATATTCTAACTAAGGTACTTGCTATTGACCAAAGATAATGTTTAAACAATTTTGCAATAGGAAAATACGATAATATGAGAATGGCAGAAATGAATCAATAACAAGAAAAATAACGTTAGTACTTAAACAAATATGATAAAAGAAGGAAGGGGATTAGTCTGTTAAACTTGGCTCCATAGCAGATTTAAGTCCAAGAATGAAACCAATCTCCAATGTGGGTAATCTCATAGGGAAATCCTGCTATAAAAATTACCTACTTTGGAAAATGGACCTAAGTGGCTTAATCTCAGATTCTTAACTTGCTAGAGAGTAGGCTATTGAAAGGGAGAGAAGTGAGTAGCCTATTGGTGCATGCTCTATCACTCCTCACACTCCTGTTTTCTCACTTCACTCTCTACTCCCTTTTGTTTATCCTCTCTATTTTTCTTTTGTGTTCTGCTTGCGATTCAGTGCTTTCTCATATTCTTTCTTGTTGCCGTTGTTCCCCCTTTACTGTGCATGGCTAAGGCCTTTTTATACAGCCTACCGTGATAAGATTTACCATTTTTCCCCTCAACTACTTTTGGCTTGTTGTGCGTGTCCTTCTCGAACTGCCCACTGGTCTGCTAGCTGCCCAGCCACCACCACTACCCTGTGCTGGCACTCCATGCTTCATTCTCAGAAAAAAGTAGTTTTGTTTTGTTTTATTGCTTCCCATGGCATTCCCATCTAGATATGGGTTGGGCTTCTCTCTCACTAACTCCTATAGCATGCACCTAGTGATTCCAGCTCATCTTTGCCTCTTTTAGGTGGTATGTCATCCCAGCAGGACATTTTCCCCAAAAGAGCTTGAGCGGGAACCCTAGAATAGGCTTCCTCCTTCTCCCCACCACCAGACCATACCTTCTCTTACCTTTGACCCATGGCCCACCGCCTCTGTATTAGCTGGGTACAAGTGGGTGAGGACTGAGCCTTGTGCATGCTCCACTCCTATATGAGTCCATGGCTTGTCTGGTGTTCACGCGTTTGCCATTGCCTGTGGGTTTGTATGATCCTGCTACGCATTCTGCCGCTCGTTTAACTCTTTGTGGTGTGGATGAGTCATTGGGTCTTCATCCTTTGCATCTCGTTTCTTCTTTGGGCTAGGTATTGCTTGGGTATGGACATTTTCTTCTTCAATTTAGCCCCTGTCTCCTTTATCTTCCAGTTTTTGGGCTAATTGGTGTTGGGGACGTTTTTCATCGCCCATATGATGTTAGGGGTGTCAAGACCGAGACTCGATTTTAGGATTGGAACATGGCCTAAAGGCTATCGGTGAAGTGTGAAAGGCCCATTTTGCTCAAGGTCTAGGTTGCATCCAACAAAGATTATTATAAGGCCCCAAAAATATCTCCTGCAAAGATAAGCTAGTACAAAGGATGGCCCGCTACAACAAGTGCTTAAATAATAGTCTAGCGGTAAGCAAGAGAAACGTCCAACGATAGATGTTTGGAAAACTAATAAATGTATTTGCATAGTAAAAATTATGCATTTCCTCCATGATAGGCCACAAAACGTATTGACCCATTGTGATTGAAATTAATTAATTAATTAGCCAAGTTATTAATTAATCAATTTATCATGCAAAGCGCGTGGTAGCATAAATAAATCACCAAACAACTAAATATGCAGTGGAAAATAAATAACACAGTGATTTGTTTACGAATGGGGAAAACCTAACGGCAAAAACCCCACCGGGTGATTTTCAGGTCACCACTCCCGAAACTCCACTATTATCACAACAAGCGGTTACAAGTAAAGGAATCCCAAGTACCTTACCAACCTACAGTTGAACCCTTATCCCAATATCCAATTGGACTTGTTCTGTAGTGACAATTCCCCTTTCTGATGCACAACTCCCAAGTACGTGACTAACCAATTGCGCGGATCCCAGTACACGACTTCAATTACCAACTAAAACGGTTGTTGGCTGCAAAGTTCTTCAGTTCATCCACACGATGAAGATCAAGAAGATGCTTGGTCACAAAACCCTATGGTGCACATACACAGCAACTTCTTCTCAAGAGAAAGAGATGAACTAGGGCAAGAACTTCGTCTCCGATTACAAATTGCTTGAACAGAGTTTTCTCAATGCTTTTGCAACTTGTTAACTATTTGACGGCCCTTAAAACAATCTTTTTATATGTCTAAGGTTAGGAAAAAAGAAGGCCCAAAGACACATCTGCGGATCTCAAGAAAAATAGATTAGAAATTCTGTTTTTGTAAACCTCGACAGATAGAAGCTGTCGAGCATCTGTCGAGATAGCTGTCAAGCCACGGGGCTAAAACAGCTTCTTAAACCTCGACACATGCTAGCTGTCGAGATTTAGTAACTCTGCACTTTCAGCTTGTTTTCTTGGACAGACTTGAAGGCTTCAACACTTGATCTTGAAACATGGTTTCTTGAAGTATTAAACACATCCTAGATCTACCCGAATACAAGTAAAGTGCGTTTTGTCAAAGAATTAGCCAATTACATGAAATCATGACATATGTTCTTAACATGTGAAACACATATGTCCTAACAATCTCCCCCTTTGGCAATCCGTGACAAAATCACAACAATCAAATGAACATATGAGAGAAGTCATAAATCACTCAACTCATATTCACTTGTTGAATACAATAAAATCTATCCTAACACAAACTCTTGAAAACTTTGCAAGAAGAGAGTTTATGGCAAGTAGACTTTGACAACTTGTATTTTTGAAACACTTTAAACAAAACTCATCAAGGCATCTTAGTGTGAAACAGAAATAATAGATTGCATACAATTTATAAGAAACATGTGTATAAAGAGAGAAAAGAAACAACACATGTAAGGGGTAGGTGAAAGAAACATACATCCACATATAAAGAGAATAAGTACAATGTATGTGTAAAAATGGTCACAAGACCTAATGTACATGAAACAATGTATCTATAAAAGAAAGAAAAGAAAAGATACATAATATCCTCACTACATCCCTCAACACTTAACAATACTATCCCTAGCAAAAATGTCCTATACTAACTCTCCTCCTAAGAATGACTACTTTCATATCCCAAAACTACTCCCCCTTTTTGTCACGAGTGACAAAGGGTAAGAGTGTCAAGTAGACATTTCATCGATAGAGCTATCAACTCCATCATCATCATCAGAAGCATCATCATCATCACCATCAGCATCATCATCAGAATCAGAATCCACTGGAGGTGGTGGAGGAGAAGCCTCTGGAGCAAAACCACCCATGGTCGCCTGTCGTCGTGCAATACGACCGACACGAACGTTCACTTGATACATCTCCGTAGAAAGTGTATCAAGGCGAGCATCCATGCGCTGCAGCTGCGCCATGATGTCTCCTAGAGTCACATCGCCCGAAGAAGATGAGGGAGCGGATGTGGATGGAGCAGAACGGGATGGAGCTGAACGGGAGGGAGGAGCTGCTGAATCCGACTGCCTCGACCAAAACTGCGCCTCGCTACGTTTAACGGTAGCGTAATCTATGGCACACATGACAGGAAAATGGTCGGAAGAGGGAAAAGGAACGGAAAAATGGCATAGAATCCGCGTGATAGCCGAAGGGAAAATGAGCTTATCACGGGTAGCCGTATCCCGATACACATCTAAGATATAAAGAATGAAATGTGAAGAAAAATCTATAGTGAGGTGCTCTAACAAGGAAAGCAAAAATCGAGCACGGGGCTCTGTGATAGAGTTATAGTGAGAGAGTGGATGCAAAAAAAAAGTCATCCCATGTTCATAAATCTAGGACCTTTAGCAAAGGCCATACATGGTGTAAACTGACGCTCACCCCAATCAGAAGGGCGCTCACAAAACGCAGAAATCATCTCGTCTTTGGACACAGTCCACAGATGCTCACAACTAGGGTAGTCAAGAAACTCTACCCTCGAAACATGAAGCACATCCGCAACAAGCTGCGATGTGACTACAATGCGCGTACCTCGAACGCGAGTAGAAAAATCGAAACCATGCATGTTGGAGTAAAACTCCTAGATCAGCACGGTCGGACAAGTGACCGAGACGTCACACAGTGACTCCCATCCTCGACTATGAATGACAGTGGGGAGGTCAGTGTCGGCGAAGTCCGCTAAAATGACTCGGCGTTCCGAATGAACACCTCGTCGAGAAACATTCTCTGAGAAGTCCTTTTGGGCATCCTCATCACGGAACCGAATATGAGAAGGAGTAGGATCAGAAGAAGATGATGCCCTAGAACACAAAGGGTTCTGGGACGGAGCTGACTTACGCTTAGGTGCCATAGACACGACTAATGTAAATAGAAAGAGAGGGAGAGAAAGAAAGACAATCAGAAAAGTCCTAAAGCAATTTCAAATATATCAAGTATATTGAAAATAGAGTACATATGCATGGAAAATGCATGAACATGTGACATGCATAAGTAATTGCATCATGGGCTCAGCCTAATCCAATCCTACCAGCACACAATCAACTTGCACACATCTAAATGCATGATAATACTGTTATTATGCTAATGTGATGCAATGCATGAGGTTTTAAACTTATTTAAGTAAAATCCCATCCCAAAATTTCAACAATAACTCATCAATTTTGAAAAACCCCAAATTTTTCAAAAAAACCCCAAAACCTAGGTTTCAAAACATGAAATGCATGTAAATGTAGGAGATTAGAAGCTTACCAAGTGAAGGAAAACTTGAAAAAGCTTGAAAAACACCTGGGGAAGAGGTTGGAGTGAGAGAGAGAGTGTTTGGGAGATGAACAGGTGCGGACAGATCGAGAGAGATCGAAGAAATGAGAACCGGATCGCGAAGAACGAATATATAGCTCCTCAGTAATTCTCAACAGATAGAGGTGTCGAGACATCTATCGAGGAAGGTGTCGAGAAAAACAACTTCGACAGATACAGCTGTCGAGAGGGTGTCGAGGACCAAGGTAATGATACAAGAACAGAAGCTCGATTGATCCACCAGCTGTCAAGAAGCTATCAAGAGTCCAGGAGATTTCTCGTTCGATCCACCAGCTGTCAAGACAGCTATCGAGATTGCGATAAGAAAAGACCATAAGAAGCTCGATAGACAGTCAGGTGTCGAGGAGATATCGAGGAGGTGTCGAGCAAGCTTTTCAAAAACAGTTTTTCGAGAAGAGAAAAACACAGATATGAATGCAATCAAGCATGCAACTCAACCAATGATCCAATCAACATATTAAACTTTCAAAATCATCTCTCAACAAAGATTTTAAGCTCATGGATCCCAAACACACACACACACTAAACAAGTCTAACCGATTTTATTTTTCAAAAACAAGTCAAGACAGTTTAATGAGCATACATTAACACATGTAAAATCTTGTGATGGCCAAATCACATTGTACCTGCACATGTATCAAGAGTAGCAAAGAATATTGCGTGTTATGTGTGAAACACATCGCAAGATTGAAAATGTGTCAACATGTTATGACAATTTGAGATTTGAGATATGAGAAAATCACTTTAACTCACACACATCATAACTGTTTGATGGAGATTATCACCTTCGAGGTACATCCTATAACTCCCACATCTCCTAGAATACACACTTGCAATCATATTTAAAGCATTTTTGATCTTTTTGCTTTTTATTTTAGCAAATCATGCATGGGCATATAAGAGATAGAAAAGAAATACCCAATTATGTTAAGCATTTGACATTCCAATTTTGCTATGCCGAAACACACAAATGTCATTGACACTGCACTTTTGCTATGCCGAAGCATACAGGTGTCATATTATGATTGGCAGGCAATAGTGGTGAGATGGTTATTTATGCCTTTCTCATAGGATTTTCTAATCCTTCCCGTCAAAAAGAGTGATACGAGTGTTAAGTACAAGAGAAAACTTAATCTTACTCATCACAAACAAGAGCCACAAAGCTCACTTGTTTAGTTGTGCATAGAGATGCTCATCTAAGCTACAAGAGATACAAAGTTTAGAAAACTTTGTTTCAATGGCCATCCAAGATACACAAGTACCAATGTACACAAAAACACACACTGTTTTTGTATTTTTCTGATTTTTTTCAATTTTTTTTATATTAAAAACAAAATAAACAAAACTGAAAACAACAAAAACATGCTAATCAAATCAAAGTATAAAACTAGACTGACTCAAAACAGTAAAGCAAAACACACAAGTAATGCAAACAAAAACAAGAAGAGAGAGAAGAAAGTGATAGAATCACTTGGAGCCCTTTTCCTTCCATACCTTGGAAGAACTTTTCCGTCTAGCAAACCCTTGAACCAGCGGTGAAGGGGAAGATTTGAAACTGTTCAAGTTCAAAAGGAACATAATGGTTTTGAGAAGATCTCCAAGGGCAGCAAGAGAGGATTGAAGTTGATTCTGGCTTCCAGATGCTATCATGTCGTTGCTCTGTTGAGTGGCAAGCCACTTATAGCAATTTGGTCGAGTATGACCGGCAACTCCACAATGATGACAGAGATGCTGCTTCTTTTGTTTAGGCTTTTGAGAGTTAGCCTTCTTAGCCCTAGGGTTCTTAGCTTCCTTCTTATCTTGCTTGGGGGGTGCTCCTAAGATAGATTTACCTTTGTCTAAGTTCTCACTAGCTAAATCAGTTTTAATATTATTGTTCTCAATTTCAACATTATTGTTAGGAGGAACAAAAACAGTAGTACTAGTAGAAGCAATATTAGAGGAAGAGAAACCATACCCTAAACCTGTTCGATCAGAAGCAGATTTCTGAAGATTGAGCATCTCATCAAGCTTTGCACTTGAAGTCCTCTCCAATTGAGCTCTGACTTGAAACAGCTCCGCTTCAAGTTTCTTGGTCTTCTCAGCCAAGAAGTTGTTCTCGAACCTCAGTGCTCCAATAGTCTGATTAGCCTCATCAAACTTTGTGGACAGCTCTTCACAATCAAGTTCCACATCACTGAGCTTCTTGGTGGCCAGCCTACAAAGTTTCTCATGTTTTTCAGAAACTTTGTATAATTTTTCATAAGCTGTATGTATATCATCTTGATCATCCATCTTCTCAAATTTAGATTCCACAAATTCCTCTTCTTCATCCACATCTTCAACAATCCCATCAGTAGGATTAACAGTGGCAGTGAAGGCATTCAAGATTCTGTCATCCTCATTGTCGGAATCATCCTCAGCCTCGATGTCGCTCAAAGTAGCAGCAAGTGTCTTGCTCTTCCCAATGCTCTTGAGATATGTAGGACTCATTTTTCATATGACCGAAGCCTTGACACCCAAAGCACTTAGGTCCTGCGGGAACAGTGTACTGACCACCATCCCTTGCATCCTTCTTCCTTTTGTCATAACTCTTGAATTGAGAAGAACTGGATTGCCTACGGTCCTTGTCAAAGCCCTTCCCATTGGCATTCTTCATGAATTTCTTGAACTGCCTAGTGATGTAGGACTTCATCTTAGAATCTTCATCATCTGAAGACTCATCTGTCTCACTGCTCTTGGCCTTCAGTGCCATGCTCTTGCCTTTACCCGTCTTGCCTATCCTAGTCAACCCTAGCTCGTAGGTCTGCAAGTTTCCAACCAGCTCAGTTAAAGGAATCTTGTCAATATCCTTTGATTTCTCTATCGCCGTGATCTTGGCATGGAATCTCTCGGGTAGAGATCTGAGCACATTCCTTACAATCTTGGGTTCAGGAATGGTTTCCCCAAGATTGAAGGTTGAGTTCACTATGTCCTTTAGCTTGGCATAGAACTCATCAAATGACTCATCCTCCTCCATCTTTATCTCTTCAAAGCTTGTAATGAGCCTTTGAAGCTTTGAATCCTTGACAGCCTTTGTACCCTTATAGGTTGTCTGGAGGATGGCCCATGCTCCCTTAGCAGTTTCAGTAGAGGATATCTTCTTGAACTCCTCATTGGTGACCGCACTAAATAAAGCATTCAATGCCCTACTGTTGAAATTTGCCACCTTGATCTTGGCTTCATCCCAATCGGCCGGCGCTTCCTTTGGCTTAATCCAGCCAATCTCGATAGCTTGCCACACCTTTCCATCTAAAGACTGTAAGAAAGCTCTCATGCGTACTTTCCAGTATGCATAGTTAGTGCCATCAAATAAAGGAGGTATAATTAATGAATGTCCTCTATTCATGACAAACAGGGGTCAATGGATCAACACAGTAAATATTAAACCTAATCAGAGTGTGCCTGCTCTGATACCACTTGATAGGCCACAAAACGTATTGACCCCTTATGATTGAAATTAATTAATTAATTAATTAGCCAAGTTATTAATTAATCAATTTATCATGCAAAGCGCGTGGTAGCACAAACAAATCTCCAAACAACTAAATATGCAGCGGAAAATAAATAACACGGTGATTTGTTTACGAATGGGGAAAACCTAACGGCAAAAACCCTACCGGGTGATTTTCAGGTCACCACTCCCGAAACTCCACTATTATCACAACAAGCGGTTACAAGTAAGGAATCCCAAGTACCTTACCAACATACAGTTGAACCCTTACTCCAATACCCAATTGGACTTGTTCTGTAGTGACAGTTCCCCTTTCTAATGCACGGCTCCCAAGTACATGACCAACCAATTGCGCAGATCCCAGTACGGACTTCAATTACCAACTAAGAAGGTTGTTGGCTGCAAAGTTCTTCAGTTCATCCACACGATGAAGATGAAGATCAAGAAGATGCTTGGTCACAAAACCCTACGGTACACATACACAGCAACTTCTTCTCAAGAGAAAGAGATGAACTAGGGTAAGAACTTCGTCTCCTGTTACAAATTGCTTGAACAGAGTTTTCTCAATGCTTTTGCAACTTGTTAACTATTTGACGGCCCTTAAAACAATCCTTTTATATGTCTAGGGTTAGGAGAAAAGAAGGCCCAAAGACACATCTGCGGATCTCAAGAAAAACATATCAGAAATTCTGTTTTTGTAAACCTCGACAGATAGAAGCTGTCGAGCATCTGTCGAGATAGCTGTCGAGCTAGGGGGCCAAAACAGCTTCTTAAACCTCAACATATGCTAGCTGTCGAGCTTTAGTAACTCTGCACTTTCAGCTTGTTTTCTTTGACAGACTTGAAGGCTTCAACACTTGATCTTGAAACATGGTTTCTTGAAGTATTAAACACATCCTAGATCTACCCGAATACAAGTAAAGTGCGTTTTGTCAAAGGATTAGCTAATTACATAAAATCATGACATATGTTCTTAACATGTGAAACACATATGTCCTAACACTTTATAATTGGTTGATATAAAAGTGAGCCCATTATAACAAGTACACAAGAGGAAAAACAATCCAGCATGGTAAGTGTGTTTACATAGACGTCTGACAGGTTAACAAGTGTGTTTACATGGTAAAAATCATATGTTTTCCTTATTATTAAGTCAACATAAGGGAAAACTTCCGTAGTATCTAAAACATTATGGCTTTCATCATAATAACAATAAACAAGGATTAAAGGCTTCATAATTACAAATAAAAGAGGAAAAATAGGATGGAATGAAGGGAGAGGGAGATTCCAGCTCAGTGCAGCATATATTGAACTAAGATTTTTGGGGACTATATATATATATATATATATATATATGTGTGTGTGGCATGGATGGGGTATTATAAGCTGTTTTGAGTGAGTGGGTATGTAAGCTTGTGATGGTATGATAGAGTTAATGCTGAAACTAAGTCTTTAATGGGTAAAGGGTTGTTTATGACTAATTAGGAAGCATTTATGGGCTGTGAATATGCAGAAAAAGGAAGGGAATGTCTGAGGCTAAGTGAGTGAAGGCTAAGGGGAATGATTTATGAGCTTGGGGAGAGTTGAACCATAAGCAAAGTGACAAGAAAAATAAAAAATTTCAGAGGGGGTTGGTTGGTGTTTTGTAGGTTGGTGTGCTTGTCCTTTTATGGTGGAGTTTAGGGAGATATTAATTAACAAAAGTCCAAAAAACGTAGGACTAATTAGGGGGGCAGAGTATCAAACTTAATTATCCTAGGATTTGTCTATAAATGGGAGATTTTCTTTTGGGGTTGCTTTACTTTTTTGGGTAATATGACACATGGTGAGTATTTAGGGTTATCTTGCATTAAATGCTAAGAATGCTGAGATTGTATTTAACCAATGGGATTAAAGTAGGTATTAAGGAAGAATCTTAGTGCTGCAACTGAGATTTGGACCCTTAGGAAGTAGGATTCAACACCCCAAGCTAGGTGTCAAAGTTTAAGTCCACTTCAGAGGATTCCGCTGGAGATCCCTTTATGCCCTACAAACCACATGTTCCCAAATTTTCCCCTTTAGGATTCATGGGCTTGGTTCATGAACCAATTACATACATTTTTAGTAATAAAATAAACTATTTGGTTGAGGATTTCATGAGCTTGGAGGTCTTGGTTATGGCTTCCTTGAGTTGTGACCAAAACTTGGAGAAAAAGGGTATTTATTGCTCATTAGCCTTTAGGTGTCAGCCTCTAGTACTATTCACGTCAAAGTTGGCAGTGGGATAGGTGGCCAACTCCTAATTTGGTTTGGGAGCTTGGTTGCTTCTTGAGGTGACCTCTAGCGGAAGGCAGAACTAAATGGAGTTCTCCAGTGGAGTCAGTTTGCACACATAGGCTGTTGTGGCTGAGATTTCATGTTGGGCTTGGCTATGAGGGCTGAGTATTTTGATGGGCCTCTGACTTGGTGGTTCTCTCCACTTGGGCCTATCCTTTTGCTTTCTCATTGTGAACCCTACAAATTGGACAAAGCTACAATATGGACAAAGCTACAATATATTGCTATGGATTTTAATTCCACATGGGCTTTAGTTGTTAGTAGAAATAAAATGAATCCATGAGCTTTAATAAATATTTATGATAGGTTTTGGGTATTAATTTCCATGGGCTTTAAATAACAACTTGTATAGTTTCTCATAATTTTGCTATGGATTATTTTGTAAATGATATTTTCTTTGGGGCTTTTAAATAATGACCTCCAATATTTCTTGAGAATAATATTTACTATGGGTTTTAAATAGAGGCAATATCCATGGGTTTCAAATAAAATATGGTAAAAACCACTATAGTGGAACAATGTGATATTCTCATGGGTTTTTCTATAGATAATCATAATGGGTTTGTAAGGAGAATAATCACCGTGAGTTTTGTAAATAAATACTATGAATGTTGTGATACAAATAGTGACCATGGGTTCTTATATAATTTCCATGGGTTTATATTATGGTTGAAATAAATAATCATAACTTTCTATGGGCTTTTATATTAGTAACACAAATTCATAATTCTCTATGAGCTTGATATGTTTGCCATGAGTTTTGGAAAAATGAATAGTGTTATGTAACATAAATAGTTACCATGGGTTTATAATATGGTATGAAATAAATAAATATTATGAGTTTATGATAAATCATAACTTTCCATGGGTTTTTATATTAGTAACACAAATTCATAATTCTCCATGGGCTTGATATATGTTTGCCATGGGTTTTGGAAAAATGAATAGTGTCACATAACATAAATGGTTACCATGAGTTTTATAAGATAGATTTCATAGGTTTGTAATATTGTAGTAATAGGTTTAAGAACTTAAAGTATTGTTTATCATTGGACTTTAAGTGAAATACTTATAAGATAGTATTTTGCCAAGTATTGATAACTTTGGGCTTTTCTCAAAATAGTGTCAAGTAACTAGCTTGGGCTTAGTTAAATAATAATAATAAAATTGGATAAGATTTGAGTTTTTTGGCTTTTTGTGATAGTTTATATCATAACCCAATTTAGATAATGAGATATGAAATATTTGTGGTTAACATAATAATAGGGAAAAAAATATTTGGGAAAGCCCAATAGCTTATTTTGATGTTTGAAAATAAATAGGTGGTTGATAGGCCAAAAATGTGTTGACCCATTGTGATGAATTAATTGATTAATTAGCCAAGTTTATTAATTAATCAAATTAACATGCAATATGCGTGGTAGCACAAACAAATCACCAATTAAACTAAGTATGCGGCAGAAATTAAATTGACACGGTGATTTGTTTACGAATGGAGAAAACCTACACGGCAAAAACCCCACCGGGTGATTTTAAGGTCACCACTCCCGAGAATCCACTATTATCACAACAAACGGTTACAAGTAAAGGAATCTCAGTACCTTATACCAACCTACAATTGAACCCTTACCCTAATACCCAATTGGACTTGTTTTGTAGTGACAATCTCTCCTTTTAATACACGGCTCCCAGTACGTGACTAACCAATTGCGCGGATTCCAGTACGCAACTTCAATCACCAACTAAAGAAGGTTGTTGGCTGCAAAAATTTTTAGTTCATCACACGATGAAGATCAAGAAGCTCCTTGGTTACAAAACCCTACGGTGTACAAACACAGCAGCTTCTTCATAAGAAAGATGAATTAGGGCAAATTCTATCTCCAGTCACAATTTGCTTGAAGAAACTTTGCTCAACACTTGTGCAACTTGTGTATCCTTTGACAGCCTTTAAAATAATCCTTTTATATGTCTAGGGTTGTGAGAAAAAAAAGCCCAAATATACAATCACGGATTGAATGAAAAACAGACTTGAAAATTTGAGTTTTATAAACATCGATAGATACCCTATCTGTTGAGCCACGGGCTGGAACATCTCTTCAAGGCTCGATAGATGCTAGCTGTCGAGTTTTAATGAACAGCACTTTTCACACTTGAATCTTGGACAGACTTGCATGACTTTAACACTTGAAGTTGAAACCTTGTTTCTTGAAGCATTAAACACATCCTAGATCTACCCAAATACAAGTAAAGTGCGTTTTGTCAAAGGATTAGCCAATTACATAAAATAGTGACATATGTTCTTAACAAGTGAAACACATATGTCTTAATAGTGGTAATAAAATTAGGTGTAAAAAAAAATGTACCCTAACAATTGGTACTCCTGCCACGCCACTGTATTGTTTCTGCCATGATATCATTTAACTTGTGTTTGCTAGGCCTCCTTTGGGCCTGCCATGCCAGTTCCATGTATTTCTTCTCCCCTTAGTTTACGTTGCCCAGTATTCCTGCTGGGTCAATTCTCATGTCATTTTGCGCTTCCTCGATCCATTCTATTTCTTGGGCATCCTCGGCCCGTTTCATTCCTTGGGGCATCCCTGGCCTATTTCATTCTTTCCTACTTCTTACATTCCCATGGGCTTTTGCTAAATCTTTTGGGCTTCCTCGGCCCAATTATCATATCCTTTACTTTTGGGTTTATTGGTCTTTGAACCAATCCCATTTATTAATCCCTTTCTTTTGGCCCTTCTGGCCCGTCTTTGCTTGCTTTCTACTTCTTATGGTTCCCATGGGCTTACTACTTCATTCTTTGGGGCTCCCTTGGGCCCATTTGCTTTCTTTGGGACCCTTTTACTATTTTGTGAGCCTGTGTACCATTATTCCTGCCATTCAAGTTTAATGGTTTTTCTTACTTTGCTAATTCTTTTTTCTTCACCCCTTTTTATATTGTTGGGCTTATTCTGTCATTGGGTCCTTTTGCCAAAATGGGCATCAACACATTGATTCTCTTGTGGAATCAACTTTTTACTTTTCTTATATAAGGACTCTAAATTTGTGAAACATAGAGACAGTAAGAGAGACTTGGACCAAACCAAGTAGAAATTGTAGCCTCTAAATGAGTATAGAAGAGTAATATTTTACTATTGTGTATTTCAATGTGTGATCAAGACTGTGAAATCATAGAACTACTTATCCCAATGACAATCATTATTGGTTGGGAAAAAAATATTTCTAGTTGTGGGTTCAAATTAAAACCAATAACAACTTATCAAATAAGATTTGTTATAAAAATGTTATGGACATAGCATTTCTCTATGTGAAATGCGGGAATATACATTTATAATAATCCCATGATTTCAATAATTATCCTATATTAACGAAGTGAAATGTTATGTCTATAATATTTTCAAAACAAATCCTAGATGATAATTTGTTATTAGTTTTTATCTAGGCTTATTACTGACATCATTTTTATATTCTCTAATAACAACTTACCACATAGGATTTGTTGTAAAACTGTTGTGAAAACATTGTGAATATAGCATTACTCATTTAAATAATTTAAAACATGATGTGACAAGAATCTAATGGAGGGTTCTACTTCTTTTTTTTCTTTTTTGTGAAGGGAATGAAGGGTTTAAACGAATAATTCAAATATTGATTTGTAAAATTGTGAGGCTTCAAAAAATTATATGATAAAATATGATTTTATAAGAAAATAAAATCTCTTTCTCATTTATTTTGTAAGCTGAAATTTGATATTTATTAATTACATTTTACTTTGATTGTGTTTGTACGTAAAATATTAGAGTTTGAATTTGGTAAAGATGAGGTGTAAACTCATGTTTTACACCATTTAATAAAAAATTGGTATATCAGTTTTTTACTTAAAACTAAATATATTCCTACCACACATAATAACATTTCAATAAATTAACAGTAAAGTAGGATTTTTAAATGAGTATAGAATTGACTGAGTGTAATTATGTATATTCTTTAATATATAATATAATGATGTGACATGTTGAGATTAGAGAAGTAAAACTTGGATTTTACACTACATTCTTATAGAATTTAATCTGTAAATAATATATATAAAATTTGATAATTATGGTAATTATTAATAAGTATTTATTATGATTGTGTTTTTAGATGGAGCTATTGAATATATAGTTATGGTAATTATTAATTAATATTTATTATGATTGTATTTTATATAAAACTATTGATTCTATCATTTGAAGAAATATAATGCAACAATATTCTAATTGAATCACCCTATCTACCAGCTCCTTTGCTGATCTTGTAGGGCCTGGTTAGTAGCAGAAGATCCATGTTTGAGTTGTTTGCTATGACAGCTTAGTTCTTGTGGAACTGCAAAAATAAGTGCAAGTTGAATGAAGCAACGTGTTCTCCTGGACAGATTATCTGATATTGCAGAAAGCTATCTCCAGGAATTCCAACATCACCAAGTTGCACCTGCAAAACATCACCGATCTCCAAAAACTATTTGAAAGCCACTTGCCACGGGGGCTTCAAAACAAATTATGATGGGGGCAGTTTTCGAAGAATCCAACAAAGCAAGTATTGGTGGTGTGATCTGCGATTCTCAAGGAGAAGTTTTAGCAGTTTTGTCTTAAAAAATTACCCCTATCTACTTCTGTGGTAACTTTGGAGGTCTTAGCCATAAGGGGCAGTCATGTTCATCCAAGAGGAAAAAAAAAATTCATATTTAAAAAAAAAAAATTCTTGCGTAATGCTTGCAACAGTTACGGACTAAATGAAATATAAAATTATAAAACATTAAAAGCTTATATGACAAAATATTATGAAATCAATCAAAAATCAAACATCATTAATTAGTTTTATATAAATTGTCATGATATTTAATTTATTTGGTATTACAAATTTATTCATTGATATATAATATATAGCCGAAAGATATCAAAGGTGTAACCATTCTCCATCCACTGCTAAGATTTTTTTTTTTTTTTTTTTTTTGACACTGCTAACATGGAGTTGTCATAAAGTGTTGTATATATTCAGATAATACCTTGCAATTAAAACAATGTTTATGATTATTTTTTTTCCACTAATAAGGGTGTTCAAAAGTTTTTTGAAATTCTAATTATTTCATTGGGTGTGTGCAGTCTTCTTGTTCCACACATACACCAAAAGTTTTGAAACAAGATCTTATGAGGTCTTAGGGACCATTAGGCCATCCCATTGAGGTTTATGTGCCAGTTGTATATAGTGCATATCATATTATATATCATAAACCTATGTTAAGCCTCTACTAATTTTCATTCTTGGAGTTTTCATAGCTTTTCATTTAACAGTTTCTTTAATCTACTCAACATGCAAAGTTCAACCATATATAAAACGTCATAGCCGATACACAAAACTTCCACTTTTGCTTGCGAGTTTTGAGAGAGATCATGGTAAGCAGACACAAATTTTACTTAAAAGCTTGAAATCGATCCAAAATACTCTAGGTTTTTGCCTTTTTCATTTTATTATTAATATTTTTTAAATTTTGAGTCAATTTCAGCCATTTCAAATTTTTATTTAAGAAATTGGCAATGACAGAGTTGATTCCTTTAATTATTTTTTATTTTCCCATTTAATTTAGAATAGGAGACAAATGGTAAAAAAAGGTTTTTACAATATTGACATTCTCTTTTCAAGCTCCATCAATGAGAGGAATTTTGTAAACACTCTATTTTCCAACCAAACACTTAAGGGTGTTTTCACCTAGCTAGTTTTGTAATCTTGAACAAAATTTCATTTGTAGATATTGTTTCTAAAATTGGAGCCTAATGAAAACAAAAAATATATATATAATTATAATGAGTGTGTTGCTAGACTTTTTAATAAAGATAAAGTTTCTAGCTTTACCAAATATTATAATAATTAGAGCAGTTAGTGAGATATGCAATATATGGGAAATGTGAATTTGGATTTTGAAATATACTTTTATTCCTAGAATTTTAAGACATGTAACGGAATGGGATTTTATTTAGCAAATACTTGGCTACAATTCTTTGACATACTTTTATTTTATTCTTTCTAGTGTTGTTACTTGTGAACATTGAGTTTGAATTATATTAGTTGCCTAGTTTTTTAGACTTAATTTTAATTAGTGATATACATGTGGGGGGCATTTTGCGACAAGGGCCAAAAATGCAAGAACGGCCCAAATCTCCCCTTGGGTTATTTAGATGTAATTATTTGTGGAGAGTTGGGCCCAAAATTCCATATGTATGATGAACAAAGGCCGATGGCTCAATCGCTCAGTTCAATTGCTCACTTCAAAATTACTCAGTTCAATCGCTCTTCATTATGTTTTATAATATGTTAAATATTCTCTTACATGTTGTCAAGTAATTTTTATTTTTATTTTTTAATTTCAAATAAATCATTTAGTTGGAGTCAGAGTATATAACACAATAGTGCCAAAATCCTAAAGTTCCAAACTTTTAACTTTAGGTCCCAAATAACCAATAGCCAAAGTGTGCCAAATAAATGATAGATTAAAAAAAGGCACAGTAATTGAATATTAAGAACAAATTACTTGATATCAATAATACTTTGATTTTTTTTAATTTATAAATATGATAAAATTTTAACTTATGACATCTGCTCTATAATAATTGATTTTTATCATTATGTCAAGATATTCATTCATTCATTAGATACGTCTTCTTCCATGATCCATTTCATGTCAACTCAATTGGTTTTTGGTGTAACTGGAGTTTGAACCCCTAAATGTTTTATCCAATTATAAGAGACTTAACAAATACTTTGGATTTGTTAAGTAAATGTGATTCTGTATTATGGGATGAGTTGTCGGTCATTGACTATATGTCTATTTTATTTTATTTTTTGATTTTTTTTATTCCAACTTTATAGGGGGCCAATTATTTTTTTTTTTTTGTCCAAAATTTAAACCCTATATATCTCTATAATTTTTTTTTTTTTATAAAAAAAAAATTAGGTGCCCCCCTTGATCTAAAGTCTCTATCCCCAATTTGATACCACACTTAGCACACTGAAAATCCCTAAGCTTATTTCTCTTAAAAGTAATGATATTGGAGGAAAGAGATGAGAGAAAAATAAAGTTTTTAACTTTTTATGTAATGTCAGATGTGGGTTCCATGAATTTCAAAATATTTACACTAATACCATTGAACATTGTTACTCAAACACTGAAAACTGCTATAGATGTGTTTTCAAAATATAGTGTTTAAAACAACTTAAATTGAAAATTGTGACTCAAAGTCTCAAACGCTCTTAACTAAAATCTCTTAACAAACACATTTCTCTTTTGGACCCACAGTTTTCAATGTTTAAATATTGAAAACTATTGTTTAAACAATCATACCAAATATGCCCTAAATGTTGATGGATAGAAATTGCCAAAACAACTCATTATTTTTATAAACCAAAATTATTTACATGTGAGAAAACCATATACTAAAACAAGTATTGTTTAATCTTGTTGTTGTGGTTTTTTTTTTTTTTTTTTTTTTTTTTCTTCTTCTTAAAAAAAAAAAAAAAAAAAAAAAAAAAACATCTTTGAAGAAAACATTGATTCTCTTGTGGAATCAACTCTGTACTTTTCTTATATAAGGACTCTAAATTTGTGAAACATAGAGAGAGCAAGAGAGACTTGGAGCAAACCAAATAGAAACTGTAGCCTCTAAATGAGTATAGAAGAGTAATATTTTGCTATTATGTATTTCAATGTGTGATCAAGACTGTGAAATCATAGAACCAGTTATCCCAATGACTTTTCTCCTATTCAAACCATTGAGGATGTGCCTTGGAGTTGGTTAGAGGTTCTAGTTTTTGACACAAATAGTTCGTTCGTGGAAAGGTCTATGTACGAGAATTTTAGAGTTCTAAAGTTTCTAGGGTTGAGGGTTGCAATAGTGAGTTTATCTACTATGTTATAGAGTCTAGGTAAAAAAAGTTTTGTTCTAAACTCATTCTCATAGATATGGTGGATAGTCTTAGTTGTGGTACGTTACTCATGTAGTAATTTTTCTTTTGGAGATGTTCTCCATCAATTTTTCACTCGCCTTAGTTGTGGTATTTTATTGCTTCAATTACAGATTCGATGAATTGTTATGTTTGTGGTTTATATTATTAGAATTGTGATCATATAATTGGTTTAATCAACATTAATCAATAAATCCACTACACAATCAACTATGGGCTCTAAACTAAACTTTCCAATTACCATAAACATCAATTCCCAATTGATTATAGGGTGGGTTCAAATTTAAACCTAACTGTTATTGATAAATAAAAAAATAATATAAGTGATTGGTTCAAATTAGAACCAATTTATTGTAAAAATATTATAGACTTAACACTCCTCTTGTTAAGTGCCAATTTGGGATTATATTTTATGATTTACATGAGTCAACCAACTTAAAGCACTTCACTTTCTCAAAAAAAAAACTTAAAGCACTTCAATCACTATTCGACAAAAAAGCAAGTTGTGCTAAAGTAAACCCAGAAGTTCGGGAAGATTGACTTTTTGCCAAAATCCGCCCCCTGTATGTCTGTCCTATTAGGGTTGACGCAACTTCAGACACTATTAAAAGACAAACAAATTAACACGACCCCACTTCGAAAACAAAAAATAAAATAAAATACTAAAAAACAATGGTGAGGCCTCGCAGACAGAGACAGAGACAGCCCTCTTTCTCGGAAGACAGCCCTGAGTTCTTCAAAGTTTTCCTCCCAAACACTTGCTCTCATGAAATAGTACTCTCTCTCTCTTTCTCGATATTGTTCCCATAATGCTTACTCTATTTTACTTAAATATTTCGTTGAAGCATCTGTTTTTATTGTTCCTATTTCGTCATTGTATCAGCCATCATTGTATGTATTTGTACAAAACAGTAGCAGGTTTTGGTGGGGTAAAATGTTATGGGAGCATTGTATGTATTTGTGCAAAGTATTAAGATCTTATGAGAGCATTGAAGTCCTTAGTCTCCCTTTCCCTCCACCCATATTTGCATATAAGCTTATTATATAACATGGTGAAAACTGTCTGAAGGAAAATTCTGAGACCCATTAGAACTTTTAAAATTCGGCAAAAAAAAAAAAAAAGAGCTTTTGATTTTTATTAATTTTTTATACGGAAGTTTTGGTTTTGATTTTTTTTTTTTTTAATTTCTCTGGCAAGTGCTACTCATCCATAATATTAGCATGTTTGTTTGGAATAGTTTTATTTTATTTTTTCCTGTTATAATTAACAAATAATTTTCTGAATTAAAACACTCTATACACTTCTCATTTCTCATTGATATTTATAGGCAAATACAATGCATGATATTCATAAAATAATGGCTGGACTGCTTCCAACACATCAAGAATTTTGTGACAAAAAAATAATACTGAAACTCACAGTACTTTTGATATTTCTTTTTACAAGTTTTGAATTTGATCAGCCATAGATTCCATTTGGGTATAATTGATTCTTTCTAGAACGTAGACAGGTCATTGCTCTTCTCGTTTAGGCTATATTTATCCTAATACACTACATGTGTTCAAGGAAAAATGTTAAGTATTACACCATGATTCACCAGATAGGAATAAAATATCATTGCACTATGCAGTGTTTTGAAGACAAGACCGCTTGATATCTGATGAAAACTCAATCTATTTCATATTGCAGTCTATACCTCAAGCTTTTATCAAGCACTTCAATGGAACTATACCAAAGACGGCCATTCTTAAAGATCAAACTGGAAAGTCTTGGCATGTGGGACTGGAACAAACTAACAGGCGCTTGTGTTTTAAGAATGGATGGCAATGTTTTGCAAGTGATCATTCTCTGGAATTTGGGGATTTCCTAATTTTTAAATTCAATAGAAGTTCTTTGTTTAAAGTTAAGATCTTCAGTAAAACTGGATGCAAGAAGGAAGAAGCTGCACCTATTGGTAAGCCTACTCCATTTGTGAATTTGGAAGAAGATTCTGAAACAGAGCTGACTTGTAGCAGACCCACCCGTATTGGCAAGCGAAAGCGTTCAGAAGTTGGCCTCAAGAAAATTGAAGCAGGCGGTTAGTGTTATGTTAGTTAGCACATATTATTCTCAACTAATTGCCTTTCTTCCATTTTTGGTTTTGAATAATTTGAATGGGTGTTAATACATTTATAAAGTTGATTGCTTATAGGTTCATCTGAAGCTAGTCCGCATAAATTGAAAAGAACTGCTGGAACAAATCTTACAAAGACTCCACACTTTGATAGAATGTACTATGGTGAGGTTTTTTTTTTTTTTTTTTTTTTTTTTTTTTTTTTTTTTTTTTTTTTTTAATTTGCAGTCTAGACTCTAGATATATTTTGGTTCTGGGCTACGTTGGGATTTTGATATATGGAGAGGAGAGTTGAGAATGCCCAAATGTGATGATAGCTTTTGAGAGTGAGGAATATGATGGACTACATAGTGGAAACAACCAGATGTGTATGGAATATTGTTTTAACTTCTGGGTATGTTATTTTGATATTTGAAGGAGGAGTTGAGAAGGCCATTGAGATTTTGGTTGTAGATCTTTAGATTAAATATAGTGAGTGTTAGTTTTATTTGTATAATTTTATAGGAGACAAATTGGTGTAACGGTTGATACTATTTGGTTGAAAGCTAAGGTTCCTGAGGAGACGCAAAACTTGACAGCTAATGGAGGATCTAGAGCTCTTGAGACTGCTAGTGCTTTTAAATCAGGAAATCCTTTTTTCATGGTTATCATGCAACCATCATATGTTTTTGGCAGATGTAATTTGGTAAGCTTTCAGCTGAAAAATATTCGAGTTTTGACCATTTGAACTCTTTTCACTTCAATTTGCATAGATTAGTTAGAGCACACCATGTTGCAGAGATGCTTCCTTTACAGATCATAATCCGTAGAATTCCCTTTACCCATCTTTGTATTATACATTTCTTCTCTTATTCGTTTTTTATTTTATCTTTCTTGGGGAGCAGCATATACCACACACATTTGCCAAGAAATATCTTGAAGAGAAGTGTCTTGATGTTTTCCTTCGGGTTCCTGAAGGGATTACTTGGCCTGTTAAGTACATTTTCAGGACAGTTGGTAGACATCTAATAGCCGAACTCACTAGTGGTTGGAGAGCATTCTCACGAGACAATAAATTGGAAGTATGTGATGTTTGCATCTTTGAGTTTATTAAAGGAATTGATGTTTCATTTATAGTTAACATCTTCCGAGTGGCTGAAAATGCAAATTGCTGCCTGTCTCCAGGTGAGAAATATTTTAAGTGATTGAAGTCAATGCCTTATAATTGGTTTGCATTTCTGCATGTATTTTATTATTTTTCCGTGGTCAGCTCATGGGAGAGCCAAAGGAGTTGAATCAAAGAGAAGCTTAAATTAAAATTGAGCTAATTTTGGGAGGAATTTTGTGAGTTTTATGGGAAGCAAAACATTGCAAGCCTTTGAGAACAGAGTTCTCATGATGCCAGAAAATAGTGTAATTACTCATTTTTGGTTTATTCAATGCAGGCAAGCCGAAACAGTTGATACGTGAAGATTGCACATCTTCACGTGCTTCTTTAGCCCTTGAAGCTGCCAGGAATTTCATCTCGGAGAATCCTTTCATTAAGGTCCTTATAACCTCAGCTCGTCTGAAGTGTGCACATATGGTAGGGTCATTAACAACATTTGCGTAAAGCTATGTTTTTAAATGTACATACAGTAAATTACCCCCCTATTTGTCTCTATCAATGATTTACTTACTATGGAAAAGAATGAAAATTAGTTTTTCCAAGAGAATATGCATGAGTATTGACCTCAAGCTATTGTTGGTTAGATGGTTTGCAAGCTTGTGAAGGCCAAATCACTATCACCTTAGGTAGAGAAAAGTTATAGAATATTTTGAGAGTATCATAAACAATAGAATGTAGCGTCATTATGAACAATAGAATCAAATCATTTGCATACCTATGACTGTCCTGCACTGCAATGAACATAAAATATAATATTGTTGCCTCAAAACTGTTTTTTTTTTTTTTTTTTTTTTTTTTTTTTTTTTTTTTACAAATGGGGTTTCTTTACTGATTATTTTAAGTATCTTTTTTACACAGAATGTGCCTAGTGGCTTTATAAAGAAGTGTAAAAGAGGAACTACACGCACTGTGATGCTCCAAGTTGCAAATCGATCGTGGCCCGTGAAGTTGCTAGTTTATCCACGGACATCATATAAGCTCTCTGCTGGTTGGTCTGCATTTATGAAGGAGAATACTTTGAAAGAAGGAGATGTTTGCGTCTTTGAGCTGATTAAGAGGGATGACGTAGTGTTCAAAGTCAACATTTTTAGAGGTCTCAATTAAGAGATTGTTAACTTTGCATTTTAATGTATCAATTAGGGAGCTTGTTTATTTTGTTACTAATATGTTTAGGCTTTCTTCTCTCTTTCAAATGTCAAATTGCAATCTTCGCGAAGGGAATCACTGCACTGATCTTTTGCTCAGGGAAGGAAACACTTCTAGAGATCCTTTTGGATTTCATTCTTATCCTCCTTCCTACATTTTGTATCAGCTTTTAGCCGCTTGGGGTATTGTTTATCCTGCAATTTGTAATCGTTAGTTTCTTTAATAAAGCTCATCTTCAAAAAAAAAAAAAAAAAAAAAATCAAATTGTATTCGCTCCAGCTATCAAAGACAGGTAATGGGCTAAAATCCTGCATTGTTAACCAATTAGCCCACAGTAATACGGATCCAGCCAGTCTATGACCCAACCAAAAAAGCCCATAACAAATGCCTCACACGGGGAGAGGGAAGGGGGAATTAATAGGGAAAACTGCATTGCCCTCTCTATTATTACACTCATCTCTCCCTTATAGTTAGGAATAAGACACAAAACTCCCTTAAAATCCGAAGTATTTACACTTAAAAGTAAATTAGAAAACTGGTCCTCTCTCTAAGGTATTCAGTTTTTCTCATCATAGACTGAATTTGACTGAACTGAGAGTAAAATGGTGAAGAGAGAAAAACTAATCCAACAGAAAATTATTATTTTTTACTGAATCTCAAGAGAATTGCATCAATGGATCCTGGTAAGTCTTATGACTATTTTATTGTGTGTTTATATAAGTGTGAAATACATGATAGTTCTAGATCCTGAAGTTAAAGTAGCCTCCCTAGATGACTAAAAAAAATTTCTTGAATTTGCTATTTTACTCTCTACTTAAATTGTTGTCCACACATTCTTTAATAAGAAATTCCAGTTTTCTTTTTTTTTTAATAACCTTTGTTTTTTAGATTTTTTAAACATATTTTGTCATTCAAGAAAGGTTAATGTAAATATTATGCATTTTAAAGGAGGTGAGTGGTTTATTCTAAACTAGAGGGGAGGTGAGTATAATAACAGAAAACCACATGGGTGGTCAGTGTGATTTTCTTGAATTAATAACTATGAATAAGAACAAAAGGCCACCAAAGGTAGAAGTAGGGGAGCACATGAGTTGCGATGGAGGGTTTTTTAAACTAAATTGGATCTTTTTGAGTTGAGAAATTTCGAACCCAAACCAATCACATGTATACCCAACCCACATGAGTTGAGATGAGTTTAAATGTTTCGTATTTTGTAAAAAATTGGGCTTTCATTGACTAATCAAATAAAATTTAACAATCTTCTCAACAAAAAAAAAAATTTAACAATAAATTATTATGATTCCCACAATATGGATAAATTGTATTCAAAATTAATTTTCAAAATTTCAAAATAAATTAAACTAAAAAATTCAAATATGGGTAACAAAATACACTTTTATATATATATATTTACATGTTGAGTCAGATGGGTTGAAAAAACTATCAATTTGATTTTGTTCCAACTTGAGGCTTAAAAAAAAAAAAAAAAAAAAAAAAAAAAAAAAACACACACAACCTAGATTTAATTATGACACTAAACCAAAAAAAGAGAGAGTCTCATTTAGTTTTAATTAGTGATATAGGCATGTCTATTTTTTTAAATTTACATATTTATTATATGATTTCTCAAATTTATTGTTATATTTATTTATTTTTATTTAACTCTGCAATTTGATCGATGACCCATTAGTTGAACCAATTATCTGCCTCTTGGACTGAGTTAGCTTTCAACCATGTTTAATAACTATGCAAGAAACCCCATAAAGTTTTGAATGTGACACTTGACCCCTATGATATTGTCTTAAAGTTAGAGAAAAATGGATTTGAACTTTAGGCGTCTCTATTGAAAGTACCGATTGTTAGTATTGTAGAAATTAACAATTTACAAATAAATAAAAAAGTAATAAGTGGAAGTCAATTGTTACGCTCAAAACCTTAAAAGGGATTCCCTTTTTAAATGAAAACACTAGGGCTTTAGTTTTTTTTTTTTTTTCCTTTTTTGTTATTATGAATAATTTTTATGAGACCAAAAAAAAAAAAAAACTGCATATATTGTGAATTGGTTACTCTATAACCTTTTGTGATGCATGAACTATATGAAAGATGTTATAAAAAATTTGGTTATGAATGAGGAAAACTAGTTATGAATAAATTTTTTTGGTGATCTGTGAATATTACTCTTATAAATAGGAAACAGAGTTACATATCAAGGTTGGGACATTAGAGTAATCTACTACAGATCATAGTCGTTCGCAGGGATACCGACACTTACAAGCGTCTGTTACCCTTGGTATTACGGTGATGGAGCACCATCCTTGAGCACCCTTTCCATATTTTGCCTTACATGCTGTATCACAAGGTTCAAGCTCGCAATCTCCTTTGAATCCTTCCAGTTCTGTGACACAGTTCCCTACTGCTTCATTTGCTTGTGTGATCATAACCAAGTTATTGTCTGTACCCAACATTACATGAAGTACTGAGAATTTGTACAAATCTATCTTAGAAGATGTAAATTTTTTTTTTTGGTCAAAAATTTGTAAATCAAACCCAAGCTTCTTATTTACTTTGCATAAAAATTATTTCAGAGTTCATACAACTAATAAGAGTAAAATGTTTCGAATTTATTTTCTTGGCTTGGTTCTATTTGCTTTATAGATCTCAAAATGGAATGTAACATTAAATGTTGAGTCCAAATTAGTAAGTTACTTATCTAGATAGATGATTCATTTAGACAATTAACGAATGATGAAATATTTATCAGAATTGATGAAGAGAAAAGCTATAAATATGGCAAAAATTGAGAATCTCCTCATGATTTCTTTCTTTCTTTTGATCGGATGGAAAAGAATAAGGTGGTGGGAGATTGACATTATGCCTCAAAGGTATTTATAAGTGTTGAGGGGTTATGGCCAATGACCTTAATGGTCTAATGTTTCCAAAAAAAAAAAAAAAAACTTAATGGTCTAATGGCACCTCCTTGGGTTTATTCATAGGCATTTATTATGACTGTGTTTTAGTGTGAAACTATTAAATATATAATTAGGACTAAGCAATGGACCCAACCCACTCGAAAACCCGACCGACTCGACAGGTTTTGGGTGGGTCCAAGAATATTCGGGTCGGGTTTCGGGTCTTATTTTCGGATTTTTTTTAGGGTTCGGGTTGGTATCGGGTCGGAGTCGGGTCATATAAATACTCTAGTCTGAACCTGATTTTTTTTTTTTTTTTGAGAAAAACCCTACTCTCTCCGCCTCCCTCAGCTCTCTCTTTATTCCTCAAACCTCATCCTTACAAGCCATCCCCATTCGCTCAGTTTAAAGCTTTATCTCTGTGTAAGTCATCCTTCTCTGTGTAAGTCGAATAAATAGCTAAATCTGTTTCTTGTTATCTCTGTTTCTTGTTAATTTAGTTGGGTTTTTAATACTTTCAGATTTTGGGGTTTTTTTCTATGTGAATATGCTGTTTGGGTTTGATTTTCTTGCGTTTTGTGATGTGGGTTTGGTTTGAATCGTTTTTTTAAGGACCCATTTCGATTTTTTTTTCTTCAGGTTTTTAACTAAAGAGTTGTGCTCCTCTGCCTCTCTCACTGAGTTCTCTCTACGTGTGTAACAGTGTAAGTCATCCACTCATCCTTCTCTTTGTTGGGTTTTTTTTTTTTTCCTTGTCTTAGTCTCTGATTTTGGGAGTTTTTACATCTTTTAGGAACAAGCCTTTTCATATTGATGAAAAAGAACTACTTTGGATCTGATGGGTTGGTGGAGTTTTGTGTTTTCTGTGATGTTATGTTGTTTTATTGTGTTATTTTTCTTAGCATGCAAACAGGGACTAATGGGTTTGTGTTGTTAGTGTCTGTTTTTCTATGCATTATTTTATTTTATTTTATTTTCATTTGGGTTCTTGTTGCGAGATTATATATAACAAAACAAATTGTAGAAATGTTGGATCTCAATTAGGTAAAAGACCTCTCTGCCACAAAATCTTTGAAAGCTTTACTCTGTTTCTCTGTTGGGTTCGTGTACTTTTTATGTAGTTTCAAGCTTTATATCACAATCACTTTGTGTTCAATTTTTAGATTGTACCACTTTTATATATAGGAATCATTGTCTAATTTTTGGTGTATATATGTTTATAATCAATTGGGGTTTTTGTATGTTGCTTGGTTAGTGAGAAAAAAGAAGAAGAAGTGTGCAAATGAAAAAATGAATCAAAAGGTTGGATTTTTAAGTGTTCTGTTTGCTTTAGTTTCTTAAACCAAAGAACCCATGTCCTGGATTATTGTAACTTGTATGGTTTCAAATTGCTATCCCTTAATTCTATGATTTTAAGGTAAATTGAAATAACAAGACCCTAATACTATTTTTTTTTTCTTCTTTTTTTATTGTCTTTGTTTGATGCCTACCTAGCTCAGATCATGAACAAGCATATAGTTATATTGAGTCTTTGGATTCAATAATTTTTAATGATTGATTTGTTTTGTGTGGTAATAGGTCATGGATTCAATGGAACCTACACAACCTGATGTTGCCACTGCAAGACCAACTATGAGACCTCCTCGTCCACCGCAGGTGATATTTTCTTCTAATCCTAATAAGAGAAAATCACCATCAACGGCTTGGGACCAGTTTGAGAAGTTTATAGATGAGGAAGGTAGAACTAAGGCAAGATGTATATATTGTAGCAAGGAGTACATGGCTGATAGCAAAATTTATAGGACATCTAATTTAAAAAAACCATACACCCATTTGTCCTAAATATCTTTTTAATGAACTGCATGATGGACAAGACCCATTGTCCAAGAATGTAAAGGAGGGAAATCTAGTGCCTAGGACTTTTACAAATGTTGAGGGTAGAAAAGTTCTTTCTGAGATGATCATATTGGATGAGCTTCCATTTAGGTTTGTAGAGAATCAAGGATTCAGAAGGTTTTGTAATGTCTTCCAATCTAATTTTAATATCCCATCTCACTTCACGGTAGCTAAAGATGTGAGTCGGATTTATTTTGAAGAGAATGATAAGTTGAGAAATGCCTTGAGAGGCCGTAGGCTTTGCCTTACCACTGACACATGGACTTCAATACAAAATTTTAATTACATGTGTCTTACTTGTCATTTTATAGATGATGATTGGAAACTACATAAAAGAATTTTGAATTTTTGTATTATTGATAACCATAAGGGAAAAACCATTGGCAAAATGGTTGAATCTTGTTTAGAAGAGTGGAATATTGAGGGGATTTTCACCTTGATGATGGATAATGCTTCCTCAAATGATGTAGCCATTAGTTACTTGAAAGAAGCTACTAATATGTGGAAAGGTATCGTTTTGGGGAATGAATTTGTTCACGTGAGGTGTTGTGCTCACATCCTGAATATTATTGTGACCGATGGCTTAAAACATCATAATAAGTCAATTGATAGGGTGCGTCATGCGGTTAGATATGTGAAAGCTTCTCCAAATAGGTTACAAACTTGCAAGAGGTGTGTGGAGAAAGTGAAAATAGAGTCAAAGGTTATTCTATGTTTGGATGTGGCCACTAGATGGAACTCCACCTATAAAATGTTGAAAAATGCTGAAAAGTTTGAACATGCATTCAAGCGGATGGAATATGAAGATCTTGATTATATTCTACACTTTCGGGATGGGGAGTGTGATAGGAGACCTCCAAATGAGGATGATTGGGAGACTTGTAGAAAATTTGTTAAGTTTTTGAAACCTTTATATAATGCCAAAAAGAGGTTTTTGGGTTCCTTGTATGTGACATCAAATGCTTTCTTTGATGAGATATATATAATTAAAAGAAAGATAGATCTATATTCTAGGGGTGATGACCATTTTTTGTACTCAATGGCAAAAATAATGAAAGAGAAGTTTGACAAGTATTGGGGGAGCGGGGAGGATTCATCAAAAAAGGGAAATGTGCTTTTGTATATTGCTGTGGTGCTTGATCCTCGAAAGAAGTTGGATTATTTGAATTATTGTTATCAAATTTGTATGGGGAGAATGTTGCTAAGGTTATCACTGACCTTGTGAAAGGTGTATTGGAACACTTGTATGAGCATTATAATTCAACTCATTCATCATATGTGTCTGTACAAAGTGCGAGTGAGATATCAAGGATGGAAAGTGTTGATGTTGATGATGATGATGATGATGATCCAGACAGATTTATTGCCTCTCAATACAAGGCTTTTAGGCAAGGAAAACACCATGTTGGGTGTGTATATGAGGTTGCAAAATACTTGATGAAGAATAGTGAAGGAAAAAATGACAAAACCTTTAATATACTGGCTTGGTGGAAGAATAATACTAATAAGTATAATATACTATCTCGACTGGCACGAGATGTATTGGCTGTAACTATTTCTATTGTGGCTTTTGAGTCGGCATTTAGTGTAGGAGGACATATACTAGACTCATTCCGTAGTTCACTTGCCCTTGAGATGGTACAATCTCTCATATGTACTTAAAATTGGCTTCAATCTTCAGTGCAAATTTCGCTTTGACAAGCCATGGATGATGTTGAGCTATTTGAAGATTATGGAAAATGTAATGTTCTTAAAATTTATTAACTTGTGCTTTAACTGAAATTTAATATATCTTGTGTATTTAATATATCTTGTTAGTGCATTAAATGAAATTTAATATATATTGTTGTTCTAACATGTTTTGAAGCTTTTTTGGAAGCGAAGTTAGCTTCACCTTTAACAGCATCACCTTCACCATCAAGCACTATTACAAATCTTGACTGATCTACCTACATACATTGGTGAGTTTTGCTTCTGCGTTTATTACTTGAGCTGCTGTTCCAATAGGCTGCCTCTCTCTGTACCTATTAGCTCCCAACCTCACATCTTCATCCTTTCCTTCCATTTTGTTTCTCTAGTTTTTGAAAAGAACAATGCTTGTGCTCTTACTATCTCAATGTGGTATACTTAAGGCTTTTTGCAAGCACAGGTTATGAACATATGATTCTAGGATGTGGTTTTAATTAGCTGTAGGCACGCACGCACCAATTGAGTTGAGTTCTGGTCTGGCTGTCTATATTCTCGGAACTTTTTGAATTAAAAACCAAACTCCCAAAATAGCATAAAGCTTAGCATATATATCTATACCAGATATCTAGCTGGTGCAAATCATTTCCTTATTAGTTCTGCTTCCTTATTTGTTTCTCACTACTATACTTTCTCTCCAAGTTTTCTTGGAGAAAGGTTCCTTTTTTCTTGGTTAGTTTCTTCTCTTAATTCTCCTACTACTTTTCATGGCATCCGCCACCGCCAACAGATGGTTAAGGCCTGAGTTACTTAAAAGTTTTTGTGAAAAAAAGAGTGTTTTGTCATTAATATTTGATGTTGGTTTTGGTTTGTATTAAAGAAAACTCACATGTTTTATCATCATGTTGTTATGCATGTTTATTGGTATATGGTAATATAAATCTTTGGATCTGTAAGTATGTTACTCTTTGTTCAGAGATTTGGGCTGATTGATTATTGGTCCACTCCTTTGATGCATGTTTAACAAGAAAAATGAAAGGATTTTTTTTTTTATTTTTTTATTTTCTTATTGGGGTGACTAGAAAACAAGGCTTTTGTTTAACTAATGATCTTAATTTATTTATTTTATTGAGGCTTTGAAGCTGCTGAAATTGACAATTGTATTTGTACAAGGCTAGTAAATATTGATGGTAGCTACTACTGTTTTTGACTAAACTTTGTTATGAAGCATGTTTGTGCCAAGATGAATTCTCTTATTAATATGACTTTGACTGTCAGTGAAAATACCTACCTAGGCATGGGTAAGGTTTCATTAGCACATGCCTTGAATGGGGGTGGGATGTAATCCAAACAATTTTAAAAGAAAAGGGGGAAGCTTAGTGAAATGGTTTAGCTTTACCCCATCTGGGGTTTTCTCCAAATGTTCTGTGTTCAACAAAAAATTCATGGTGATTAAATTTGTAATTATAAAACTGAAGCCTATTGAAAGTTGGTTTCAGAGTCTGCAATAATTGAATTGGTCTTAAGAATGTTTGTTTGATGATGGCATTAAAATCTAGACCACTATTAATTTCCACCGTATGTATTTTTCCATTGGATATGGTGGTTGTAACTGTGATTATATTGTGAATTATAATTCTGATTTCCCTGTGGTGACATATATTGATTTTGACCTCTCTATGCCTTACTGATTTTGATTTATTTTATTATTATTTTTATAATGCCTTAGGATTCAAATGTTGGGGTTAAGGTTCTACTGTTGACAGCTTAATAAGGATACCCGACCCAATATCAGTCCTATATATAATTATGGTAATTTATCAATAGGTATTTATTATGATTGTTTTTGTATATGGAAATATATATTCCATCACTTAAAAGAAAAGGGTTTGGCTTATTTCCAGTATTTTTTTAACTGAACATGTCATTTTGTTTTAAATATACTATGACAAGTGATAGTGGGTTTTAATCTCCACCTTTTATTTAATCAGTGGATGATGTGGCAGTTTCTCATTAAAACAAAAGGAGATTTCAGTTAAAAAAATACTGGAGGTAAGCAAAACCCAAAAGAAAATATGATGCATCAAGATTTTAAGTGAGGGTTTAAAGAAATTAACACTCCTTCCTTCTATTTATATTAATAGAAAAATAGTCTAATTTTCTTTAAGAATTTCTTTACTAAAGTTTAGCCATGATTAGTAAAAACATAATTGATAAATTTAGAATAAAAATGCAAAATTTATCAAGTATCAAAATACTTGCATTGGCAAATCTCTCCATAACCCATTAAAAAAAAAAGTCATACTTAATATTTCAAAATACTCAGTCAAATTTTTTTTTTTTTAAAATACACTTTAATTAAAATTTTAAAAAATGAATTTTAATTCTGAAATGGAGGCTCGTGGGGTACAAAGATTCAGTAAGGTAATCACGCCACGTGTCATACCCAAGGCCGAGAAGGCCAATATAGTTCTGAGAAGTCCATACACTTAGATGGTAAGGCCAGAGAGGCGGGCCATGGCTACGTCAATGGCACATTACAGGAGGGGGTCACATTGTAGAGGAAGAGCTTCAGAGAGAGGGTTAGCCCTAACGTGATTAGATGGATGGTAGCTGCCATTACATTTAATGCACCTCACTAAACACCCTGGCTGCATTTATGTGGAGAAGACCCCTGAACAGTGATGTCTTGGTTGTTGCAACTCACAGAAGACTTGGGAGGGCATCTGATGGGACAAGCACTCGAGTAATGGCCTGCATAATCAACAAATGGAGGGCCAAGATAAGCCAAAGGAGGCTATATAATGTGAGAGATCCTCCGGGGACAAGGGGGGATGGAAAAAATCTAAAAAGTACTGCAACACAAAGAACTGAAGTTGTAATCAAGTTTAAGAAAAATATACTCTAGACCACTCTCCTCGGACTTTGCCAAGGAAGGATTTCTTCACATAAAACCTGTTTTCCTTTGTTTTATTTCAATCTTAAACTCATTATGGGCGTTGTCCAACTCACCGAAACCTAGTTTCCAGCCCACTTTCTAAAATTCATTGTGTTGGGCTCTTTGGGCTTGAATCCTTCTACCTTTTAGGCTCAGGAACCAAAACACCGCCCTTACAATTGGCGCCGTCTGTGGGGAGCTTGAGCTTTAGTGAGATCAACATCTAGTTGTGGTAGGTTCGGGGTCTAACCGAAAGGAGTCTGTTGTTTCTCAACATCAGGACCATTTTCTCAATCTTAAACAAAGGAGGGACCGCGAGGTTAGTGTGCACACCATGCATACTAGTAGGAGCCAGTCTTGAGGCGGGAGTTACATCTCTCATGAGGAGAATACTAGAAGCATGCAGTTGGAGATTGATCGTTTTCGCAGAAGGCTACGCCGCGAGCGATGGAGAAGGACTCCCTCAGATTCTGACCCTCCTTCTGATGATGATAGAGATGACAATTACAGGCCCAAGTCAAGGACTCCCCCCATCGAGTCTTTTTCGTGTGATGAGGGTCACCATTACAAGTGCAAGAATAAGAGCCCGTCTCACAAAGGCCTAGGAAACGATGCTCTAAATAGGGCATTGAACCAAATATCCAAGTCACCTTTTACAGGTAGAATTGAAAGAGGAAAGCTTCCTCGCCGGTTTACTAAGCCAACGTTCACTATATACAATGGTAGAACAGACCCTGTGGAGCATGTGAGCCACTTCAACCAGAGAATGGCCGTACACTCCAAGAACGAGGCCTTGATGTGCAAGGTGTTTCCATCCAATTTGGGGCCTGTGGCGATGAGGTGGTTTGACGGCTTGAGAGAAGGCTCTATCAACTCCTTTAAGGAGCTTAGTCGGGCATTTAGGGCTCGTTTTGTTACTTGCAACAGGGTTCCTCGGCCTTTGGACTCCTTGTTGTCCACGACCATGCGGGAGGAGGAGACCCTGAAAACGTATTCTGACAGGTACTGGGAGATGTTCAATGAGATTGATGGGAATTTCGACGACATGGCCATAAGGACTTTTAAGGTCGGCCTGCCCGCCGAGCATGATTTGAGAAAATCTTTGACAAGGAAGCTTGTTGGGAGCGTGCGTTAGTTCATGGGTTGTATCGTCGAGTACAAACGGGTCGAAAAGGATCAGCAGCAAGGAAAGGGAAAGGCTAAGGTGATCCCCCAAGAGCGGAGGGATTTCAAGTCGAATAGGTACAATAGCAGTCAACCTTAGAGAGATTTTACCGGGCACCCTAGCTCGGCTACCACCCAGATGGTTAGTATTATATCCCGAGAACCCGTGCATCAGGTTCTAGAAAAAATTAAGAACGAGCCATACTTTAAGTGGCCAACTAAGATAGGAGGAGACCCCACAAAGCGCAACCAGAGTCTTCATTGCCAGTACCATTAGGAATGAGGGCACACTACCGAGGATTGCAGGACTTTGTAGAGCCATCTGGAGCAATTGGTTAAGGCGGGAAAGTTAAAGCAATTCCTGTATCAACCCAACAGACTGGGTGGTCAGGCAGGGATGGGGGCTTAGAAAGATCCTTTTACAAGACCACCTCTAGGTACAATCAGTGTCATTCTTGCTGCTCCAGGAATGACTGGTTCTCAGCCATCCAGGGTGATGTCTGTAGCTCGGCCATCTGCGGAGGGCTCGTCCCCTGATCCGAAGAGGAGTAGAGGACTTGACCTGCTATGATTCCCCTCTAATAGGGTTTGACGGGAAGATTGTCTTTCCGAAAGGCCAAATCTGGCTACCAGTTCAGGCAGGGATAGAGGTCGTGGAGGTGAACTTCATCGTGGTAAATTCCTACTCCTCCTATATTGCTATTGTGGCAAGACATTGGCTTCACGCCATGGGAGCTGTATCTTCCACCCTGCACCTGAAAGTAAAGTATCCGTCTAGGGATCAGGTTGAGGAGCTGATGGGAAGCCAATCTATGGCCAGACAGTGCATGGTGGCCGTGATTAGATATCAGACGGGAGGTGAGTCCTCAGCCTCTGCTGGGCGGGATTTATAGCAATCAAAGGTGCTAGTGTTGCCCACGCACGTAATAGAAGAAAGGGCAAAGTGTAAGCAACTAGAAAAAGTTGTTATTGGCGATGACGAGCAGAAGTTCTTTCAGATCGGAGTCCAATTGCCTCCTCGGGAGAAAGAAGAGTTGATAGATTTTCTTAGAGAAAATATTGATGTATTTGCTTGGAACGCCTACAAAGCCCCTAGGGTGGATCCAAATTTCATTTGCCATCATTTAAACGTCAGTCCATCTGCCATCCCCAAGAAGCAACCACCTCGACATTCATCTAGGGAACATTCTGACACTGTCAAGGAAGAGGTGCTAAAGCTTAAGCGGGTTGGGGCCATAAAGGAGGTGTTTTACCTTGAGTGGTTGGCTAACACGGTGGTGGTGAAAAAGAAAACTGGGAAGTGGCAAGTATGTTTAAACTTTACAGATTTAAATAAAGCTTACCCAAAAGATCTTTTCCCCTTGCCTCGGATAGATCAATTAATGGACGCAACTGTAGGCCATCCTCAGATGAGCTTTTTGGACGCCTTTCAGGGCTATCATCAGATATCGTTAGCTCTGGACGATCAGGAAAAGATTGCTTTTCTTACACCTATTGGGAATTACCACTACAAAGTAATGCCCTTTGGATTGAAAAATGCAGGGTCTACTTACCAGAGGATGATGACTAGAATGTTTGAGCCCCAGTTGGGCAAAAATATTGAGGTGTATATAGATGATATGGTGGTAAAGAGTAAAATAGAGTCCAAGCATATAGATGACCTCGGGAATATTTTCGAGATATTGAGGAAACACAAATTACACCTTAATGTCGCTAAGTGTTCTTTTGGCTTAGGCTCTGGCAAATTTTTGGGTTATATGGTTACACACCGCGGAATTGAAGTTGACCTTAATCAGATTAGAGCAATTAATGACCTGCAGCCTCCTCGGAATCCCAAAGAGGTCCAGAAGTTGATAGGAATGACTGCCACTTTAAATCGATTCATTTCTCGGTTAGCAGACAGGTGTAAGCCCTTCTTCCAGTTGTTGCATAAGTGGAAGAGATTTGAATGGACATAGGAATGTTCCTCGGCCTTCCAGCGATTGAAGGAATATCTCTCTCGGCCACCTATTATGTCCAAGCCCAAGGAAGAGGAGGTTCTATTTGCTTACATTGTTGTAGCCTTACATGCAGTGAGTTTGGTATTGATACGGGTTGATGATGGGGTGCAGATACCAGTTTATTATGCAAGCAAATTATTACATGAGGTAGAGGTTCGCTATTTACCATTAGAGAAGGCCATCTTGGCAGTAGTACATGCTACACGAAAGCTCCCACATTACTTCCAGGCTTACACTGTTATAGTTCTAACCCAACTCCCTTTTCGATCGCTGCTTCAAAAAGCTTATTACACAAGGACGATTGCAAAATGGAGAATGATCCTAGGAGCTTTCGATATTAAGTATATGCCTCGCATTTCTATAAAGAGCCAGGTCCTTGCAGATTTGGTGGCTGAGTTTGCTGAGCCTTCATTAAAAGAAAATGGTGAAAGGCCAAACATGGATGAAAAATCAGTTGGGATGATCTCCTTGCAGGAACCTCTATCTTGGAAGGTGTATATTGATGGCGCAGTAAATCAAAGGAGATTAGGAGTGGGGCTAGTTGTAGTATCTCCTGAAAGGATCATCATTAAGAAATCCTTAAGGCTGGGCTTCTCGACCACGAACAATGAGGCTAAGTACGAGGCTTTGTTGGTGGGAATGGCTATGGTTTAGAAAATGGGCAGAAGAACAATGGAGATATTTTCAGATTTGAGGTTGGTTGTAGGCCAAGTAAAGAGAGAACTGGAAGCCAGGGATGTGAGAATGTAGAACTATTTGAATCAAGTTAGGCACTTGTAATCAGGGTTTGAATCTTTCTCCTTACAACAAATCCTAAGGAGCAAAAACACACATGCTAACTCTCTTGCCACTCTCGCAACCTCCTCGACGCAGAGTTTACCCTGAGTTATCCTGGTTGAAGATCTATGCAAGCCTATTGAGATGAGAGAGGAGAGGGTCCTTATTCACCAAATTAGGGTGGGGCCTAGTTGGATGAATCCTATTGTGCTATTTCTTAAGGATGACATCTTGCCCAAAGAAAAGGGTGAGGCTGATAAAGTGCAAAGAAAAGCTCTTCAGTTCTGGTTGTCCGAGGACCAAAAGTTATACAAACTCTCTTTTTCTGGGCCATATTTGCTATGCATTCATCCTGAGGTAGTGGACCAACTCTTAGAAGAGCTATATGAAGGAATTTGTGGAAGTCATACAAGGAGCAGGTCATTGTCTCACAGGGCCCTTACCCAAGGGTATTGGTGGCCGAATATGCAAAAGAAAGCACAGGAATACGTGAAGAAGTGTAACCAATGTCAGAGATATGCCCCAAATATTCATCAGCCAGGGGGTGTCCTCAACCCTTTTTCTAGCCCCTTGGCTTTTTGCTCAGTGGGGCTTAGACATTATGGGGCCTTTCCCTAAAGCAGCAGGAAATATAAGGTGGCTGTTGGTCGGCACTGATTAATTCACCAAGTAAGTTGAAGTTGAGCCCCTGTCAAATATCAGAGATGTGGATGCTAAGAGATTTGTGTGGAAAAATATTGTCATTCGGTTTGGGATCCCTTACACCCTCATCTCGGACAATGGTCTTCAGTTTGATAGTAAAGCCTTCATGAGGTACTGTTGTGAATTGGGCATTAAGAATAGGTACTCCACCCCGGCTTATCCACAGGGGAATGGACAGGCCAAGGCTGTCAATAAGGTCATAGTGAGTGGACTCAAGAAGAGGCTGGATGATGCAAATGGTAGATGGGTGGAAGAGCTGCCACACGTTCTTTGGACATATCAAACTACCCCTCGTAGGTCAACAAGGGAGACACCCTTTTCAATAACCTATGGAGCTGAGGTTGTGATTCCTTTTGAGACTGGATTCCTAACGCTGAGGACAAGCTTATTCACTCCAGACAGCAACGACAACCTATTGGAAAAAGGGCCTGGATTTAATTGAAGAACAGAGAGAAAATGCCATGGTTCAATTAGCATATTATCAGTAAAAGCTCAAACAGGGGTATGACTCAAGCGTGAAGTTAAGACCATTAGCCCTTGGAGACTTGGTATTGAGAAAGGTTGTGGGTACTGCAAAAAACCCAATATGGGAAAAGTTAGGGCCCAATTGGGAAGGGCCATACCGTATCACCTTGGTAGCTAGAATAGGTGCATACTTCCTAGAAGATCTGGATGCAAATGTTGTACCACGCCTTTGGAATGTAAATAACTTGCGAAGGTATTATTATTAATGAAAAGAAAATCTGCCGTGTTTTTATTAAAGTTATGTGCCCTCTCGATTACTTGTTTGAATATTAAACAGAACTTTCGTCATGCTTAGTTCCTTGGATCACATACCTTGGGTAAATTAATATTTTTGGTTACTTGTTTGAATATTAAACAGAACTTTAGTTATGCTTGGTTCCTCGGACCACATACATTAGGTAAATTAATATTCTTGGTTTCTTGTTTGAATATTAAACAGAACCTTGGTCCTGATTCCTCGAACCACATACCTTGGGTAAATTAATATTCTTGGTTACTTGTTTAAATATTAAAAAGAACATTGGTCATGCCTAGCTCCTCGGACCACATACCTTGAGTAAATTAATATTCTTGATTACTTGTTTGAATATTAAACAAAACTTTGGTCATGCCTAGTTCCTCAGACCACATACCTAAGGTAAATTAATGTTCTTGATTACTTTATTAAGTAGTAAACAGAATCACGGCCATGCTTGGCTACTCGAACCACATGCTTTGGGTAAATTAATATTTCTTGAGCAAGTATCAATGTGTTAAACAGAGTCTTGGCCATGCCTGTCCCTCGAACCCATGCCTTGGGTAAATTAACACCTTGCAATTTCACCAAGGATGGGACCTCAGCATATTCGTCATCATGGGAACATGAGGATTCACCCTAGGCTTTGGTTAAAGGATCCTGAAGGTACATTCATAAAGTACTCTTAAAATGAGAGACCTCAAACACGCCTTTCTCTGCTAAGTGTTTTGTTATACAAATTTCAATACCAACACTCAAGGTTGTCAAAATCGGGATCCTACGTAGGATCGTTGAAAGTAGGTGGGATCGTAGATCATAGGATCGAATCATGAATTGTAAGATCCTACATATTTTCAGATTTAAAGCAAAAAACACATTGATAATGGCTTTGTATGTTGAATAATCATGTAAATTATAAATTCATACATAAAAAAACTTAGATTTGCATCATATGATGTAATTTGCATGTCATACATCACTAAGTTTATACTAACGAAACAAATATATTTAAGTTTTGACCCAATGTATCTAAAAAGTTCAATAAATGTTTATGAATGTTCAATTAGTGTGTAAAACACTAATGAATGTTTAGACCCCCAATTTCAAAATAACCAACACAAGCTTATACCCAAACAATATATGTGCGGAATATTAGGTACAAGTAGAAACCCAAACAAATAAACAACTCTACACCATAATTAACCACAACACAACAGCAATTAAAAGGTAAGAGTAAGGGTTAGAGAGATGCAAACACAAAGATAACACTGGCACGTGTTATCGAAGAGGAAACCGAAGAACTCGACAAAAAACGTCTCCGCCGCCATCTAAGCGGTAAAATGATCCACTAAAGAATAAAGTTGGGATACACGAATAGCAATAGACCCTTCAAGCCTAATCTACCCAATGCACCTAAGCCCTCCAAGCTTCTTGCTCCAATAGGGTTAAGCCTAACCGTGTCTTCTTTAGCTTCCCAGATCCCGCAATAAACCCATTGCATCAACCAAATGAATTGGTCATCTCCAAACTGCTTCCCAAGCACCAAAATACTTTCTCACTGAAGGATTTGGCAAATGTACCTCTCAAGGATATGTCAATAGAAAGAGTGAGAGTAGAGGAATTTGAAGAATCAAATGTCTAAAATTGTGGATGAGTCAATCTTGATTTTCTCTACGGTTTCTCTCTCAAAATTCTCTTTAGAAACTCTCTACATTTCGTGGGTATAAGGGTATTTATAGTAGTGTATGTGAAGAATGTGAAATGTCATTTTTCTGCATAACAGGGCATTCTGGCGACTCAGTCTCGCGAGTGGGATGAGTCGCGAGTTTGAGTCACAAGGTAACTACTTGGCTAGACTGTACTTTTTGTCCTGTAGTGCTCCAACTGTCGTGACCCTTCAACTTCCTGCATGCTTCACACGTGTGGCCTTTTGGCGAGTTGCCAGTTGCGAGATCCATTCGCGAGACTCCTTTGAATGCACACAACTTGAGTTTTCTTCACACTCTCTCACACACAACCCTTACATAATTCCCACCTAAATACAGGGTATCTAATTGCTAAAATACAAGCAAATTTGGCACGGAGTAAAGCTAACACATGATTGAATGAATTCAACCTTACAGTTTAATTAGCAACCAAATTACCAAAATATTTATCAAAACATATGGAAAATATTTTCCAAATTCTAAGTTCCAAGTTTGAAATCCAAAATAAGTTAGCAAATTGAAACTAGCTAACTAAAATATGAAATCCAAAAGCAAGATTAATATTAAGGTAAAGTGAACATTTAATTATTCCCATTCTAAGGTTCTTATAACCACCGTTCCAAATTCCTAATTATCATCATCTATTTCATCATCTATGTAGACATTATATATTTGTATACTAGAGCTGCAAAAGACATCAAGATACAATTTCACACTAAACTATTCAAGTTATACCATTCAACAACAATTAAAGAGCATGCTCAAAAAAATCAATCAATCAATATACATATACAAATACAAGCATAACTGATAAAATTATATATAAAAGAAATATTTTAGTAATATTAGAACACAAATTAGTATATTGATCAAACAAATTTAACAACATTATAGCTTAAAAGGCAGCAAAGCTAACATCAAATTCTTCATTTAGAAATGATGAAACATTCCTTTATTTTGATTACAAGTGAATTAGAAACTAGAAAACATTTGCTTAGGTTAACATAATTTTATAAAATAAAAAATAAAAATTCATACCATCACAACATGAAAAAATAAAAACCCTTAAAGTTTCATCAAAACAAAAAATTTATCCCATAAAAAAAAAAACCAAAAATTTATGTTTTTGGTAGGATCGGTAGGATCCCATACGATCCTACGATCTTACACAATCCTACCATTTTTACGATCCTAGTGCAATCTTAAACGTTTTAGTGAGATGGGATCGTAAAATTGTGCGATCTTACGATCTAGATCGCGATTTTGACAACCATGCCAACACTTAGTTATTTTTCTCACTATCTACGTGGGCTTAATTTACTTGGTTTAACATCAATTCATTATTGTTAGCTTTTTGTCAAGATTTGGGTTTTCACCCTTAAAAGCTTCATTAATTTAATCTTTCAGCAAAAGGCAAGACAGTTTCCACAACCAATCAGAGACAAATATTGCAACAACAAAAAAAAAAAAAAAAAAAAAAAAAAAAAAAAAAACGAAAGTTCACTTGCTAGAAAACAAAAGTCAACATCTCTTTATTGATCAAAAGGGAGGATACATCTTAACCCATGGCAAACTACCATGACAAAAGGAAAGTACAAAAGATATAAAAAATAAAAATAAAAAAAATAAAAAGAACAAGGTCTTAGGTCAAGCCTTGGCTGGAGGAGGAGGGTCTTCTTTGTTGCTTGGCTGGGAGACAAGAAGGTCAATAGCCTTGGGAGCAACCTCTTTTGCTTTGGAAGCAGCATCCTTGGCCTGGGGAGCGGCTTCCTTTGCCTTGGGGGTAGCATCCTTGGCCTTGGGAGCAGCTTCTAGGCCCTTGGTCTCTGGCAGGGGCTTGACCTCCTTACCTTTGCCCTTGTCCTCTGGCCGAGCACTTCCCTGGCCAGCCTCCTTGCCCTTGGCCACCTCTACCATCTAGCCTTGGTCACCAACTTTGCCAGGCCCTTTGGAGATCTCAAAAGGAGGAAGAGAGGCCTGGGTGGTAGAGAGTTGCTCAGGTGCAATTGTTGCAGGGTCGTGCAGTTGTTGCAGGGTCAACATCTGCTCCAGGGCCCAAAAGTGCTGTTGGAGCTTCGTGGAGATCTTGGGGATAATAGATGTTTTTAGCCTTCCTCCACTCCGAAGCAGCAGGAACTCCAGCCAAGTTGAGTGTCTTTGTCCACACCTCATGGCAGTAGTCCCTATAGACCTCAACCAACTCCTCGGTCAGGCGAGCCTCGGTCTCTTGAACCCCGAGATCATAGAACTTTTGCTCCGAAGCGTCCGCAGCTGCCTGAGCAACCTCCTTGGCCTTCTCTAGCTCTGCCTTCAGCTCCATGACCTCCTGTTTGACCGTGGCCAGCTCTATCTCAGCGTAGTGGAGCTTCTTGCGTTGCTCCTCAACTTGATCTTGAGCATTCTTAAGGCCTGCCTTTGTGCTCCTCCTCCCTCTCTTCTCGGCAGCCAGCTTCGTACTAAGCTCCTTATTCTTCTACTTGACAATGGTTAAGGCTTTGCTGGACTCAGTGCAAAGATTGTCCGCGAGCCTGGCCTTGTTTCAGGCATCTTTCACCCATTCCTCGGCCACAAAGACCTCCTGGATGGCCTGCACAAAAACAACAGAGGAATGCTTTATCAAATAAGGAAAAGATAACCTAGCATGGGGTTATTAGGGCGTGTTGAGAAGCTTACCAAGGCTAAGTCCCTCTTCAGGGACAGAAAGAGGTCCTGCTACCTCACATTCTTCAGAGCAACCATGTCCTTCGACAATAAGAGGGGCTACTCCAAAGCGTCAGCGAGGTAGTGGGCATTCCCTCTCTAAAACTCCATGATGGTGGAGTTCCATGGTATGGCTGCCCCATCCAGCTCCAACTGAGGGTTCCACGCTGGAATCTGAGGGTGTACCTCGGCCACGTGCCGACCCTCCTTGCTCTCGACTGAGGAGGCCCTCCCCTTGTCCTTGGCCATCTTGGGAAGCTTTGGAGGAACCTCCTCGTTGGGGGAGACCAACTCCCCCTCCTCGACCACCTCCTTATCCTTCTTTCTCTTCTTCAGATTGGTAGGTGCGAAAGGGTTTACTAAACGAGAGGGAGGAAAAGGAAGAGCAGGAGGAAGCTAAAACCCCGAGGCTTCTTTGGGCACCGACCCCTTTGCCCTGCCCGCAAGGAGTTTGCGGAGACCCTTCTTCCTCTCCAGCAACATTTCTTCTTCTTCTTCTTCTTCCTTCAAGCTACTAGCTATGCGCGTAGCGACGAATCCGAAAGTACGAATGCCTGAAAATCTGTCAAGCTCGTCCTTCGAATTCGAGACTTGAATTACAAGCTCTCCCTGCTCCTCTCCCTCTTCCTCGAGCCAAAATTGGTCTATCTCCGCCTCGAGTGACAGGCGCGAAGAAGCTGTCTCTTCTTTCAAAGCCGTTGCTTCACAGGGAGAACGATGGGAGGGTAGCTCAACTTACATAATGTCTTCTCGGGCCAAGAATCCGAGTACCGTGACGTCAATTCGAGCCAGCCGAGGATCACCCGCTCTAATCGCGTTGCCCACGTCCTGAAACTTGTCAGACAGGGGCTTGAAGTCGAGGATCAGATGAACGGCTCTCAGTTGTCTGTCCTCGCTCACAAACACCTCAGATCTGAGCACCTTGTTAAGATCAAGGACGTTGACAAAGTTAAGGTTGGAAGCCACGTATCTTTTATCTGCAAAAACAGCCGAGAAGCAAAACCACAGTTAGCAAAACGAGCCCTCAGTCAGAAGGAAAGAAAGAAGCGGACTACAAAACTAATTCCCGTGTTAAAAGACCTAAACCTAGGGTACCCCACCTGGTGCTCCCTCCTGGGTTAGGCAGTGAAGACTGTCATGCCATTCACCCGAGGCGATTAGAAAGTCATATTTCATGCCCTTGTTGGATTTGGGGAGACACGAGATGAGCCTAACGACAAGAGACCTAGACTTAAGATAATAGCCCGAGTCTGCAAGCAAATGGTACTCGTACATGCAAACAACGTCGTGCCAGGTGAGACCCAACCCCATTTGTTCATTAAGAGCGTCTACGCTACCTAGGACCCTAAACAGGTTAGGCGCACATTGATGGGGGCATAACCTATGGACGATCAGGTAATCCCTGGTCACTCTACCCATGGGGAGCCTCATTCCCCCTTCTATGAAGGCGATCAAGGGAATGACGACTTCCCCCTCCCTTCTGAGGGTATGCCAATCACCCAAGGGGTAGTACCGCAAGGAAACACCTCGGAGAATATGATACAGGGCTCTAAACCCCTCTATACCTACGGGGTTATCCATTAAATGAGCAAACCTACCCATCTAAGCAGACTAAAGGGAAAGGAAAGAAATTTTTGTGAAGGAAGAAATAGAAAACAGAAGGCTGAAGAGACTGGCCAAGGAGAAAAGAACCTAAGAATGAAAGAACTTACGAGAATAAACACAAGAGTCACTTCCAGAGCTTCTTGAAAGTTTGAAGGTTTGAAAAGTCTTGAAAGTTTGAAGATTTGGGAAGTTTAAAAGCTCGAAGATTTGGAAAGTGGGAGAAATGAATCCCCCAAGCGCCTTATATGGGAGGTAGGGTTGGGCGGAAGTTACCCCGCCCCAACTTTCAAGGAAAAATATCAACCATAGGATCTTCATCTCACTGTGGGACGTGGGAGACAAGGCGCCGCGTGGAGCATTTAATGAAGCGTTGCGGACTCCGAAGCATCAGGAACAGTTACAAGACATGCGAAACGACGTTCTCACGTGGAGAAAACAAAAAAGCGTGTGGGACCAATCATCCAAGGTCAAAACCCCACTTTTTCTCCTCGGACAAGAGGGAAAAACTGGAATTTTGAGGGGCTATTATGGGGTACAGAAATTCGGTAAGGTAATCACGCCACGTGTCATACCCAAGGCCGAGGAGGCCAATACAATTCCGAGAAGTCCATACACTCAGATGGTAAGGCCGGAAAGGCGGGCCATGGCCATGTCAATGGCATATTACAGGAGGGGGCCACGCTGTAAAGGAAGAGCTTCAGAGAGGGGGTTAGCCCTGACGTGATTAAAGGGATGGTAGCTGCCACCACATTTAATGCACCTCACCAAACACCCTAGCCGCATTTTTGTGGAGAAGACTCCTGAACAGTGCTGTCTTGGTTGCCACAACTCACAGAAGACTTAGGAGGGCGTCTGATGGAACAAACACTCGAGTAATGGCCTGCATAATCAACAAATGGAGGGCCAAGATAAGCTAGAGGAGGCTATATAATGTGAGAGATCCTTCGGGGACAAGGGGGGATGGAAAAAATCTAAAAAGAACTGCAACACAAAGAATTGAAGTTGTAATCAAGTTTAAGAAGAATATACTCTAGATCACTCTCCTCGGACTTTGCTGAGGAAGGGTTTCTTCGCATAAAACCTGTTTTCCATTGTTTTATTTCAATCTTAAACTCATTATGGGCGTTGTCCAACTCACCGAAACTTAGTTTTCAGTCCACTCTCTAAAAATTCATTGTGTTGGGCTTTTTGAGCCTGAATCCTTCTACCTTTTGAGCTCATGAACCAAAACGCCGCCCTTACAAGGCTTATTTTGGAAACCTACCCTTAATTTAACAAAGTTTGGTTAAATGGATGTCAAGAGGGAAAAGTGTTTTTTCTCTTCAAGTTTAGGATGAAATGTCATTTCTCCAAATCTGGGGAGTGTAATTACTCCAATATTATATATGAAACTAGTTTGTTACCCCATGCATATTAATTCCTATATATATAATTGAAATACTATTAATAGTCATTTTTATATTTTGTTAACTCTTTAAAAAAATTTGTAAGGATATTATTAGGTATAAATGTAAATTGTCCATGCTTATTTATTTATTATTATTGTGAAGAACTTTTTTCATACGATTCATTTAATCTAGATTCTTTGGTTTTTGTACTTAATAACTCACTTGGATGAATATTTATGATGTAGTCCCACATTTGATTCTAAAATTAAGAAATAAAACTCTTTGAAAATAAATAATTTAGAACATATGGCGCAAAATTAAAACTCTTATTTGGAATTCTAATTTGAGTTTTTTTTCAGTTTTATCTATTATTATATTTATAGATTTGATAATTATGTTAGTTATTAATAAAACTTTATTATGATTGTGTTTTTATATATAACTATTAAATAAATATATATTTATTAATTATTTAATAGAACTATTAAATAATCAATATGGTCATTATTGATTATTAATTAATATTTATTATGATTGTGCTTTATATAGAACTATCTATTTATAACGTGACAATTTTCTAATTGAATTTGAAACACTCTACAACTCTTTAACTGGTAAAGTTTCTAATGGTTAAATATGAGATTTGGGGTTCATTCTCTGCATACAAACCGACTGGTATTTTGGTTTGATAATTGGAGATCATAGGGTTGAAACTGAAAAAAAAAAAAAAAAAAAAAAAAAAGAGAGAGAAGCTTCTTTACTGAACTTGTAGTCCTGGTTAGTAATAGAGGATCCATGTTTGAACTGTTTGTTGTGACAGTTTAGTCCTTGCGGAACCGCAAAAACAAGTGCGGGTTGATTCTGTTGAACGAAGCTTGTTTTCCCCTGGACAAATTATCTGATACTACAAAAAGCAACAAAGCAGGTATCGGTATTGTGGTCTGCGATTCTCAAGGAGAAGTTTTAGTGGTTTTGTATAAAAAAAAAACCCTACGTCCCTACCTACTTCTCTCAGCTTTACCAAGTCTTAGCCGCAAGAAGGGCAGTCCTGCTAGTCCAAGAGATTTGCATCAACCATTCCATCTTTGAAGGTGATTCGGAGCTTGCTGTCAACTCTCTTCACTGTGGTAATATGCAATCTTCCTCTTTTGGACATTTTAATCAATGACACTTTCTGTTTTGCTAGTTCACTTCAGATCTACTCTCTCTTTCTCTAACATATAGAAAATATAATAACATGCCTTAGACAGGAGAGCAAGGTAATTTTCCATTTATTTTTCTGGACAGAATTTGTTCCTCATATTTTATAATCTTTTTGTAACCCATCTTTTAGCTACTTAGCTATTAAATAAAACGTTTGTTGGTTTTGATCTTCCTAATATATATAAATATATATATATATTTATATATATATATTTATATAATTCAAAACTTATGACTTTGGGTTGAACTCATAATATTCTGCCACTAAGCTTTTGAAGCCTTATAATTTTACATGTCATTATTTAATTGATTTTAAATTCTCATAAAACAAAAAAGAAAAAAACACTTCCATCAAAATCTTATCAATTCATTTCTTCATTAAATATTAGAATATATGTCAAGTGTATTATAACTCCTAGTATAGTTATCAGTATCGTACGATACGTATCATATCATGTGTAAAAAGTTCCGTATCGTATTGACGTATCGTAAGTGCTCATGAATTGTATGATACAATGTGCGTATCGTATAATCGTATCGTATCATAAAATTGTACGTATCGTACGATACATAGACAAATGCTTTAAAATGATTTTTTTGTTAAAATTTGTATTTTTATTTGAATCTAACAAGTTGTTAAACTTGTTTTTAACACAAAATTATTAGTTTACTTAATTTAGCCTACTAGAATGCCAAAAAAAAATTATTAAAAAAATTATTAAAATAAAAAGAACAAGAAGAGATAGTAAATGTTAATGAGGAATGACGATGAAGAAAATTTTAATGAAGAAATAAGTTTGCAAAATTATAAACATGATGATAGCATTGACTTAGATGGGGTTGATTAAGCAATTTGATGAATATAATGAAAATAAATTATTATTTTTGGGTCATTTGTAATATATTATCACTTTTGAATGTGAATGTGTATGTTATAAACATATGCTAGTTTGATTTATTTAGTTAGCTTGTTAAATATTATTACATAAGTGATGAATAAATTAGTCATTAGTTAAATATATTCAAAATTTATAATGAATATACCATTTATATATGAATATTTATAAATTTTATAAATTTTAGTAAGTGTTTGTGTATCTTACGATACAAGATACGATACGATACACGATACGAAAAAATTAAAAATCGATTCACGATACGATTCACGTTTTGACAACTATGACTCCTAGTATGTAACCCGTGCTTATGCACAAGAATGATGATTTGTAGTGGTGTTATTGATGTTAGTTTGAATTATTAAATAGACATTAGTTTGACCAAAGACATTTTGAGGTACTAAGATGATTTTTCCTTGCAATTTTAATGATATTGGTTATGCCAAATTTCTCATTACATTGCTATTATGTATATAATTTTGAAAATCACTATTGGATACTACATATGCAATATTAATTCACAATCACTATTTGTGAAATTTTACTAAATACAACTCAAAATAAAAGAATAAAGTGGTTAGTAGTATCTCCTAAATTGAATGGGGATAGGTGCATGGGATTGTTTAGCTCAATTACAGTTTATTACGTTCAAGATCTTCACATACAAAATATCTAAATAGAAACAGTATAAACAATATACTCATTAGTTCAAAAAAATAATAATAATAGCAAAAATCTAATCAATTTAATTTGTATGAAAAGCTAACAAAGGCAAAATCTAATTTTGATTCTAATCAAATTTTCTCTAAGCTTTGGCTATATATATTACCTAGGTTTATTTATATTAGACTCCTCATTTTCTATACTGAATTAACTCACTTGACACAAAAATTAAAAAAATTTAGATTAGATGGGACACATGGAAACTCTAATTGAAATTCAATTTTTACACTAAATTAACTCACTTGGCACAAAAAATTAAAAGCTTAGATTTAAATGAGACACATGGCGCAAAATTAGACTCTAATTGAATTCCAATTTGAAATTTAATTGGATTTTCTTTCAACTTTGGCTTTTAATATATATATATATATATTTGTTGCCACCTTATGATGTTTTTAATACATTCATAGTTCAAATCCCCCTCCCCATTTCCTCCACCAAAAAAAAAAAAAAAAACACCTCCTCCTCATTTTAACTATCGAATTATTGAAAAAAAAGAGAGTAGAATATATAGTTCCATGGAAAATTATTGAATACTTCGGGAGTACCATAAATGCGTACTCCCCTCTTTCACATGAATTGTGAGTCCCACCATAAATTTAATTAGTGAGATCCACAGTTATGTGAAAAGGGAGAGTATGCATTTATAGTACTCTAGGAGTACTCAATAATTACCCATAGTTCCATATACAAACACAATTATAATAAATACTTATAATAATTACCATAATTTTTGTATAAAAAAGAAAAATAATTATATTTTATTAAATTTTCTTATGTATTGCATTAGTTATGAATTAGTTGAAGTGTAAAATTGTGAGAACTCAAAAGTTCATATAGTAAAATATTATGAAGTCAACAAAATTTATATAAATTAGGGGTAATTACACCCGCCCCCCCTCCCTTAAGGTTTGAGGAAATGAAATTCCACCCAAAACTTGAAGAGAAAAAACACTTTCTCCCCATGACATCCAATTAACCAAACTTTGTTAAATTAATTTATAAAATGTTGTTTACTAAACCTATTTTTTGCTTGGCAGGTTTCCAAAATTATCTTATTTTATAATTAAAATTTATTTTTTTAATTTTTTAATTAAAATATATTTAAAAATATTAAGTGTGAATTTTTTTTATTTTCTTTTTCTTTTTTCAACGGGTTATGGAGAAATTTGTCGTTGCAAGTGTTTTGGTGCTTGATAAATTTTGCGTTTTTATTCTAAATTTATCAAATTTTTTTTTACTTACTATCGTTAAACTCTTGTAAAGAGATTCTTATAAAAATTTGGGCAAATTACAATTTACCTAGATATGGTTTGATTGAAATTTAAGTTACGTACTTATGGTTTGAAATTTGACACTTTACTCACCGAAAATTTGATTGAAATTTAAATTACCTATCTGTGGTTTGAAATTCCATAATTCAAGTGTTTCGCTGGATTATTTTTTATCTTATTTGATCTTGAATTTTTGTGTTTTTGAGAAGAAAAACATAAAAGTGGAACAAAATTACATAGTTAGCTATGTTTTTAATAGAGGTTGATTATGGAACTTTAATTGAATTAACCTCGTATGGGTAAAATGTCAAATTTCAAACTACAAGTAGACAATTTAAATTTTAGTCAAACCAAATGTGAGTAAGTTATAATTTGTCCTAAAAAATTTAAAATATTCCGTTACTAATATAAACAAAAGGGAAAAAATATTTAATTTTTTCAAACCTTAATACACAAATTTAAGGCTTCATTCTAAGACTTCATTCTCTCACATCTGTAATCACCCCCTATAAATCATATCATATTATATTATATTATATTATATATAATAAAAGTTGGACTTAGACGCTGTGGTTGCGCCACGTGGCTTCACCAAATTGCAGAAATTTTAATAAATTTTTAGATTTTAAGAATAGATATATACATATTTTTTTGGATAAATACTACTTGAAAGAAAGTAGTATTTCATTTACAACTATAACAGTTGTGTCTATCTAAAATGTTATCAACAAAGCCTAAAATCAATAGAATAGAATCACTTAAGGGTAGAATTTAAATAAAAAAGAGAGATGAAAAAACGTAAAAGAAAAAAAAGATAGAATTTGCATTTTTTTCCTACATTTCTTTAAAAAACGTAAAAGGAAAAAAAAGATAGAACTTGCATTTTTTTTTCCCTACGTTTCTTTTTTTTTTGGATAAATTTTCATCTTATGTAATCTTTTTCCTAATAATAAAGTAAAAAAAATAAAAAATAAAAAAAGTATTTGAGTTTCACCAAAACTACTTATTTTTGTTTATATCATCTTCTTCACAACCTAAAATTATCACTATATATACACAGCTTTTTGGTGTTTCTTTATTTCTACTATGTACTTTACAATTATTTGCTATGTTCTTCCTTTGATTTTTCTGACTTTGTGGTACATTAATGAAGAAGGCGGGGATGGAGGTAGAGGTTGAAGAAGCCATGGAGTTGGAGGACCAACTTCACAAGCGATTTAAGCACGACCCATCTCTACTGGCAGCAATGGAGTCCGGCATAGAGCCTGCAATGGAGGCCGTCACAGAGCCTGTTACAGAGCCTGCATTGGGGGCCGTCACAGAGCCTGTCACAGAGTCTGCAATGGAGGCCGTCATGAAACCACCAGAGACCATTTGGAAGTCCATGTAAAAATTGCCAATCCTTAAAATACTTTCACTTCCTTTTTTTGTTTTTGGTCTCATCTCATTGTAAAGTTAAATCACCACTTATTTTGATTTGTTTGTTTTTATTATTGCAAGACGTGACCGGGTATTACGATCATCAGATTTACCACTTACTTCAGAGAAAGGTGTGAGCCATTGTTTAGATTTTTTTTTCATTTTATTAGGTAATTTTTTTTTCTTTCATCAAATTGAATAGATTTGGTGTATTTGTTTCTTTTTTATTATATATAATATGATTTTTATCAACAAGTTTTATAGATAGACTGAAATTCTATGTTTGATCACACCTTTTAGTGTTTTTTTAGAAGTCAATATAGCAAGCAATATATTTGTATTTTTTAATTTCTTATTACATGATTATTTGTTGTTAACATCAATATTTTATAATGGATTTAATTTGTTATGGTTTTTGTTTGGTGCTTTGTTTCATGTCATCTATATTCTTTAATTAAAAGCAAAATTCGCTGTCAAACGTGAAATTGGATACGAGAGAATCCATCCGTCCAAATTTCTATGTAAGTCTATCTTTACTTAACTCCGGTTTTTTTAAGCTCAAAAATTTGGATATTTTTTCATTAATGAATTGAGGTTTTGGCTAAATTTTGTTTTCAACCGTTTCAATTATTGAATTCATTATTTTTTTCATGTGTAATATTAATATCTGTGTTTTTTTTATGATAAAAAAATAATATATGTATTCTTAAAGGCTAAAACACAATACAATTACAAACATTACTTTAAGTTAGGGTGTTATATTTATTTATTAGTAAGTTAGAATGTTACATTAAGTTAGAGTATTATATTTTTATTTATTATTAATTTAGAATGTTACATATGGATACATATGCTAGTTTAGGGTTGATATAACTTATAACCATTTGAATGAAATCAACACTAAAACAAATGATTTAAATATCAAAATAAGAAATAAAAATTAAATTTCTTTTAAGTGTACAAGTACAATTTATTTTTTAATCTTAAATTTTGAATTAATTCTTTTTTTATTTTATTTGTTATTAAATTTAATTATATTATCAAAATATTTTTTATTAAGCCGTGCATCGCACTTAGACACCATGGTTACGCCACGTGGCTTCACCAAATTGCAGAAATTTTATTAAATTTTTAGATTTTTAAAGAACTAAAAAAAGGAATAGTATACTACCAGGACTCTAATTCATTTTTATCATTAAGTAGTTTATCTCTTTAAAAAAAATAAAGAAATAAAAAACTGCTTCACGTCTGCTTCATGTAAGATTGTAGGTAAATTAATATTAGATTAATCAGGACTCTAATTCATTATTATCATAAAGTAAATGTATCTCTAAAAAAAATGAAATAAAAAACTAAAAATTAATATTAGATTAATCAGGACTCTAATTCATTCATATCTTAAATTCAAAAATTCAGCACTCTAATTCATTATTATCTCTAATTCATTGTTATCATAAAGTAACTGTATCTCTAAAAAAAAAAACATATTGCTTCCCGTAAGTTTTTTTTTTGGTATTAACTTTAACGTAAACAAAAAAAATTAAAAAAACCTAATAACAATCTACTAATAACGTTAACTTTTTTTTGGGATAAAGTATTTTAAAAAAAAACTAATATGTAATTAACCTATACTTCTTGATTAGGTAATTTCAAGGAGTTTAGAGTATTTAATTTTTACTTGGACTCCTTTTCTAGGTGGAGTATGTATATATATACACCGTTAATTGGTGTAGTTTTTCATTCTCCAACTTATTGTACAGTTTTTTTATTTAGGCTTCCATTTTTCTACCTACAATCATGTAGGTATGTATTTTTTCTCTAATTTTTTATTATAATCAATTAAATACATTTTATGTATTTGTTGCTTTTTGTTTAAGCTAATTTCCTTATGTTTTTCTTTTTTTGAGGGGGTAATTTCTTTACGTTTGATCTAATATATGTTAATGGTTTGATCCAATTAATTATTTTGTTGTCCAATATATATGTAAGTTATCGTTCTAAATTCCAATCATAGACTATTAAATTTACATACAATTTTACAATCTATATGGTACTTTGTTTTTTTTTAACTCTGTTTAATTTTCTTATTGATTTTTTTTTTCAGGTTTGTCAAAAAAGATTTCAAGCATCCTAAGAAAGGTTTGTAATCTAGATGTAGAACTTTGCAAAAAAAAATTTAATTAAAACAAAGGTTTTATTCCTCGAAAAGCTCTATCTTTAAAAAGTGGCCAATTTTATGTTACTTTGTCTAAAGATTTTAATAATTAATATTATTGTTAACAATACTGCAAATCACTTATATTGTAAATTCATTAGATATAAAATTCATATGCAAATAGTTTGATACATATAACTACAAATGATATTATAACACAATTGGTATGTTAGAAGATAATTTTGTAGTAAGGTGCAATTTATTCCTTCCGTTATAATAATTACTTATTTGGTTATAATAATTATATATATTCTACAAGTTTTAACATAAAACCGTGCAACAGCCTTCAACTAGTTATATATTATAAAGTAATGTTTTTTTATTTTTTGAGCAGATAAAGTAATGGTTCTTAATTGTCATGATATTCAATTTTGCTGACGGGTCTGCCCTCTTTCCCTGAGACAACCCTGGGTTCTTCAAATCTTTTCTCCCAAACAGTACACACTCTTTCTCTACAGTACACTCTCGTTGAAGTTGTTTGTTAATATTTTAATCATCATATCATAATTTTTAAGAAAAGAATATATATCATATCACACATCTTTTTTATGTATACAAAACAAACTTTTATTTAAATTTTTTTTTGGTGGGTGTGAGCCTGTGAGGTGGTTTTGTTATTCAGGGGGTTAGTTCAAATTCACCATTAAGAAACCAGTCCATAGATTCATACGATTAAATATAATATTTTCCGTTTTGCACATAAGCTTATTCTCAGTAACATGGTGAGAATTTTCTGAAGGAAAATACTGAAACCCATAAGGGATTTTGATTGATTTATTTATTTTCCTAGTGTTGAATTGGATAAGCCATAGATTTCATTTGGGTGTTATTGGCTCTTTCGACAACCTATACAGCTCATAACTCTTCTAGTGTAGGTTATATTAATCCTAAAACACCATTGTATTCAAAGGAAAAATATAGATAAGTATTTCTCAATGATAGAAATGAGTGTATGTAACATACACAAGATACAGTGTTTGAAAATGGGAGAATACTGATTAATATCCAATAAAAACTCAATCTATTTCATATTGCAGCACATACCACCAGCCTTTATCAAACACTTCAATGGAACCATACCAAAGGACATTCACAAAGATCAGAAAGGAAAGTCTTGGCATGTCAGACTGCAACAAAGTGATGGGCACTTGTGTTTTGAGAATGGCTGGCATCACTTTGGAAGGACGATGCTGCAGGCTGTAGCTATTGTTAAGACCATTCCATTTATGAATTTGGAAGAAGATTATGAAGCAGAGCAGACTTGTAACAGACACACTCGTGCTGGCAAACGAAAGCATTTGATATCAGTCCTAAAAAAAAAAGGAAAAAAACAAGCCAATGGTTAGGTTAGTCTTAGTAGTCCTTTCATTTTTGGTTTTGTATAATGTGAATACGTATTAATTGAAGTTTAGAAACATCTTGAAGTGTTCGTCTTAATTGAATGGAGTACAAAGTGAGCTGGATACAACAGGAACCTTCACCACAAGTCTCTCATGAGATCAATCTTTTTGGAAGACAATAACTTATTCTTTTCTGAAAGTCTGTAGAATTGAATCAAAATTGGTTATTATTCTTGCAATATACTCCAATATTTGTATCAGAGCATCCATACTTTTTTTTGATTGATCAATGCCACATATATATAGTATCAAAATCATTTCCTTGCCATTGTGAGTTAACGGTCATGCTAGGTTGACGTACTTTTTGTAAATGCTGGAAAGAAAAGATTTCTCATGTTGTCGTTCTGGTTGCAGTATGTTCATAAATCAGTGGTGAATGCAATTTAACATAAAACTGAAGCCAGACATGGTGCCTTCTGTTCAGAATAGCAAGTAGTGGCCTGTGAAAGTTGGTTTCAGGAATGATGGCCGAATCACTATTGGGATTGGGTGGTCTGATTTCAGTAAGAGTAACAGTGTAAAAGTAAAAGACCAGTTTGTGTTTGGCTTTGTCCTTGGAAGAGGAAATATAAGCAAAGAAATGTTTGTGCTTGGGTCATGAGAACAGGCGTTCATGCCACCCCAAGGATTGAATCCAATGTGAATATTGCATATCTTTGGGCCTAGCACTGGGAGGAGGAATTATACTTCAACCATGTCCCTGGACACCAAAAATGAAACAAAGGCCATGAGGAACAAAAAAGAAGAAGAAAGACAAACATGTATCAGTTGAAAGTCTTCCAGGTAATTCAGTTTTCTTTTTTCTTTTCTTTTTTTAAGGGAAGGTTTCAAATCTTATTGTATCTCTTAAAAATAAAGAACTATTGCTGATTTACTATCAAAGTGAGAATACTGTACGGATTAGAAAATTGATATGGTATGAGTCAACTTGTGACGTGTGGGTCCATGGCCACCTTCCCTTCCAATAAGATTGAACTGCCCAAAGAAGAAAATACTAATATTTCCCGTTTTGGGAAAAGAACAGAGCACAAAGCACATGGCAAGTGGTACAAGTACACTGGTGGAGCCCAGGAAATGGATTTCCCCGAAATGTCTCTTTATTGTAATATACATGGAGATGGGCCAGAAAAAAAGTTACTTCTACTTTCGGAAAATTGAAAATATAAATATATATATATATATATATATATTCTCACTTGTCATCTTGAATTGCTAGCACCTAGTCCAAGATAGATACTCTCTGGCTATATGCCCACGTGGACACTTACAGACAGAAGTGTATTAAAGAAACTTTAACTCGAGGTTTTTTTATGTGTTGGCTTTTTGAGATCCAAAGTTGCTAACACATAAATTTGAGATTTTTTTTACTTTCGACTAAAAACTTGGAACTTGAAACTGAAGATAAGATATCACATGTTCATTGTTTCTTTACTAATAATAAATATATCTGTAATGTGTTTTTTTTTTTTTCTATGATGTTTCAAAGAAATTGTATGCGGTTTGATAATGAGCATGTGCATTGTGGTTCATATCCTTTGAACAGATCTTCTTTAAGCTTTGTGGAAGCTCATAGCAAATGAAAGTCATTTTCAAGAGAACCTACCTTTATTCATTGACTGAATAACTGATTAGCATGTCTGTCACGTCTTTCCTAACTCCGGTTTTGTGATTCTGAGGACTTTCATTAACTGAGAGGTTAGAGGTATGTTCTACCCATTTCACCAATTTCATGATATTCCCTCTCTGGGATTTCTGTCTTTGTCCACTAAGATTGATTAGCTATAGGGATCAGGAGGTAAAGAAAGTTGAAAAGCTTTAGTTCATTTGTGCTTCTTTTTGGTTAAAATGTTGTATTCTTTTACTTTTTCTCTATTTTCTCAACAACCATGGGGGAGGAGCTACAAGCGATTGCTTTATCAATGATTTATGCAGTTGAGATTAGATTTGTGAAAATTTGGAGTCTGGAAGTAATATATGATTTTATTGCAGTGAACTAAGCAGTTACGACTCAAATAGGTAATGGAAGTTCCAAAGGGATTCTTGAGCTACCTCTGTTACTTTATCTTCTTCCTTCCCGTTTTTGTGTTTCTTTTTGTTCTTGGAATCATCAAAGGTACTACTTAGTACTTCTCTCTCTTTCTCTCGTTATTTTATCTTAAATATCGTAAATTTGTGTGTTATTCAATCAAAACAATATCTGCAGGTGCCATCTTCAGTCCCTTTGTATTTCTGGTTATTGCTTTTGGAGATACTGGCGTTGTCATTGGGTTATGGCCCCTTCATCTTGTTTGGAGTATCTATTGTATCATGAGGTCCTCTGTTTTTTCTAGTTCTTTTTTACTAGAATAGTATACCATTGATTGTATGTGTTTCTAACTTTAATTATTCCCCCCCCCCCCCCCCCCAAAAAAAAAAAAAATTTGGAGCAGAACAAAGAAGTTTGGCCCATTCATGAAATGCCTTCTGATTTTGATTGTACCAATACCAATAGCACTATGGACAGTGGTTGGAGTTGTTGGAAGTGCGATTATGGGTATAGGATATGGCTATGTTTGGCCTGTCCTGGAGACATTTAGGGCTATCAGCATGGAAGGTGTTCCACTTCATATGAAGTTATTTAGATGCTTCACAGTAATGTTTCTTTCAGTTATACCCTAATATACCTATAATAGTTGAATTTGATGGTGCATGATTGAGAAAATCTATCACTTTTGATATTACCTATACAGGATGGAACTTGGAGCAATGTTTGGGGAGCGTGCACCATTGTGGGCGATTTTGCAGATTTTTCCTTCCACTCATACTTCTCTGTTATGGACGGGCTGCTTGAATCAAAGGGGGAGGAGCCCATTGAGCTTAAGTATTATTAGTCTTTGCAAACTTGGTTTTTTTTTTTTTTTTTTTGAAGTAGCAAACTTGGTTTCTATGTATTGAAATTTGTTTTGATAATATTAAATGGTAATGGATTTCAAATCTTTTTTATTTTTCCAAATCTAATTGACATATGATTCCTAATCTTTGACATGAATGATCTTAATTGCTAATATCAATTATAATATCAGTAAGCCTGTGTATCATTCTTTTTCGGGATTTGTTTTTGTGTTACCTAAGACTTCAATATGTGAAAGAGATCTGATAATGGTTTATGGTAAAGATAAAATTTGTAAACTTTTTCTCTGCAAAGTAAACTGATACATGTCTGGTGCACCTTCAGTAACTTGATTGCATTGCCATCTGATCAAAAATTCAGGTTTGTTCTACATATAGATACCAATATAAAAATTATGATTTTATAGTTGTTACACCTTGTATCAGCTTCTCTGGTTTCTGCTTATTAAGATTTTCATGTGTTTTACATCTAGAATTTCTTACAGAATGTGAAGTGCCGATTATATTTGTCCTATATTCTATTTGAATAAATTAAATGATTTTGTCATGTATGATAAACAATTTATCACAAGTTTTACTTATGAAGTTAAGTGAACTATTTGAACTGGAACTCTCATTATGTGAATTTAATCTCTCTCTCTCTCTCTCTCTCTCTGTTAGGGTTACTCAGATTCCTGGTTGCATTTTGGCTGCAATTCTTGGGATTCTGGTTGATGTCCCCTTTATCACTTTAATAGTTCTATACAAAACACCTATATTGCTATTCAAAGGTTGGCACCGGCTAATACAAGATCTTGTTGGGAGAGAAGGCCCATTCTTAGAAACTGTTTGTGTTCCTTTTGCTGGGATTTGGATCTTGTTGTGGCCAATTGTGGTTCTTCTGGCAACTTTGGTTGGTACATTATCCAGTTTGGGCTTCGGTTGTTATGCGGCAGTTGTTGCATATCAGGTGTGAATTTGATTATCAGATACTTGCAGATGACTTTTTGCTCATGCTTTATTTCAGTGTGTGCGCGCACATGCACGTTTGTGTGATATTCTATTTATTTTTCTGTGAGCTTATTTTGTGTTTGTAAATTTTAGGAAAATTCAACTAAGAGAGGACTGCTCTATGTAATTGCTTCTTTGTCTATATTTGATGAGTACACCAACGATTTGCTTTACCTGCAAGAAGGTTCCTGCTTCCCCAGGTATGCCAATTTTTGTAGTACAAAATTAAATAGTTAAACACACGCACACACAGAGTTTTAGATGGAATACATCCATGTGTGAATGTGCTTGTGTAATGTATGGTGTAGTCCTTGGGAACTGCATGATAGCCTCTTTCCATTTGGGCAGCCAGACCTAGATATCGTGAGCAGATTAGTTCAAGTTCTTCACTGCTTCCTGTGAAGGGACTGCATGAACAAGTTGAAGCTATTCGTACCAATGAACCATTGATAAGGACTCCTAGCATAAAGAATACACTGAAGGCTGCAGTGGTAAGGCATAAATATTATGAATGTCATTCATGTTTCAGGCACAGGAGCAGTATTCCTTTTAGGGAAAGATGTGTCTTTAAATTCATTTTAAATTACTCTCCACTTTTCTGCCTAATTTTGTTGATTAAATATTTGTCAACTATGCTTCTTGAGAAAATAGTTGTATAATACAATCAGCTTATGTGACTGACTGTTATATGATAAAATATTATAAGTTCTCACATAACTGCCTTTCTTACTGCTTTTCTTTTTTATTTTTAAGAGTATCCTTTCTTGCTACTGCCTTTTTCCTACTTTATTTTTCATTCTTTAACTTTCCAATCCTAAATTTTTCTAATTACACCCCCTCTTCTTTTTATCTTAAGGTGCTCTCCTTGGTCTATCAGCCAAAAATTTTTGCATGAAAAAACGTGCCTTTATTTTATTATTTCCCCTGAATTTTACTATTCACATTAAACTTTTGGAGCTCACATCATTGACAGATTATTAAAATTAAAAATAAAATAAAAAGATCTGTGTCAATGGGAACAAAATCCAGACTATTAGCAACTTTCTCAATTTTACTAGATTTTGTTCTAAATTTTTTTTGGTTTCTAACTTTTTCCATTACATTTGTGCTAGATATGGGATGGTTTCTTTCAAGCATGTGAGGATATTGGGAAGGAGCTTCTTAGAGATGGTGCCATTGGACTTCAGGATCTTGATGCATGGAGACACTCAAAGAACAAGATAGTTAACATTGGAATTCCTGCATATGCATTTCTTGACTGCTTTCTCTGTTCTATCAAGAGTGGCTCCATTGGTTTTCTCATGCGTAAGAGTTTTCTTACTAATGCTTCTTACCATGTATGGTTGTCTTTGGCATTGTGCACTATTTTGATAATCGGCAATTTTGGTTTAATTTGTTTTCTCCAGTTTGTGAAAAGGGAAATTAAAGTTTGGTGATCACCTAAAATTACCTCCACTAAATACTCGTTCTTTGTATCATTGTTTTTCTCTCTTTATATTTTTTTTTTCCTCTTTTCTTCCTGATTATCATGCAATATTACACATTAGGTCACCAAAAAAATGCCAATAATTTTGTCAATTGTCTGTGAATGTCTTACAATATAGGGTATTTATATCATGAAGGGACATATATCTTACAGTTTCTTGATATTCCAGGTGACAATATAGAGATAACCAGTGTTAATAGACCAGAAGGAAGGGCATTCGACTGGCTCTATGAGCCAATGTGTATCATAAAAGACCAAATCAGGAGTCTAAATTTACAAGAAACTGAGGAGTTGTATTTTTACAAACACTGTCTGTATGGTGGTGGTGCGGCGAGAATTGAATCATGGCAGAATGGAGGCATTCCCCCTCATGATGAAATCAAAAGAGCTCAGTTGGAGGGTATAAGTAGAAGGTATGATATAATTGTCAATCATGTTCTTGTAAGTGCTTAAGTTCTTCATAGCTGAAGTCGTTGACAGATTTATAACAGTGCATTATGCATTAATTATCATTATGCAATAATTATCATTATGCAAAACTACTTCTTGATTGCTGTTTGTCACAGATGTGTAGATCTAATATTTTAGTGCACAAGTTAGGTGCATTTGGTTTTCCTTCCCATGCATGCTTTGTAATTGTTTCTAACCCGATTAAAATGTTACAATCAGGTTACAAGGGTTTTGTTTGACATTGTCAAGGCTGCCAACATCAAGGCGTCGGTTCTTTGAAGTTGTGAAAGCTATTGAGCACGAAGGAAAGAACTCTATTGGCATTGAGAGTGAATATGAGACTGGAGCAGCTCCATAGGTGCTCTCTCCATCTTTCACATGTTAGACATGACATGAATGGACTTTGTCTCTTTGCATTGCTGACAGTCTTGATATGATATTCTAATCATCATAGGCTGCCACGGAATAGCTAGTCTTTAGTATTATGTCTTTGGGAAGCTCATAATTTTTTTTATTGCATTGAATTTTTTTGAACTTAGTAGTGTGTTACTACTCCTTTGATAATAAAATTCTATTGTATTAAATTTTTTCTTTTTATAGATGTTGAAAATAGTTAATTTTTATTCTGTTTTGCATGGAACAATCTCAGTACCTCCATGTCGGGTTTTCTTTTTATTTTATTTATTTGAATGGAAAATGATCTTTATTTCATCTATGTTTCAATACAATGGTATTGTTTAAGATCTATACATTTCTTTCGGCTTACAACTATGATAATTGGTTGCTAATATTTATACGCATTTCCTCCCTCCATGGAGGTCAAAGCACACTCCTAACCAGATTCTACTACCACGGATCCTATTTGGGCTGAGGTTTCTTAACGAGCCATCAACATTGCTCTTGTTAGGTCTTGCACAAAGTTCAAAATGCCAACGATTTTATCCTTAATTCCTTGTCCATTTTGAAAAATGGAAAATCTTATTACACTCTCACTATTGCATACTCTGTACACACTTTCTTTTGAAATCTTGTTTTTAAAATGTGATTTAAGTTACAATTATGAAATTGTGTTTTAAAAACATGATTTTGTTGAAGGGAGATAGTTTAGACTAAATGTCTTATTTTGTTAATTTCGCCACTTGTTAGGGCATATTTGTAATTTAAATATTAATAAATATTTATTAGCAATAAAAATAGGCTTGAGCAAAAAAAAAAAAAAAAGCAATAACTAGGTGTTGGGGTGAATTAGAAAGGGTAAATATTAGGTACAGTACATTAGGTTTCTCAATTTGTTTTTTGAGATGGGTTTCTTAATTGAATTCAAATACTAGGTACACTATTTGTATGTTATTGGTCAATATAACTAAGTGTTTGAATTTAATTAAAGAACCTAATATACTGCACATAATGTATTGTACTTAAGTTTCATATTCAACATGGTATTAGAGCATACCTTTGTTGTTGTCACTACCTGACCTCCAGTGCTTTGTTGACTGGTTTCTAGCACACTCCAGCTCCAGCAACCACTTCTAGAGTAAAAAATTTTGACACCGATGCCTCTCAAAGCCGATAAGACAAACAAAGTGGTCGCCCAACATCGGCAATCACATTCCTGACCCTCTCAGTTGTTGGAGCAGCTAATTTGTACTGGACTTTGAATTAGCTTGGCTTAAAAGATGTCTTTCTCCATGGTGATTTAAAAGATGAGGTTTATATGGATGTTCCTCTAGGTTTTAAGAGTTCATCTACTCATGGGATGCATATTAGAGAAAGCATTGTACTGATTGAAACAATCTTTTAGAGCGTGGTTTGCATGGTTTAGTCAGGCCATGTAGGATTACTGATACAGACAGGCTTAGAGTGATCACACCTTATTTATTAAACACTCACTTCAGGTTAAGGCTACTACTCATATTGTTTATGGTGAAAAAAAAGATTTAATAGAATAATATAGCTAGTGAATTTGAAACAAAAAAAACCTTGGAGATCTGAAGTATTTTCTAGGTATCGAAGTAACAAGGTCCAAGCTAGGTATATTTATAAATCAGTGGAAATATGTTCTTGATCTCTAAGAAGAAACAAGAATTCTTGGTTGCAAGGAATGTGATACCCAATAGAACAGAATCATAGACTGGATGAAGGTCCAAGGGGTGCATTGGCTGCTAAAGGGAGATTCCAACGCCTAGTTGGAAGATTGATTTATTTGTCACACACTTTCAAATATTTTCTATTATATCAATGTTTTTGGTCAATTCATGCATGCACCATGGGAATTCCATATAGATTCTGTCTACCATATTCTTTGGTATCTGAAATCAAACCCTAGTAAAGGATTACTTTTCCTTTGTCATGCTCACTTATCACCGGAATCCTCTTTGAATGCAAATTGAACTTGTTGCATTAATGATAGAAGATCTACCTCTTGTTGGAGGTAATTTAGTCACTTAGAGGAGTAAGAAGCAAGTAATTGTAGTCAAATCCAGTGCAGAGGCCGAATTTTGAGCAATGGCTCATGGTAATTGTGAGCTTCTTTGGACGATGATGCTGTTGAAAAAATTGGGTTTTAATATTGTGGAACCTGATAATATTACCCCTTATTTGAAAAGCACAAGTTGTTAGGAAATAATGAATTTAATCATTTAATTATTCTAGCATGTTTTTTTATGTTTGGGCCCAAGCTCCCCTTAATAATTAAGGTTCTAACTTAAGATCACCTGCTTTGATACCATAATAAATTATAACTTAAATCAAAAGCTTAAGTTGCTTGGAAATGATGGATTTAATCACCATTATTCTAGTAGGACCTCTGCAATCTTATTAGGACAACAAATCAACTATTGATATTGCTCATAATTCTATACAACAGATTAAACATGTTAAGGTCTGTTGAGGTTGACAGACACTTCATCAAGGAGAAACTGGATGGTGGTGTTATTTGCAAAGTGGTCAATATTGTACCATACCAACAGGTACGGCTGGTATTTTTCATACTGGCTACTGAGCAGGTATAGATACACCATCAGAGGTACCAGATCAAATACTGTTATGCACTGGTTATAATGGGATTTTTTTTACTGTTTCTACTGGTATCTTCATCTACTTTAGTTATATTATATGTGCTCCATTTGCGAAGATAGGGAAAAAATTAGCAAACATCTTAACTATAGGAGTTTTTCATGCTATTTGAAGTAAGCTAGGCAATGTGCAATGTCTTCCCATTAACTTGGGGGAAGTTTTTTTTTTTTTAGGTAAATGCAATAACTTGGGGGTGAGGTGTTGGAATACATAATTTAGACTAAATGTCTATTTTTGTTAATTTCGTCACTTGTGAAGTCATATTTGTAATTTAGATTTGAGTATTTAAGATCAATAAAACAGGTGTTAGAGTGAATTAGAAAATTTAGATATTAATGAGTATTTAAGAGAAATAAAACAGCTGTTAGGGTGAATTAGTAAACCTAACTCAGGCCGAATTCCAAATTCAACAGTTTAAAGGCCCAGTTGTGATAGTGCTTTTTCTGTGGTAAGCTGAATTTGAGATAGTTACAAAAAGGAGAGGTGATAGGCTGAAGTCTTTCTAGCAAGCATGTGTCTAGAGAATTCTATAAAGGTCTTGTCTCCATATAGGAATGCAGCTTGAATTCATATTTGCTGGTATCCATAACTTTAAAAAATTGTCAAACTTATAGATCCAATAGTTTGTACTTAATTGAAGCACCCACTTAGAACAGCATATAAAACCCCCCACAAACAGACGTAGTAGCTGGAACTTGAAATGAAAGTTTACATTGAATTTAATAAAATGCAACCTTATACCATAAAATTACAAGAAAAAAAGGGCACTGTAATGTTCAATATTAATATGGAAGTGACTATTCAAAGGTTGTATTAATATCATGAATTGACACTTGCAAGATATAAAGAGGCATCTACAAGCTTATAAATACATTCAAAACTTGGTCACTCAAAGGTGAAATCTCTAATTAGCTATTACCTTTCCAAACACTCACATTAGTAGGATTGGAACTTCAGTACAAAGGAGACCATAGCAGGTAATACTAAAAAGAAACATATAATGTAACATGCCATGAAGCAGTCCTAAACTTCTATATCATCTTCCTTTTCCTCACATTATATATTTTTTTTTTTTTGTTGTTTTCCCAGACTCCCAAGATTCTACACCAATTGAGACTACTTAATCACACAAAACCTCTTGTGAGTCTACCTGTATCAGATTGGATGGACTCTATCCTCCAATTTTTCTCAACACTAATCTTTTGCCTCCTTGCCCTGCTAATCTTATGTGTCTTTCTTTATCACATAAAGAGACCAACTACCTCTAAGATAAAGACCTGTAGCATCCCTCAAGCAGGAGGCGCTTAGCCTATTATTGGTCATCTGCACCTCTTAGGTGGCTGACAACTAACCCACAAAACACTTGCTACCATGGCTGACAAGTGTGGACCAATTTTTACTATAAAGCTTGGTTCACATAGAGTTCTAGTTTTGAGTTATTGGGAAATTGCCAAAGAGTGTTTTACTGTCCATGACAAAGTTTTCTCCACCAGACCAAGCACACTTGCTTCAAGACTACTAGGATACAACAATGCTATGTTTGGTTTTGGTCCTTATGGGCCATACTGGCGTGAGATGCACAAGATAGTTACAATTGAGCTTCTATCAAACCATCGGCTTGATATGCTCAAGCACGTACGTACTTTGGAGGTTAAGACTGCATTTAGAGAATTATTCAACTTATGGGTTAGGAAAGGTTGTGCTGAAACTGGAGTTTTGGTGGACATGAAACAATGGTTTGGAGATTTGATGCTTAATGTTACTTTGAGGATGGTAGCAGGAAAACGATTCTATGGAGCTGGTGCTGATTGTGAGGAAGGTGAGGTACAGAGCTTTGAGAAGGTGATGAGGGATTTTTCTTATCTGTTTGGGGTATTTGTGTTGTCTGATACAGTACCATTTCTTGGGTGGTTGGATGTTAATGGATATGAAAAAGCAATGAAAAAAACTGCAAAGAAATTGGATGCTATGATGGGAAGGTTGCTGGAGGAGCATAAACAGAAAAGATTGCTGGGTGGGGAGGAAAAGGGAGAGCAGGATTTCATGGATGTGATGCTGACAATCATAAAAGATGCCGGGATTGCTGGTTTTGATGCAGATACGATTAACAAGGCTACTTGCCTGGTAAGTATTTTCGCTACTAAACTACTAAAGATACTATTTAGTTTTCATGATTACTGTAAACTGAGCTCTACCCTTCCTGTATAAAACCAGTGCTGTATCTATACTTTCATTTTCAGAATTAAGGATGGATGAGATTTGTGCAGTAAACTTAGACAAATAGCATCATTGAAAAATGTTTAGACTGATTCCACCATTTCATAGAACTTGACTTGGAAAAGATTTAGTAAGACTTTTGGCCTTTGAGGAGTTCAAAGGACTACTTAGATCTGACTAAAAATTTCATCTAACTATATTAAAATGTTAAAGTATTAGATTTACATCATGAGTTTATTGAATCAAACTTATTTTAAATATGTCACTTCTTGACCTTAGTTGGTGTAATTTTGTATCTCTTGTGAAAAAGAAAATTTTTAGTACTTGACAGTCCAGGCTTCATTGATTTGGAACCATCACCCATCTATATCATTCAAACCCTTTTTTTTTCTGGGTGCTATAGAAAACTTTGTATTGTATATAAGTGGCAGCTACTGCTTGAACAAACTAAAACAGGGATTTAGAGGATTGGAATACTGATGAGACCTATTTTGTCAGAATCTAATCTTAGCAGGAAGTGATGCTACCATGATACTTCTAACATGGACCTTAGCTTTATTACTCAACAATCAACATGTGTTGAGAAAGGCCCAAGAAGAGCTAAACTTTCATTTGGCAAGGAAAGACATGTGGATGAATCTGATGCTAAAAACCTCATCTACCTCCAAGCCATTGTCAAGGAAACATTGCGCTTATACCCACCTGCCCCAATTATTAGCCTCCGTGCTGCAATGGAAGACTGCACCCTCTCAACTGGATATCATATTCCCGCTGGTACGCGTTTAATGGTGAATGCCTGGAAAGTTCACTGGGATAAGTGCACATGGTCTGACCCTCACAAGTTCCAGCCTGAAAGATTTTTAACTGGCCATAAGGACATAGATGTAAGGGGTCAGAACTCTGAGCTCATTCCTTTTGGCTTAGGAAGGCAATCATGTCCTGGAATTTCACTTGCTCTTCAACTGGTGCATTTGACGCTGGCTAGCTTGTTACATGGTTTTGAAGTTGCTAAGCCATCAAATGATGATGTGGATATGGCTGAGAGTCCTGGCTTGGCAACTCTGAAAGCAACCCCCCTGGAAGTTATTCTTACTCCACGTCTTAATTCTGAACTATATGGGCAGTAAATTAGTGTATTATAAGCAACAAATGGTGGAGCACTACGTTGAGTAAAAATGTAAACTGGTTTGGCTCTGCCATGATGTGTTGCAGGAGTTGCATTTTAAGGATACTAGAGTTGATATATGTATGTTGTTATTTGTGTGTTTTTATGCACCGTCATTTCATAAATTCTGAATGTGATGATATTGTCAAAAATTGTTGCTAATGAATTTTGATTTACTTTACAACTTTGTAATTGTGACCATACCCGCTGAAATTGCACTGGAACTGGCCAACAAGGTGCTGTTGTCATTTAGATGGCTAGCAACAAGAAGAATCATTTAAGTAGTTAATAAAATAGCAAATGGTCTAATCAATCATGGTGAATTCAGCACTTAAGTTACTGAAAGTCAATCCCCCCCCCCCCCTTTCTAGTGGACACTGATAAGGGTAAAATTGTGAATGTGAATACTCATGAATATAGTATCATGAAGTGATGTTCAAAATAGACCCGTCGGCCTCACTTGTCATAAATGGCAGTCAAACAGCTTTAGGACATCTACAGCTTTAGGAAGACGGGGTTAACTTGTCATAAATGGAAAGCTGACACTACTAAGCTGAAGGGAATAGGCGAAGCTGACGACCCCGACGAGGGAGTAGGCGAAGCTGACGACCCTAACGAGGTAGTAAGCGAAGCTGATGACCCTGATGACCCCGACGAGGGAGTAGGCGAAGCTGACAACCCTAACGAGGTAGTAGGCGAAGTTGACAACCCTGATGACCCCGACGAGGGAGTAGGTGAAGCTAACGACCCCGACGAGGGAGTAGACGAAGCTGACGACCTTGACGAGGTAGTAGGCGAAGCTGACGACCCTGACGTGACCTTGCTTGGTCTCCACGTTTGCATATATAAAGAAATATCTTGCGCCCCACGCTTGGTGTTAATCAAAAAGACTCCTATAACGAAAGGATTCCGAAATATACGCTCATGAGGATTCCTATAAGGAAAAGAACTCTACACCAAGGAAGAGAGGTCAACCCTTTAGTACTATAAAAAGCCCCAATACCCTCACAAACTAGGGTGCGCATAATTGACCCGTTGTGAGAAGTTCTAACTTGACCTTCGAAGGGTATTTGGCCGGCACCACACCGATGCTCTCTGCGAGGTCTTCTCTTTTTATTGTGCAGGTGCTATTTCGAGTGTGCAAGTATCGTGTGGCTCACTGGTGACTTTTTTCGGCATCATCGGTTGGCGCCGTCTGTGGGAAAACTCGTTTTGTGCTATTCTTAGCAATCTGAAAGCCATACGAACGCTTCCCGGACCAAGAGTTGCATTGTACTTACTCACTCGATAGTGACCACCAATAACGTTCAAGGAGACTAACCACGCCCAACTGCCCTCGAGAAACAAATTCAGACTCTCATCGTGGCTGTAGAGCGCCTCACTCAGCAAAACCACGATTTGGAAAAGCAGTTACGCCAGAAGAACGCGGGTCATGGCACTCAGCAAGAGAACTAAGAAGGTACCAGTGTCGAGCGAAGAGACCAAGAAGGGCCGGAAGGTAATAATGCCCCAAGCAGACCAGAGCGATAAGATATGAGCGTCCATCCGTCACTGATATGGACGTCATGATGAACGCCTTCAAAGGACGGGTGTCTAGCGACCTTGATGATCTGGTCCACCGAACCGACTCGCCGTTCACCGCGTCCGTCAACTCCTTCCCCCTTCCACCAAAGTTTCGTATGCTGCAAGTGGAAAACTACGACCCTCTAGATCATTTGGAGTCCTTCAAGACCCTGATGCACCTTCAGGGGGTACCCGACGAGATCATGTGCAGAGCTTTCCCCATCACGCTGAAGGGTCCCACAAGGATATGGTTTAGCAGGCTGACGCCTAACTCCATCAGTACTTTCAAGGAGCTAAGCGCCCAGTTTGCTTCGCACTTCATCAGGGGACACAGGTATAAGAAGTCTACAGCATGCTTGATAAGCATCAAGCAGCATGAAGATGAGACGCTAAGGTCTTACATAGCACACTTTAACAAAGAGGCGTTTTCAATCGATGAAGCTGACAACAAGATACTTGTAGCCGCTTTCACAAATGGGCTGCGGAAGGGTAAGTTCCTATTTTCACTATACAAGAACGACCCGAAGACTATGTTGGACGTGCTTTACAGGGCAACCAAGTACATGAATGCTGAAAACGCGCTTCTGACTCGAGAGAAGAGAGAAAGGCAGGAGGATACGCGACAGGACAGAAGGCGAAAGATTGCAAGAACTAGAGACGCTGGACGGACAGAAGCTACACCACCCGTGGAACACCAAGCACCTACGAAAGTACTACTAGTAAAAAGGATGGCATGAAGAGTAGCACCCCTTTATTTCTAGTTTACCTTAGTGAATTTTAGCTATACTCCTCAGTTTTTCTATTTACTTTAGTTTTTACTACAATAACTCTTTTAAAGCCCAAAGGGCAGCTCTTCGTTTTCTTTTTAAGAACTACTTTTTCTACAAATGCATGGTTTATTATAACAAGAGGAGTTTATTCAGACATGGCCAAAGTCGCCTATAGGTGAACGATCACTACGCTAAGTCACCTACGGGTAGACGCATGGCCAAACTCGCCTACGAGTGGACGGTCACTACGTTAAGTCACCTACGGGTAGACGCATAGCCAAAGTCGCCTACGAGTGGACGGTCACTACGTTAAGTCACCTACGGGTAGACGCATGACCGAAGTCGACTATGGGTGGATGATCACCATACTAAGTCGCCTACAAGTAGACGACCAAAAAGGTGACGAGGCACCAAAATTTAGTCACCTCAATTAGTCCATGACCCCAAGTGGATGACTCACAAAGTGACGAGGTACCAACACTTAGTCACCTCAACAAGTCCACAAAGTGGAGGAATCCAATTCTACAAAGTAGACGACCCTAATATGTAGTCCATCAAGTGGACGACCTCATCTCAAGAGGATGAAATGTTATCAAGTCCATAAAATGGACAAGCTTATTAAGTCCACAAGATGGACGATTTCATCCTAAGAGGATGAAAAAATTATGAAGTCCATAAAATGGACACAAAGTAGACAACCATGTGTTATTAAGTCCACAAGCTGGACGACCTTATTAAGTCCACAAGGTGGACGACCCTAGTAAATCCACAAAGTGGACGACATTGATAAGTCCAAAGTGGACGACCTCATCCTAAGAGAATGAAAAATTATTAAGTCCACAAAGTGGAAGAGTTTATCATTAAGTCTACAAATTGGACGAGTCAGTTAGTAATACCCACGAAATGGACGATTGCGCCAAGTCCCCAAAACGAACGAGCCCATAAAGCTGACGAGTTCGTCCACCAGAGGATATGACTAATATTACAAGACAACGGTTTTAACATAAAAGATAACGAGATGAACAAGTCTACTGAAGAGACAAGTTGGAATTGTCCAAATGAAAAGGACTTAAACTCCATAAACCTGTCAGTTTAAGCTGACGAGATCATTGAGTGGGGGGTAGCTGATAAGGGTAAAATTGTGAATGTGAATACTCATGAATATAGTATCATGAAGCGACATTCAAAATAGACCCGTCAGCCTCACTTGTCATAAATGGCAGTCAAACAGCTTTAGGACGTCTACAGCTTTAGGAAGACGAGGTTAACTTGTCATAAATGGAAAGCTGACACTACTAAGCTGAAGGGAATAGGTAAAGCTGACGACCCCGACGAGGGAGTAGGCGAAGCTGACAACCCCGATGAGGTAGTAGGCGAAACTGACAACCCCGACGAGAGAGTAGGCGAAGCTGACGACCCCGACGAGGGAGTAGGCGAAGCTGACGACCCCGACGAGGGAGTAAGCAAAGCTGACAACCCTAACGAGATAGTAGGCGAAACTGACGACCCTAACGAGGGAGTAGGCGAAGCTGACGACCTTGATGACCCCGACTAGGGAATAGGCAAAGCGACGACCCCGACGAGGTAGTAGGCGAAGCTGACGACCCTGTCGTGGCCTTGCTTGGTCTCCACGTTTGCATATATAAAGAAATATCTTGCGCCCCACGCTTAATGTTAATCAAAAAGACTCCTACAACGAAAGGATTCCGAAATATACGCTCATGAGGATTCCTATAAGGAAAAGAACTCTACACCAAGGAAGAGAGGTCAACCCTTTACTACTATAAAAAGCCTCAATACCCTTACAAACCAGGGTACACATAATTGACCCGTTGTGAGAAGTTCTAACTTGACTTTCGGAGGGTATTTGGCCGGCACCACACCGGTGCTCTCTGCGAGGTCTTCTCTTTTTATTGTGCAAGTGCTATTTCGAGTGTGCAAGTATCGTGTGGCTCACTGGTGACTTTTTTCGGCATCATCAGACACGAAGACACATACTGCGTTAAGAAACAAAAGAAACATGAGGGTCCATTTTGTCCACTTTGGTCTTATTCAATCCACTTTGGTTTTATTCGGTCAACATCGGTCTTATTCGGTCCATCCTGTACACTTCGGTCTTATTCGGTCCTATCCGGTCTTATTCAGTCTATCCTGTCCACTTTGGTCTTATCCAGTCCTATTCAATCCACTTTGGTTCTATTCGGTCAACTTCGGTCTTATTCAGTCCATCCTGTCCACTTGGTCTTATTCGGTCTATCCTGACTACTTTGGTCTTTATCGGTCCTATTCAATCAACTTTGGTCCTATTCAGTCCATTTTGTCTACTTCGGTCCAATCAGTCTTGTTCGGTCTACTTTGGTCTAATTCGGTCTTATTCAGTCAACTTCAGTCCTATTTGGTCCTATTCTGTTCACTTCAGTCCATTCATTACATTCAGTCCATTTTTGTGCACTTATATAATGGAAAAAAATAGGTTTGGGTCTAGAGAACCTATTTTAAATCCAAATTTAGTGTGTGTGTGTATATATATGTGTATGTAGATCTCAAATTCGTAATATCTAAAATCTTAAGCATAATATTTATAATTATTATATTCTTCTTGAGCCACATTAACATAGTATTTCGGTCCACATTAGTTTGGCTAAATTTAAGTGAAAGTCTTTTTAAACATGAAAATTATGAATATACAAATGTAATTTTTAGGGCAATTACTCATTTATTTTAGCGTAATTACTTTTAAATAAATTGCATGAGATTGAGTATACCTTCAAGCAATATATATATAATTTTTATTTAACTATCCAGTGCAACACACAGGATAATGACTAATTGGTTTTAAAAGTTTAAAAAATGAGTGGAATTAGTCCTTATGTTAAGTATGCGCTAACATTTTAAATATTGAAAAATAAAATTAAAACCTATTTTAACATGTAGGCAAACTCATGACCCATTTTACTACCCAATGACTGACTCGTTACGAATGGGTCTTCCCCAATAAAAACAGTCAGTCGTCTCAACAGTGCGATGAACAGTTAATGAGAGAATCAAAACGGTGAGTACTGAGTAGTATGTGTGATTTATGGCCGCCCTGCCAAGCCTAGTGCCATTCAGCCAAGAAGCAAAATTCCCCTTTCTCTACTTCGTTTCTGTCATCACTCATTAGTCCCAGACTCACTCTTTCTTCTTGCATATAAAACTTAAGAGCCAACGACGAGAATGGACTTGCTGGTTCCTACCACTCAATCTTCTTATGTGAAAAGTCTCACAAATAATCACAATTATATATGTAATTGAACACCTTCTTCTTTAGAATTATAACGAATGAGTGTGAGAGCTTTATACAAGCTGAGGGTAGTTTTAAGTTAGGAGGGATGCAAATTTTTAAAAATATGAAAAGCACAGGCTGCTTAACCATTGGATTGCTTCTCAAAAGTCCATTTCGGTCCCATTCGGTCCAATTTGCTCCTATTCTGTCCACTTCAGTCCATTTCGATCCAATTTGATCTCATTCGGTCTACCTCAGTACATTCTGTCCATTTTAGTCCATTCAGTCCACTTCGGTCAATTTAGTCCACTTCGATTCATTCAAGATGCATAAATTCCTACTTTTTAGAAGCCAGAAAGCCCCAACAAACCCCTAGAGTCCAATTCAAGGGCTTCCAAGTAACATCACAATTTATCCATGCTCTAAAGCCAATTAAAAGGGTTTGAATTTCTTGAGTAATCGGTTAATTTACATGCCTTGGATTTTGTATGACCAACTATGCAATTGCACCATTCGTTTTGCTAGAGCATCCATAACTCCATATCCATAGATTTTTTTTTTTTTTTTTTTTTTTTGCATTATTTCAGTTCACATATAAGTTTGGATATCAGACATCCACCTTTAAGGCAAAATACAATCTTATTCATTTTAGGTAGAAATCGTGTCTTTAAAAAAAAAAAACACGATTTTAGATTTACATATTAATTTGGATATTTCTAACGCAAAAATTCAATAGTATTCATTTTATATCGAAATTGTGTCTTAGAAACATTATTTTAGTTCAAATATAAGTTTGGATATTAGATATCCACCTTTAAGGACAAAATACAATCTTATTCATGTTATATAGAAATCATGTCTTAAACAATTTCAATTCTACATATTAGTTTGGATATCAAACATCTAAATCTTTAAGGTTTGGATATCTCTAAGTCAAAAATTCATAGAATTAATGTTATACATAAATCATGTCTTAGAAACACTATTTCAGTTCTATGTATCAGTTTGGACATCAAACATCTAAACTTTAAAGGTTTGGATATCTTTAAGGCAAAAATTTCATTGTATTCATGTTATACATAAATTGTGTCTTAGAAACACGATTTCAATATAACAAATCAATTTGGGTATTAGACATTCAGATATTTCTAAGGAAAAAATTCAAATAGCATTCATTTTATACCGAAATCATGTCTTAGAAATACTATTTTAGTTCACATGTGAGTTTGGATATCAGACATCCACCTTTAAGGAAGAAATACATTCTTATTGATGTTCTTTAGAAATCATGTCTTAAAAACACGATTTCAGTTCTACATATCAGTTTGGATATCAAACATCCAAACTTGTTAAGGTTTGGATATCTCTAAGGCAAAAATCCAATAGTATTCATTTCCAAAATCGTATCTTAGAAATACTATTTCAGTTCACATATGAGTTTGGATTTTAGACATCCACCTTTAAGGAAAAAAATACAATCTTATTCATGTTGTGTAGAAGTCGGGTCTTAAAAACACGATTTTAGTTCTACATATCAATTTGGATATCAGACATCGAAACCTTTAAAGTTTGGATATCTCTATAGCAAAAATTCATAGAATTCATGTTATACAAAATCATGTCTTAGAAACACTATTTCAATTCTACATATCAGTTTGGTGACAAAAATTTAAACCTTAAAGGTTTTAGATATTTTTAAGGCAAAAATTTAATAATATTCATTTTATACAGAAATAGAAACATTATTTTAGTTCTACATATTAGTTTGGATATCTGACATCTAAACCTTTAATGCTTGGATATTTTTAAGGCAAAAATTCAATAGAATTCATATTTATATAGAAATCGTGTCTTGAAAACACTATTCCAGTTCTACATCAGAACCTAAATAGTGTAAATTGTGGATGTTTGGGCAAAAGTGAGGGTAAAGTTAGAAAATTGTTGCATCACATAGTATAGAATTTCCTCTTTCGATTTTCCTTTCAAAAAACCCAGAATATCCAAAACCTAAATGTCTACTTTTGATTTCCCCATTGCATTCCCTTAAGCTGGAAGCTCGGTTGGACCATAATAGCCCATCTTTGAAGAGCTCAACTAGATTGGGGAAAGGAAAGGGTTGTGTCTTCAATGAGCCAACGTCTTCCATTGCCATTGGAGCCTACCTGTACTCTTCAAGAACATAGCCAACCTCCATTACCCATGCTTTTCAAGAACCATTAGTTGGGAATTTGGGAGAGAGAGTGAACCTGATTCTGATATCAATAAGTGTTTGGTCATTTGAATGGTTTATTCTTGGATAATATGAAAAATGCTTACTTGGAATTGAGATAGCTGATTGTATCATATTTACTATTTTATTTAGTGGTGTTACCTTTGTGTGTACAGTTATGTATATTAGCTTGTAACCCCATGTATATACATAGATACACTTAAAGATATACAATAAGATACATAATATAATTTCTATATATATAATTTAAATTCTATTGATAGTTATTTTTATATTTTGTTAACTCTTTAAAAAATTTTGTAAGGATATTATTAGGTATAAAATGTAAATTGTCCTCTTTTTTTTTTTTTACGATTCATTTATTCTAAACTATTTGGTTTTTGTACTTAATAACTCACTTGAATGAATATTTATGATGTGGTCTCACATTTGATTCTAAAATTAAGAAATAAAACTCTTTAAGAATAAATAATTTAGGACACATGGCGTAAAATTGAAACTATAATTTGGAATTCTAATTTGAGTTTTTCTCAAAATTGAAACTATATTTCAGTGTGTGAAATATACACCACCCATAGTTTTTTGAAGTCACAATTTCAATTTAAAAAATATTTACAAACAACTTTGTGCGTAACAAGCAATGTATAATAGAAATTGCTCATAGTTAAAATTCATTTCGTTACCAAACTAGATACATATAATTCACTTTTTAGAAGCTAAAAACACCCTTGGAAAAGCCCCTGCAATTTCTGTAATGCTGATTATGACAAGTTGAACCTAAGCCAATTACAAATATTGGGTGTAGTCAAGCAATAGGCTGACCAAGCCCACTTAAGCTTTATAGATAACTTTAAAAATATTTAGTAGATTGGTTTGTGCAATATATATATATATATATATATACATATAAACGGACGGTCTGTCTTATTCGAATTTGTATATGAGGCAGCTCTCAGAAGTCAGCTATTCTTATCTTCCAAGGAAAATAACAGCCACGAGAAGAATTATAAACAAGTCATAGAGTATGTCTACTTTTACTTAATCACTCCAAACCAGTCCTGCTATTACCTCTGTGAGCTCTAATGGACACTGTCCAATTCCTATTTACTCTCTTCTCTAGCTTCTTTGCCATGTTAGTCTGTATATTTTTTTATCAGTTAAAGAGACCAACTACTAATAAGAAAAAGACCTGCACTGCACCTGAAGCGGGTGGCTCTTGGCCAATTATTGGCCATATGCACCTCCTAGGTGGCCGTCAACTGACCCACAGAACATTGGGTGCCATGGCTGATAAGTATGGACCAGTTTTTACTATAAGGCTAGGTTCACATAGAGTTTTGGTCTTGAGTAGCTGGGAAATGGCCAGAGAGTGTTTCACTGTCCATGACAAGGTTTTCTCAACCAGGCCAAGTATTGCTGCCTCGAAGTTGTTGGGCTATGACTATGCTATGTTTGGCTTTGCTCCTTATGGATCATACTGGCGTGAGATGCGCAAGATAGCAACTATTGAGCTTTTGTCAAATCATCGGCTTGATATGCTTAAGCATATACTAACTTCAGAGGTTAAAACTGTGATCAAAGAATTGTACAAACTATGGGTTAGCAAAGGTAGTGCAGAAAGTGGAGTTCTTGTGGATATGAAGCAATGGTTTGGGGAGTTGACACATAATATTGCATTAAGAATGGTGGGAGGGAAGAGATACTTTGGAGCTAATGCTGATTTTGATGAAGATGAGGCACATCGCTATCAAAAAGTGATGAGAGAATTTTTTTCTCTCTTTGGGGTGTTTGTGTTGTCAGATGCAATACCATATCTTGGGTGGTTGGATATGAATGGATATGAGTCAAGGATGAAGAAAACTGCAAAAGAATTGGATGCTCTAATTGGAGGGTGGCTAGAGGAGCATAAACAGAAGAGGTTGTTAGATGAGAAGAGAAAAGAAGAGCAGGATTTTATGGATGTGATGCTGAACACCCTGAAAGATGCCAAGATTTCAGGTTTTGACGCTGACACAATCAACAAGGCTACTTGCCTGGTAAGTTCCTCATCTGACTTTAACAAAACCTTGTTAGTACCTTCTCAGTCATGTCTTTTAATGTGATTCCTAAAATAAAAACTAGCTCTTTGGTACTGCAAGTCTGCAACTACTTAAGGGTCCGTTTGGATGGAAGGATGGAAAAGTGAGAGGATAGAAAAGTATGGGAGGATGGAAAAGTGGGAGGATAGAAAAGATTTAGTTTTCCCTCATTTGTGTTTGGTTGGAGGGGTGGAAAAGTGGAGGGATGGAAAACTTTTTTGTTTGGTTGAGATAAAAAATGAGAGGATGAAAAATAAAGTTGATATAAATTTACCATTATGTCCTTACGAAATATATAAACAAAAAGTAACACATTTATTATTAAAAAAAATTTGTATGGACACTTTAATTTTTTTATTTATTTATAAAATAAGCAAATGCTAAAAGGATATTAAAAGAAAAAAAAAAAGATAAAAACAACAAAAATAACCAACGTGTACTGTGCAAAATTTTATCCACAAAAAAATAAAAAAAAACTAAAACTAAAACCAAAAACAAACCAACGTGAACGTACTGTGCAAACCAGAATAAATTTTATCAAAAAAAAAAAAAAAAAAAACCGGAAAGACAAAAGTAGAAAAAGACAAAATGTTGGCTATTATGGTGAAGGGCAATTTTGTCCAACAACACTCTTCCTCTTTTCCTCTCTCATTTTCTCTCCATTTTGGAGAGATTGAATTTTGGTGGGCCCAGATGGAAAACAGCTGGGCCCCACCACTTTTCTCTCCCCCTCCCCCTCTCAACCAAACACCCTTCTCACTCATTTTCTCTCCTATTTTCCACCCTTTTTTTTCCATCCTCCCTAAAATCCACCCATCCAAACATAGTGTAAGTGTTCAAAACACTATCTCTTGTATCATCAAAATTATCATTTCCAAAGCCCCATAGCAAAAACTTGCTTTACACACTATGTTTTACACACACTGATTTATAACTGAAATCGTGATTTAGTGTGCGTTTGTGTGTAAATGATTTGGCATTGCGTTTGTGTTTTTGTTTTTGGCTGGGTCTCACGGCACTGTTTACGATCCAGCCAAAAACACAAAAACGCGCATACCCATATATTTTTGAGTCTCATGGCACTATTCACACTTTTAAAAATTATTTTACTACAGTATTTTCAGTTTTCAGCAAATAAACGGTATGCAAACAGACCCTTAAAATCACATTTTCAAGTTATAAAAAGTAAAAACACAGTGTTACACACTCTGTGTAACACAAACACTGCCCAAAATAAATTGTCCATTCATGTATGTATATTGTATGACTTCTTGACAAAAAATCAACAGGGGGGGCTCTTTTGTGTACTGATGGTCTCTTCTTTTGGCAGAATCTAATTTTAGCAGGAAGTGACACCACCATGGTCACTCTCACATGGACCCTGTCTTTACTACTCAACAATAGCCATGTGCTACAAAAGGCCTTTGATGAGCTGGACATCCATGTTAGCAAGAATAGACACCTTGATGAATCTGACATAAAAAATTTAGTTTATCTCCAGGCCATTGTCAAGGAAACACTGCGCCTATACCCTCCTACTCCAATCATAAGTCTTCGTGCTGCAATGCAAGATTGCACACTCTCAGCTGGGTATCACATTCCAGTCAATACACGATTAATGGTGAATGCCTGGAAAATTCAGAGAGACAAGCATGTGTGGCCAAACCCTCACAAGTTCCAGCCTGAGAGGTTTTTGACTAGCCATAAGGATATAGATGTGAGAGGACAGAATTTTGAACTCATTCCTTTTGGCTCAGGAAGGCGATCTTGCCCTGGGGTCTCACTAGCTCTTCAAGTGGTGCATTTGACTCTTGCTAGCTTGTTACATAGTTTTGAAATTGCTAAGCCATCAAATGAAGATGTGGATATGACTGAGAGCACTGGCTTGACAAACTTGAAGGCTACCCCACTTGAAGTTCTCCTTATTCCACGTCTTAATTCTGAACTGTATCAGTAAAACAAGCTTTCTTGAGCTGAATTCAGTCGTTCCTACATGTGTATGTGTGTTTCACCAATAATTTTTCATGTCTGCTAAATCCCTTACTTTTGCCACAGTTGAAAGTTTCATCCTCAGGCATAACCACGATCTTCGTGGAAAATATAAATATGCACCAAATTTCTGGCAAGAAAATGAAATATTCCTCTTTAAGAGATGAAATATGTAACGAGTAAGAGCTTGCAGCTTGTCTGAGCTGCTTCTTGTATGTGAGCCTACCTTTTTCTTTTTCTTTTTAATTTGTGTAAAAAATAAAAGAAGAGAGGCAAGAACAAAGGTTTTTTTTTTGTCATATTTGTACAATCTGGGGATATATATGCACACAAAAGTTGATTATGGCCATTGATTAAGTCTACAATCAAGGCGTATCAATGATCTTTGAGTCAAGCTATTATCAAGGGCTGAATATGTGCATAACAAATAATAGAAGTAAAAAACTTTACTAAACATATGCTAACAATATGTTATGGTGTCACTTGTTGCAGCTGCATGCCTGCATTTGCTGCTGCTGCTCGTTTAGCTCTAGGCAACTTCTTGTCTGCTACTAGTTAAAATAAAGTTGGCTTTTTTCTTTCTTTTTTTCTGAGAAAAATAAAGTCGGCTTTAGGAGTTTAAATAATTTAATACGAAATTGAATAAAGTTGGAATGAATGCTCTTTTTACTTTTTTAATTTTATTAATTTATATACCAATATGATATGATTTGAGATTCCTAGTGTCAGCTTCATATTAATTGTTATTTGAACATTATGTCAAGATAACAAGTTTAACAACCATTACCTTTTTGGTATAAAGGAGATTCGAATATAACTATCTTATTCAACTTTTTTTTTTGGAAAGACAAACACACAAACAAGGAAGAGAAAAAAAAAATTTAACACAAAGGCACACCAAAAACTTCACTCAAAAATCATGTAACTTTTAAGAGTGTAGGACAAGTTATTTTATATAAAACACTTTCTTTTTTTTAGAAACAAAAATTACAAATACCCATTCTTTTTTTTTTTTAGAAACAAACATACACAAGAGTGGAAATAGGTTTTTTTTTTTTTTTTTTTTAATTACAACTTGAAGTTTGGAACCAACAAGGTTGAAATGAATGCTTTGAAATCCAAATATGACAGCCAAAAAGATTATTTAAGAATATAATTATAAAAGTAATTTATAGAAGCTGCCATCCACTCAATTTAACCTTTTTTATTATTATTTATTTATGAGAATTAACTTTATGATAAGACATTTTTAGTAACTCTTAAGTGCTTCTGCAGTATAGAGAATGATCATCATTTTTCTCACATTCATAATAGAGTTCACTCATTAAATTTATAGTAGGATTTATCATAAATGTGAGGGAAGTAATCATTATTCCTTTGAATTTCAAAAGGTGTCTTAAGAATTTTCCAAACTTTTTGATAGGTATACCATAAATACACGATAAGATAACCTCTTAAACCCTAAACCCTGATCATTCGAAGAAAAACACCGAATTTTGGCGGGAAGATTATTCCCCCAAATTCCAAGCCCTTTGTTAATTTCACGCTCTCGATTTTCTCTCATGCAATCCACTTTCTACACTGCCCCCAATTCCCACCATTTCCAACTTCGATGGAAATCTCCGGAACCCAATTTCACAGCCAGGAAATCAATTCCACAAAAACCCCAAAACCGCTTCAAAACCCTAACTCTCACCAATTCCCTGAGCATCCCTCTCGACTACGAATCCGAGGAAGGCATCGACCACGTACCACCTGTACCCGGACCCAGACCCAGACCCAGACCCGAACCCGCCTCGCCGGGTCGCCTTCCGGTGGTGATTCGAAGGTCTGATAAAGTTTGTAGGTACTTCTGGGATGGGAGTCGGTTGCAATTGGTTTGTGTGGACGGTGGTGCGTCGTCCTTTTCGTTCAATTTCGATGATGGGTTTCGAAAAATGTTCAGACTTTGTGGTTCGGCTGTCAGGGATTTCTTTATTCCAAAACAAGTTAGTGGGAATTACATGGACTATGTAAAATGGAAGCTTTTGCACCGGGTTTTCAGCTCGGCGCTCCAGGTTCTTGCCACTCAGGTAATAAAATTTTGCACTACTTTCTTTAAAAAAAAAAAAAAGAATTGGCTTTGAATAGTTTCGTTGAAATTTAAAGGTAATTGTGTGGATAAATTGTTGTCTTTTGGGGTAATTGTGTGTATACAGAGTGTGCTGAGTTCAAGTGTGATTGATTTGTATGGCGATTTAGTGATTATGGTATTACAGTGATGTTAGAATGTGTTTACATTTAGAGTTGTTAGAACTTCTTTAGTTATGCTTTTGAGCTGAAATTTAAAAGCTTGGCTGGATATTTGATGATATACATTGAGTAATAATTCTTTTGAATTAAATGATAAAGGCAACAAGTGAAGAGTTCTGGTCGTGACGATTCACGTGCTGTGTTTAAGAGGTTTGGTGAGTTTGAGAATACTCACTGTAGAATGTAATATAATGATCTAATGAGACACTGCTCAGTGCCTTGTCCCTAACATTTATATTCTATTAAGGAGGAAAGCCCCCAAAAGGGGTTAATCTTAAGATGAAGACTTGGTAAGTATAATTTTTAACTGTTTTGGGAATGTACTGATATCAGGCAATGTTACGGGCTATAGGAATTGGGTATTCTCGTTCACTACCATCTGCGGCTGCCCTTAACTGGGTCTTGAAGGATGGACTTGGACGGCTAAGTAGGTGCATCTATACTGCTGGCCTAGCATCTGTGTTTGATACCAATTTGAAGGTATGACTTCCATTCCATTAGAATTCAATTAACACGTTTTATTTAATTAGTTTTATGTATTTAAGTCTCTTTATTGGCAATTCTTGCGGTTACCAGCACTGTATTTTGGCGTTGGAACAAACCAAAAGTCTGAAAGTACAGTAATATGGAGTGCTGCGACTGTTTATTTTTGAACTGCAAGATGAGAAATCACTGATTGTGTTTTTTTAGAACTTGAAATCTAGAGCTTTGAAAAATCAATAATTTTTTGTATCCTGTTTGAAGAGAGTTAGGTTCTCAACGTCTGTCATGTTCAGTTTGAGCATTGGAGTGGAGTTGCTGACTCCTGTGTTTCCTCAATACTTCTTGCTTCTTGCATCTATTGCTAACATTGCCAAACAAATAAGCCTTGCATCCTACTTAGCGACTAATGTAAGTATTCAGCTTGAGCTCTTTTTCTTTAATAAGAAATTTCATATATTTGAATTATTTTCTGATAATTTCGATCAGTGTTACTTGATGGAATGCTGTTGATGTTACACTGTCACAAAACTTTTATCTAAACCCATTTTCTTTACAAAAATTTTCTTGGTTTAATGCCTTGTTTGATGTCCAATGATATTTCTCTGTATTTGCTACTGTTTTTTTTTCCCCTTTGGCACTAGTACGGAGTCAGAATAGTCTAAATGCTATAAGCTTGATGACATGTCACATATGTCACCATAAAAAATTTATGGATACTTCTAAAAATTCCATGCTATATTTAAGGAAAATATTGCACCATTAGATGCCCTGATCTCTTATATAAACATGAAGCAAATGAGTGTCAGGACTCAGAAGTGGGAAAAGGGAAAAAATTGATGTAACAAGGATAAAGGAAGGGCAAAGAATATTATTGCCTTGAAAACAATATCGATATTAAAGAAGTGGACCAAAATTTAGCTATGAAGATAACTCAATTTTCAGGCCATGTTTAGAGATCTTAATTACCTAATAGATTTAACACGTATAAGTTCAGAAGCATTTTATACCTATCAAAAAAAGTTCTGAAGCATTTTATTGTTCTAATAAGGTTATCCCAGTATTGACCATTTGTTTTCAACTGCAGAAGTTGAAAAATACTGGTTAAATCTTTAGGAACCTAAATATTGATTTTCTATAAAGTTATCATCACTGATTACTGCCATCTTCACTGTCAAAGATGTTTTCAAGTTTTACCGTGCCACATCTTAAATCGCATGTAAACCTGAACAGTATGGCATATTCACCGCTTGATTTAAGACAAACTTTGGATGGGTCTTTTCTGATAAGTTCTGTAAAACTAATAGTTATTTGTAATGCTTTATTTCTTTTGAATTTTATTCTTCAGCTGTTGGTTTGATTCAACCTACCTTATTTACCCACTTCACAACTGATTCAGATAGGACTGTGCCTTGAAAAGAACTTTTTCTGTTACTGGATATTTCACCATATTATGTGTAGTTTTAATGTTGTGACTCTGTTTAAGCAGACAGCTATTCGCCAAAGCTTTGCTATAGCAGATAACCTTGGTGAAGTTTCTGCAAAGGCACAGGTCTATTATAAATTTTCCTACCATGTTGTTTTGTACATTCTTTGATAATATGGAATTATATCATAACTTTTGGAATGGGTTTCAGATTCAAACAGTGTGCTTTGATAACCTCGGCCTTTTGCTTGCCGCAGTTCTGAATATTTTGTTGAAGAACAATCAAGGGTTTTTCCTCCACTCCCATAACCCCATTCTGATTATCTAATATGTTTAGTTTACTAAATAAAAGTTGCACGACCTTTCTTCCCGTTTGTTATTGTGAACTGACTTTGTTGTTAAATTGAAAATCTCATTCTCAATATAATGATATTAGAATCTCTAGCCCAAAAATTCAAATAATATTGAAATCAACAGACAGGTGTAACTATCTGCTAATACTTCTGCTAAAATATATTATAACCTCCTGCCCCATTGGTATGTTATCAGTAGGTACAGATAAGATTATATCTACTTCCATTAGTTTGTCACCAAAGGTTCTCATCCATACTTTGAATATAAAATCTTATTAGTAAAAATGGCTATCTTAAATTTGAGTAAAGTTAATTTAATAAATTACCTGTTTTTTCTTTTTAGGAGAAACAAAGTTACCTGTTATTTGGACCTGTGCATTACATGTATTCTGTATTCATTCTAAAAAGTTGTGCTCCCATGGTTTCCTAACTTTTCATTATCATTGAAGCTTGCAAGCAGGTTTACCTTTCGTCATATACCCCATTTTCTCAGCGGTTGACCTTTTCGGAATATATCAGGGGCTTAAGCACGTCCATTTGCAGACACTAACAAAGGTGGGTTAGTGTAACTGAGTTTTATAAGTTTAGGGTCTGTTTAGGGCTTGAACTGACTGGTTGCTTACATTAATGATTTTGGGCTTTTTTGTAACTTTGGAGGAACACAGGATTCTATCCTTCATTTGTGCTATATGCATGACCCAAACCCATTATTTATCCCAATTTTTGCTCAGTGGGCCAGTCTTAGACAACTAGAATCTTATTAGTAGATTTTTTTTTAAAATCTTATCTGCATTAGATTAAAGACATTTAAAATTCAAATGGCTTTGCTTTTTCATTGGCTTTTCCTTTTTGCATAGTTCAACTGCATTTGCTACATCCTTGATTTTGGGTTGAAAGGTTTCTTCAGTCACTGCTCCTGGGTTCAATTAGATTTTGCTTACAAGGGCCCACAGTAAAAACCTAGAGCAATAGGCCAATAGCATGATGAACCTAGAAGTCTCCGGGGACCAGGCCCCAAAGTTAAGAATTGTGAATTGCAGTTCTCATTAATAGCATTTAACCAACCAGGCAACCATATGCTTTGGTTCATGTTAAAAGATCATAATATGCACTCAGAAACATAGGCTCAAGTAGTAGGAAAAAGAACACAGAGAGGCTTATGATCCTTCCATGGTCAATTTTGCTTTCACAAAATTACACGTGCACCATTAATACCTTTTTTCTTCATAGAAGTATGAAGCTCAAGATCCGACTTTTGCCTTGCTTTTATGTTCAGGATAGACTTGAGATCATACTAAATATTTGGATCGAGTCAGGATATGTGCCTTCACCTGCAGAAGTGAGTAAAGAGGAAGGAGTTGATTTTTTGTGGAGTAAAGGTGAGGTCTCGCCACCGTGTTTCACATAGCTGTGTATAATACTTTGATATATGCTGCTATATAATTTAGTGCACATCATTAGCGAAGCTTATACCTGATTATTGAGGTTTGAATCAGGCAAAAAAAACTGGCCCATTAGAATAGGGTGCTTAAATCCGAAGGATCAGATACCCAAGTTGTCAATGATGGCAATGCAATATTCTAGTGGTGAGGATTATTACTTTATATGCATGGAGATCTTCCATAAAGGAGTGAAAAGAACTAAGCAGGTGAATATATTAGGGAACTTATGACCTGGGCTGTCACATAGTTAACCATGGAATCTTACCTATAGAGATGACCTTCTCACAATTTCAATTTTTTTTTTTTTCATTTATGAAATTCTAGCAAGGTATACTTCTCTGTCTACGGGAAGGGGCCAGTACTGCAGATATTATCATGGGTTTGTTGCAGGTAACCGTATTTTTATTTTTCTATTTTTGAAAACCCTTTGTTAACGTAAAATGCGCCCGTCTCATGCACCCTATGTGACATGGGTGCAGGAGATACCTTCTCCTTGTTAAGAGCTTTGGTATTTGATAGTGTAAAACACACACCATTACCATTTCATCAATTTGTTTGCTATTGGTAGATAAATGGAAACCATGTCTGTGGCTAATTTCCCTATCATGTACTTGCTTAGGCATGCTATATCCGCAAGGCCCTCCTTGTGAGGAGGAGTTGGTGGGAGAGCATTCTCAGAGTTGGTGATGCATTGGATTCTGTTCTCAATGAATGGTATAAGGTGATTGAGGATAGCAAGAGATGTGCCCAAAGGGACTTGTCTCTGTTGTATGAACAAATGTTGGGACTCGGTTGGGCTGCTAAGAACATTTTGTTAAGCACAGAGGAGCAGGCTCGATACAGTTTTGTAGATGACTAAACTCCTTTATACCATTGGAGAGTTTTGGGGATGAATGAATCTTAACTTAAAGCTGACAATTTGTGTCTAAGCCATCTGTAACATTCTGTTTATATAAACAGCTATCATCTGTTGTAGTCATTTTGTAAACGAGCAAATAATAAGGAAATTTTGACTCTTGTATTTGCTAACCATTAGTTTCTTAGATAAAATATACGTTGAAAGAAGTCTAGGGATTTTTTTTTTTAATTTGTTTTTTGCATACCACTTGATGCACCCATCTATCACTCGCTTTGAAGCATTTTTTTTCGTCACAGATACAAAGTCATACGACGCTTTTCATTGTTGCAATGCGTTCATAAAGTCATGCAGCTATTCTCCTTCAATAATAAATGATTACGTTTTCACAGCTATTCTCTTCCAATGATAAGAATAAGATGATGCTGTCCAAGAATGCAATGCATAAGTTATAAGCAGGGTTGGCCCGTATGCATTACATTTTTGGACAGCATCATCTTATTCTTATCATTGGAGAGGAATAGCTGTGAAAATGTTATCATTTATTATTGAAGGCGATTAGTCACAATTTACAACCTTGAAACAATTCCACCACTTATTTTAAAGAAGAAAAATTGTGCAACAAACAAACAAGTATCTTGATAGTCGTATTATAACTGTTACATAAAATCATAACATCTGAGTCTTAATATGACTTGTAGTTAAAAAAATAAGTTCATACCCCCTGGTGGTCAATAAGGCACGAATTCAAATTGGTTTCTTTCTGTTTTACACACCCTCTATGATCAGGGGATCTCTTTTTGTGATACAAACTCATGGGTAGAAGTAGAACTCACCCTTTAAAATTGGTTTGTATGGGGAGGATGCCCAAGAGATTAAAAATACATGATTAAGCTTGAACTTAAACGATGTGGGACACTTGGATCTTTACACTATGTATTCCTAATAAGTTTATTGTCATTAAGTTTTTGGTGGAGAACTACAATTTTTTTATTGAAAAAAAAAAAAAAAAAAAAAAAAAGAGAACAAATTAAAGACCCATGACTAATATTCTTATGTCCATATACATTTTAGAAGAAAATTGATAGTAAATGACAAATTGACAATATTTTATTTTACAATAAACAAGTTTGATGAAATTCTCTCTCTCTCTCTCTCTCTTTTTATATATATATATATGAAATGAATGTCTTTGGTTCTTTGGGCCCGTGAGTCTCTTGGATATGTGTACTCTCTTTATACTACACTTACTAGATAATCACATGGAAGAATCCTTTAAAGGTGGTCCCAAAATGTTGGTTAGAAGATTTGAACCCAAAAATATTAAATTGAAGAAATGATAAGTTGAAAATACTTGTTTCCTGCTACTCATAAAGAAGTACAAAACGACATCATTTTGGTTATGATTGTGTATAAAAAAAACAAGTGTAGTAATCAAAACGACGTCATTTTAGACACTACAAAGAAGCACAAAACAACATCGTTCTCAAATTAAAGTTTTAAACAATTCCTGTAAAAGGAATGATGGGAGAATTAATTACTTAAACATAATCACATTTTAGTAATAATTTAATATTCTTAACATATAGTAACATGGCATTCCCTCCTCTCATAATCTCATATGAATGGTAGGTTTTGACACAAATTAAATTAGTAAGACCCATCATCCATGTAAGATGAGGAAAAATTACGTCTCTATAATTTGCGAGTACAGAATAATTATTCTGTGATGGAAATTATTAACTACTCCTAGAATATAACGACGTGGAACTTCCACCGTTCATACTTTTAAGCAAATTAATTAATAAATATTCAGCCGATAATATACTCCCGTTCATTTATTTTTTTTGAGAGAACCTGTTCATTTTTTTTTTTTTTTTTTTTTTGAAAAACAAACACACATATACACACACAAGGGAGAGGAAAAATGGTTCTAACATAAAGGCATATCACAATTGATTATATTGAGTTTAAAATTTTACAAATTACCATGCACCATATACCCGTGCAATTGATAAATGTGCCTTTACATATTTATTGGCAAAAATATTTACTAATAATTATATTGTATTTAATAGTAAAATATATGATTTTATATACAATGAAATTCATAATAAATGTCTAATGCTAGAATATAATTCGTTATACAATAATAATTATAATAAATATATATTAATAATTCTCATAATTATTAAATCTCATATTTAAACAAACAAATATAAGCAAGAGAAAATTATAAAATGTTAAACTTGCCAGTATATTGCACGGCTACCGATTAATCTGATATTAAATTTGTAGTGTTTTACATATTTATTATTGAAAATATTTACTAATAAATTCAAAAAAAAAAAAAAATAAGCACTTAGGAGTTTAAATGTGTACTGAAATAAATGTAGGTATCTAGCATGACAATAAATAAATTTGTATAACCAACAATTAAGTATCACGACAATTAAGAACAATAATTTGATATTAATTTTTTTGAAACCAAATTTGATATTAATTTTGTAGCGTGTAAAGCAATGAAAACTGTATCTAATATGATATTTAGTTGAAGAAATAAAATAAATTAATATACCCTAACACTTATAAATAATTAAAAATTATCAAGGCATAATCTCCCGCCACCTTATTTGCTTCTCTAACGCTTCTCAAAAAATATATATAAATATATACATATATTTTTTCTCCCTTCTCTGAGATCAAAAGAAATAAATCATGAGGAACTTCTCAATTTCTGCTATATTTTTAGTTGTCCTCTTGATCAATGCAGGTGAATATTTCAAAACTTCATCATTTGTTAATTTTCTAATCGAATAATTTGTTTAGGTGAGTAATTAATTGTCTTAACTTTTAACATTACATTATGTTTTGAGATTTACAAACAAGTAATTCTTAAGTACTTTCATACCACCACACACCCTTGGTGCGATGGTCACTCCATAAGTATAAGTGCTTGTGGGGTGTGGGGGGATAAGAACCGGGGTTTAAGTTTCCAAGAGAGAATTTTACACACATATACACTTAGATTAGGCTAAAGTAGAATTTCTATCATGTAAAAAATAAATAAATAAAAAAATACTTTGAATACCATGTCACCGTGCTCCCAGAGTATCTAATAACTTTCCCTACAAAACAAATAAAGCCAAGCTAAGAAAAGCAAAAATCAAAACCATTTTAGTCTTATTAGTTAGTATGAACTATGAAGTTAATTTTATGTAAAGTAAAATTAGAATTTTTGGTTTGATTTTAAAATGTTAAACAAAAAATCTCATCCTTTGAGATCGATTTATATAAATTCTTAATAGTACATGTCATTTTTTCTTTGAATGCAGGCAGTGACTTGATTATGACAGCACAAGCAAAAGGGGAATGCGACAGGATATTGATCAAAATTTGTAATACTAAAATTTGTGATACAAACTGTAAATCGGAATATGGAGTTAATACTATTGGATTTTGCTACACCGACAGAAATCCAAATGACACTTGTGTGTGTCGCTACCCTTGCTAGTGACTATGATTTGTTGCGGATTATTCTCATGTCCCAACCTATATGTAATGGCATATTATTCTTGTCCCAAATGTTTTTAATAAATATTTCAGTTAAAAATAAATAAATAAAAGTTTGATATAACCACATTGTGTTCAAATTGAAGAATAAAAAGTATGGTTTGCTCTAGGGTAGGTTTTCATTTGTATTTGTGAGTAAAAGAGACTTTTTAATATAATACACTACTATAATTCATGAATTTTTGGAGGAGATAAAGGAGGGGGTGGGAATTGCTCTTACCACTTGGCTCTACCATTCTTTATTTAAGGCCAAGATCTTCTCAAAAAAAAATATATATATATATATATATATATAAATAAGGCCAAGTTGGCAAATTTAGTAATTTACTCCACACGCTCTATGCTTAGATTGGATCCTTCTCTAAATGCAACTTTAGTTGGGTTCATTAATTATAGTGCAAATTGCTCTGCTCAATTTTTAGGACAATGGGTTTGTACTTCATCTTTTGAAGGACTTTGTACACTCAAAACCAGCCCCCATCTATGCAGAGTGTTGGGAATTTAAAAAATTAAAATTAAAAAAAGAAATGAAATTGTATTAGGTTTACAGACAATAATGAATTGCTATCTTTAAGATGATATTTACCCACACTTAAATAAATTGGATTGTAGGCAAATCATTTCCAAGATACAACTAAACCTGGATTCTACCAATAGCAATCTTGAAAAATATATAGATTTAAGAAGGGGTATTTCTCTCAAAAAAGAAGAAGAGGAAGAGTTAAAACTTTTTTATCATGCTTTTACTACATAATGGAAAAGATTAAGTTAATCAAGTAGCTCATAAACAAGCTCAAATTTATTCAACAAGAAAATAAACCAAACTTGAATATATAATTTTGTTTGATAATAAGTTCGAACACGAATCGAAGGAATTAATGAATAAGCCTGAAATCATAACAATTGGCCTAGCTTGGCTTGTTTATGGCCATAAATTTTAAGAACCAACATTTTATATTGTTCTAAAAAATACTCATTCCGTCCCAATTTGTTTGTCTTTTATTATATTTTGAGATGTTTCAAAATATTGTCATGTTTCTAAAAATAAAAAGTCATTAATTTACTAATGTTCCTATTATACCCCTACTTTAATTTCAAAACTATTTGAAAAGAAAACTAACAAATATTTAAAAAAATCAATCTAATTGCATTGGGGCATCTTTTTAGTTGCCTCATTAAGAATAACTCTTTAAAAAAAAAAAATTGAAAAATTTATTTAAGGGTAGTTTTGTAAACTTTTACATTTTTATAAGGCAGACAAGACAATAAATGATATTCCCTTAAAAAATTTGACTTTTTAAACAGGACAAACAAATTGGAACAGATGGAGTAATAAATAAAAGTGTAAAAGTCATTCTCACGTGTCATGATACCAGAACAAAGATTAAGAGTAGCGTTCCTTCTATCAAAAAAAAAAAGGAGCGTTCCTATTTGGCATGCATATTAAAATGAACCTAAAGTCCTAAACCCGTCAAAGAATTCAAAACAAAATTTCCTCAGCGACATGATAAGTTGATTACAACAAGAAATCCACATGCATATGATAAAACCCTCTTTTACAAGTTATCAACATTTGTAGTAAGCATCACTCCCTTTTACACTTAAATTCCTCATCATGTAAATTTTCTTTATTAATTCCACTTCCTTATTTATTCACCCAATCCCATTTTTTAAAACACCCACCCAAATCCTTGATTTCGAATCCACATAAATTTCTCAGATTCTAGACACTTTCGCATTCCTCTCCATTTTTCTCTCGATTTAGTGTCTGGCTACTTTGTACCCCTCTCTTTTACGTCGTCTACATCCACTTTTCTCTTCTCCTGAGGTCCTATCCAATCCCGTTAAATTAAACTTACACAATTTTTTCCCCAGTTAAATCACAAATTACATTCTCTAACTTTAATCAATTTTAATTTAATGCTCTATCACAACACCATATTCGCAATGTCAAAAATAAAAATAAAAACCATCTTAGCAATGGATGGAGAATGGTTACAACCTTGATATCTTTTGACTATGTAGTACTTATCTCAAAAAATAAATTTGTGATACCAGCAAAGTAAGTATCATGACAATTATTTCCTAAAAAAAGAGTATCATGACAATTAAGAACCATTAATCTAATATATATATATATATATATATATAAAATCTATTTAAAATCGAAGAAAAACATTTGACTTTTAGTTGAAACTCTCTAAAAAAAATAAAAAAAGATGTTTGATGTTAGGATTGTTGTTAACAAACTGCATTGTGTATTGCTGAGGCATTGACTGCATTGTGTATTGCTGAGGCATTGACTGCATTGTTGTATTGCTGATTGCATTAGCTTCACATTTGTATTGCATATACTTGTACTGTATTGTGTTAGAGTTAGTTAACAAGGGTAGTTAGTAGGGTTGGCCAGCTGTGCAAGAGTTAGTTATACAGCTGTGCTAGTTGGTTATATATAGAGCCGTTAGTTGCAGATTGTATAAAGGTCGGGAGGTATTGTTGTAAAGGATAATAAGAAAAGAACTCTCTCTCTCTCTCTCTCTCTCTCTCTCTCTCTCTCTCTCTCTCTCAGGAGGTCCTAGAATCCTTACATTTGACTTTTGATTGACTTCATAATATTTTGCCATATAATTTTTTAAGGCCTTACTACAATTTTACACTTCAATTTTGATAACCCGTGTAATGACAATGCATAGGAAAGTTGAACAAAATATGATTTTTTTTTTCTCTTTTTTATTTTTTGTTTAAATATGTAATGCAATAATTATGGTAATTAATATAGATATTTATTATTATTATTATTATTTAAGAAACATTATAGATATTTATTATGATTGTATTTGTATATGAAACTAGGTATTCTACTATTTGGTTAACATATAATTTAATAAGATTTTGATGGAGGGTATAAATATGGAATAGAAATTTAAATCAATTAAGATATGATGGAGGGTATGACATGTAATTTAGATTTATGAGGAGAAAATAGAGAAGTTTTACATCCACAATATTTTCAGAACACTTTCACAACAAATCTTAGGGGGATTCTAGCCTTTTACCCCTATTTTTTAAAATATTTAGCAATATGCCCTTGTTTCCAAACTATTTATGTCCGTGCCCCTATTTCGAAACTCGATTTTATTAAAATCGAGTTTTAATCAAAAAACTCGATTGGTAGAAAATCGAGTATGGGGCGATCAAAAAAAAAAATTTGCATGGAACTCGAGTTCCATACCTATAGCTACGTTCAGGAACACCTATAGCGGTGTTTTAAATAGAACTCGAGTTCCATGCAATTTTTTTTTTTTTTTTAAGTTTGATCAGCCCAAAACCTATAGCTGTGTTCAGATCGTGCTATAGTTTTCATTATTACTAAGCATTTATTATAATTGTATATGTATGTTGAAATATCTATTACTCCATTTTTTTCAAAAAATAAAGTCAAACTGTATACATATATTCAAAAAAGCACACACAACCACAATAAATTTGTACATGTAAGCCAATAAATCATTAATAAGTGTATTTTTTCCATGAAAGCATTGCATTACAACTCATAATTGGGCATTATTAAACCTTAACATGGGCTTTTTGGGCACTTGTTAACAATATTTGGGTCTAGTTAACGGGTGTTCTTATGGTATTCGTTAATGGGCAATTTAAAAACAATTTTGATACGACTTTTATGGGAAATATATAAAATTGTTAAAGAATTAGTTACTTTTTTCTTTTCCTATAAAAAGTTTCTAAAATTATTTCCTAAACCAATAAATTATTTCCTAAACCAATGTACTTAAGTAATCCTTAAACTTTTCCCTCAAGGTAATTAGTAGGCATTTATTATTAATAAAAAATTATTATTATAATTAATTCATTTTTATTGTTTTTGTATATAAAATATGAAATATGAAAATTATGGAAGTTATTAATAAGTATTTATTATGATTTTTTTATATAGAAATATTTAATATACATTTATGGTATTTATTAATAAATATTTATTATGATTGTCTTTTATATAGAACTATTTATTCTAAAATTTGTATATAGAACTATTTATGATTGTAAAATTTTTTGTAAAATAGTTTGCATCTCTAACATTATTCTTTATTCTATCATTTAAAGAAGGAAAAAGTTAGCAAAGGCCCTAAGGGCATTGTTTTAGAAAATATTTTTAGAAACTTTTTATGGGAAAGAAAAAAAATAACTGACTTTTTGACAGTTTTTTATATTTCACATGAAAGTGGTATAAATTTTTTCCTAATGGTCTAATAAATGCCTTAAGAGCACCCATTAACCGGACCCTTTAAAGAAATATAATGTGACAATTTTCTAATTGAGGGTTCAAATATAGAATAAATAAAATAAAATAAACTCACTTAAAAAATACAATATATATTAGAATATCAGTAATATGTTCAATACCAAATGACATTTGTGTTTGCCGCCACCCCTGTGAATGACCATGATTTGTAATAGATTACTCTCTAGAGTCATGTCCCAACCTTGATATGTAACAGATGGTTCTGATAATAATATTCATAGTAAACTTCATCCATTGTTAGTCAATAACCCATATCAAATTTAAGGATTATAAGATTATAGGAAATACTTTTTAAATTTATTTGTAAATGATAAGATAAATTTTGAAGTTTAGTAAACAATACATAACTAAAAAACAAATGCCTAATCTGCTCAATCCACCGAGTTAAAACCACTCAAATTTTCAATCGGCCGGCCATTTTTGTAGTTTGGTGGGTTAGTGGTGGTTTAGAAATTTTTCAATCCACCAATGGCGGATTGGTTAAAAACAATTCCCTCAACTTGCCCAATCTGACCCACGCACACCCATAATCTTTCATGCTTAGAAAATTTTCAAAAGATCAAAAATCAATAAATATGTCATTGGTTAAATGTTTATGTAGGGATATTGGGCCCGTGAGCTCACTATCTAAGTATACACTGGCCTGGGGCCCAATCCAAGGACGTAATGTTGCCCAAGGAGGAGTAAACGTTGTCAGGGGAGTCCGAGTTAGTAATTGGAGAAGTCAGCTTTGGTCGTGGGGGCCCGGGAGGATGGGCAGAGGATGAATACCTCCTCGGCTAATCGAAGCCGAAGTCAGAGGAATCAGTCTGCCATCCAGGGGAGCAATCCAGGAAAGATCTGTTGATACGGATATACATTGTAGGAACGTAGGATAAGGGAGAGTCCAAAATATCTAAGGAGAAAGCTGCTACCACCACATTGAATGCTCTACACCTAACTCCCTGGCCGCATTAATGTGGAGAAGACTCCTGAACAGTGCTGTATTGGCTACCCCAACGCATAGAGGGCCTGGGAGGGTGTCCGATGGGACAAGCACTCAAGTATTGGCTTGGATGATCAACAAATGCAAGGCCAAAATTGTCTAAAGAGAACTATATAATGGAAAGGACTCTCCATGAAGAAGGGATCGGAAATTTGTAAGAGAAAGCACTGTAGCAGTTTGAACCATATCTGTAACTATTTTCAATCAATATATACTAGAACAGACCTCCTCAGATTGTGCCGAGGACAAATTTACTTAGTTAACTTCAGTCCATTTCTGTTTGATTATCTCTTAAAATCCATTCTAGCTGTTATCCCATTCATTAGAACCTAGTTGTCCAACCCACTCTCTACAAATTCATTGTATTGGGCTTATTGGGCTTGGATCCAATCATACTTTGGATCTAGGGTCCAAAAACACGTCTCTACATTAAATTTCAAGTTTTTAAAGTATAAAATTATGCATAAAAAAATAAATTTATGGATCAAATTCTAAATAACATCCAATTGGTAAATTTGATATGCACACTAATAACATTAAAAAAAAAAAAAATGTAATCAAATAGTTTAATTTACAAAATATGTAATCATGTTAATTTTTTTTAAGTGAGTTGTAGTAATTGGCTATAATCATATTTATAGCCAAAGTTTGCCCAAAATAAATAAATAAATACTAACCCTCTAGAGTTGAGTGTAAAACAAAACCCCAATTTGATATTGTTTGATGTAAAAAAAAAATTAAAAGTAGCTTTAAATATGGATATATGTCATCACATGAGCAATTCATCTTTTAGTTTAACAGATATTTAACTGTTTACACATAAGATAATATCATAGGGGGTTAAGTATTACATTCAAAACTTTAGGGGTTACCAACTTACAACGGGTTTTGAGTAGAGTTTGTGGTGTGACTTTGTATTAAAGCTCCATTCCTTCTCCCATATGTGTGTGTGTGTGTTTATTTCTTCAAAAAACAATTAGGGGGTTTCATGCATAGTTATAAAACATAGATCGAACATTAACTTAGTCCAAGAGGCAGGTCATTGGTTCACCGGTCAAATTTCAAGGTTAAATAAAAATAAATATAACAATAAGTTTTAGAAATCATAAAATAAATATGTATATTGAAAAAATAGGTGTGACTAAATCACTAATTAAAATTAGGTCTAAAAAAGCTAGCTACCTAATATGATTCAAACTCAAGGTTTCACAAGTAACAACATTTGAAACATATGTTTAGGTGGTGACAGTTTGTGAACTTTTTTTTTTATAAGTTTAATGTATGTTATGAGTGGCAAAATCTGACACAACCTGTGAACCCGACACGACTGACCCAATTATAAACAGGTCATGGGTTAAGACTAAATGGGTTCAGGTCATATTCGGATCGAAATGGCTGACCTATTTAATAAATAGGTTGAGTTCGTGTTCAACATGTAAACCTGTTTGACCCATTTGACTCATTTAGGTTATAAAGATATTATTTTTTGTTTTTTTTTTTTTTATTGCTTAATTTTTAGTCGTAATTATATGTTTGTTACTATATTTATGGTTGTAATTGTACTTTAATTTTATATATATGAAAATTGATAATAGGTTATGCAGGTTAGGTGTGACCTATTAATCAAACAAGTTATTAAAAAAGTCATTTGTGTTAACCTTTACATGACTTGTTAATTAGACGAGTTAAACGTGTCATATTAGGTCGACCTGTTTAATAAACGGGTCAAGTTAGGATTGAGGATTCTTGACACGTTTACTAAACAGATCAGGGTCGGGTCAACCCATATAGCTGAGTACTCATGTATTGACATGACACGAACCTGACCCGCGAATATGAATTGTCACCCCTTGCAACTATGTATTCATCCGGCTATAATTTATAATCTATAATCTATATACTTTCTAATAAAAATTGGGCTACAAAAGTCATGATTATGCCAAGTGGACATCTTACCTAATTGCAATGTGTTTGCTTTTAATAATAGATGTACTACTGACTTTATATTAATAGTTTTTTATGGGTTTTAGTACAAGTCTTTTGTTCAATCTATATAACATTTAGTTATTGTTTCTTAATAAAATTATATTTTATATATTAATGACCAAACTCGTGCAACACACAAACCTCTGAGTAGTTCTTTATTTAAACATCCTCCATAACAATTTGTGCAATAAGCAATAAAATTTTAGGATAATTACAGACGAACCTTCAACTAGTTTTTTATTTAAGAGAAATACTATGTTCACAACATTTTCACAGCAAATCCTAATTAGTAGGTTGTTCCTGGTTGTTATTGTAGGAGCAAAAAAGTAATCTTATTGGTAGGTTCAAATTTGAACCAATAACAACTAACCACTTATGATTTGTTATGAAAATATTGTGAATGTAGCACTTCTCTTTATTTAAATATCCTCTTCCATAAAAATTTGTACAGTAAGCAATAAACTTTTAGGGTAGTTACGTAATAACCCAAAGTTATGTAAGTTGTACTTGGTTTCTATCTGACTATTAAAAATTCATTCATTCATAAGAGGAATTTTGACTTTTAAAAAATAAAAAATGGAGCATAGTTTATTTATACCCCAATGTTGGAAAATTTGGTTTTGCATCTCATATAAAACACACAGCGAAAGCAATAAACACGGATCTACTTCATTCATGAGAGATAACATGTAACCTTTAATTATAAAACAAACAATAGAAAGCGTACCTTGATGCAGTGAAAATCAAAACCAAGACTTGAGAATACCTCTAATCATCATCTCAATTCCACATGGTGCCCAAGAAGTGTGATCTCTTAATCAGTTTACACGTATGTGTTCAAGGGAGAATAAGAAAATGGCTTACACTCAAATACACACCATTTCCATAATTCTGAAAATTCTTTATGTTTCTCTCCTTTTATATATAACTAATTATCTAATTGGGTTAGCCTTTTGGGCTTGCCCAATTGGGCTTTAGTTTGTGGCTTGAGATGGGACCAAAGGGAACAAATAAGACTCTAACTCCAATTGGCATTGGGCTTATCTGTCAACTCTTGACAAGTTCAAAGTTACCATTAATTATATTTAATACCACTATATAAATATAATTGCACTCTAGGCCTTATTAATAAATTATATCTCAAGACTCTAATGATATCATTTGACCCCTCCATGAAATATCCATAGTGAACAAAGTCATAATGAACTGTTATTTTGTAAACAACTATTTTATCCTTAAGTACTCAGTTTAATCTTTTAGTTATTCACATTTATTGAAATCCGATTTCAATAAATATAAGTTTTAGTAACTCCTTATTAAAGTGGGCGCCCTGAATAACCACTTCCCATTAAACTTATCTCAAGAGGATATTTCGTGTCTCTATAAAAAAATAGTAGGGATTCCATCTTGAGAATATGTGTTCCCTCAACACTACGTGTGGTTACCCAACATACTGAGGTTTTGACCGTGAATATTAGATCTCACTCCTGATATATCAAAGTAACCTACATTTCATGATCAGATTCACTATCCTCTCAGGATTAAGAGTCTATAAAATTAGAAGTCGTGAGATTAATTATTCAGGTGACAGTTGTTGATTGAATAATTAATCTCACAGCGATCCAGTTCAATATGTCTTAACACTTAAGACACATCAACACATCAACTTAAAGTCTCCACTTCCATGATCAAGACAAACCGTCTTAGTTGATGTGTTATAGTCTTCGCAGATGAAACGCCCAATTTCATCACTAACTACGAACTATGTTTTAAGTTTACAAGGAACTTGTGATTTATATCTTCTATGACTAAATCACATAAATCGCATACAATGCATCTCAAAGACTATGATAATGTCTCATTAGTTCATTTATAAATAATCTCATATAATTAAACAATTTAATTATTTATGACATGCCAATAAATTGGATTTTAGGGCATAAATCCCAACACCCAATACAATCTCCTTAAAAGTCTAATAAAATATAATATGATGTCATTTTGTGGGTTTTCTTATATTAAAATATCACTTTATATATACATAAATGACATCTCCTATTTCGTATTGGTCTCAAACACTTTATATTTTGTATTGGTCCAAGTCTCCAACCACCAATAACATGTGTCTTGTCATGTGCAATTCACATGACTCACCAAGGCTTCAAACATCTTTGGAGCCAAACTTTTTCCTTCTTATCTAAGCTCACTACTTGGCATTACTTTTTTATTCACCGGTAAAAACGTGCCACCTAAAATTTATTGTGAAAATGTTATGGATATAGCATTATTCTTAGGGAAAAAAATTAAAGTTAGAGAAAAATTATTTTTGAATAATATTACTTCCACAAAATTTTCACAATAATTTCAAAATAAATCATAGTTGACAAGCTATTACTGGTGGATAAAAAAGTGATGTTAATAATGACATGTTTACCACCTAAAATTATTGTGAAAGTGCTGTAGACATTAGATGTAGCATTACTCCTTATTTTCTTGTTATAATTACTAGTATTAAATTTGTTACCTTTTTTTAGGCAAATTTGTAACCTTTTTTTATACAAGTCAATTTGTAACGTTTAAAGCAATGATTATGAATGTATCTTTTTTTCTAGAAGGAAAATGAAAACTGTGTCTGTGTCTAATATGATATTTTTTGAAGAGAGAAATAAATTGGTATACGTTAACATTAACACTTATAAATACCTTTAAGGCACTTTCCCACCACCTTACTTGCTTCCATCATATCAAAAGAAAGAATCCGTCAAAGAAAGAGAGAGAGAGAGAGAGAGAGAAATCATGAGTAGCATCTCAAAGTTTGCTGTATTTATAGTTTTTCTCTTGCTCAATTCTGGTAATTATTGCATCATTCGTTAATTTGTCTAAATGAATATCTATCTAGATTCTTCTCAAAGAAAAAAAAAATCTATATAGATTAGTAATTTGGACTTAAAATTTTTAATGTCACATTCCATTTTGAGATCTATAAAACAAATAGAACCAAGCTAGGAAAAGAAATTTAAAACATTTCTCTCTTACTAGTTGTATGAACTATGAACTATGAAGTTGTATGAACTATGAAGTAGTAACTTTTATGTAAAGTAAATGAGAAGCTTTTTTTTTTTTTTTTTTTTTTTTTTTTTTTTGAGGGAAAAGTAGATGAGAAGCTTGGATTTGATTTTTACGAATTTTTGACAAAGAAAATCACATCTTCTAAGATTAATTTATACAAATTCTTAGTACTACATGTAATGTTGAGTGCAGGCAATGACTTGATTATGAGGGCACAAGCATTAGGGAACTGCGACGTCGACCCATTCGCCAGGAAAGAAGGAGCTTATTTTTATTTCATGGGCCTTTTAGGAGTAGTTTGCGATAGTGAAACTTGTGATTCAATATGTAAGGCAGAATATGGTGGAGCTGTAGCTCAAGGATTTTGCGACACCGTCAAAGCACCAAATTACGGTTGTATTTGCCGCCACCCCTGTGAATGAACATGATTTGTGGTAGATTACTCCCTTGAGTCATGTCCCAACCTTGATATGTAACAGATCTTTCTGATAATAATATCCATAGTAAACTTCATCCATTGTTAGCCATATCTCTTATCAAATTTAAGTTTTTTTTTTTTTTTTAAATTAAATCCTTGATTTACATTATGTTAATATTAACATATATAGAATGTTATACTTTTCTAACATATTCGTAAGCGTACAAAATGACATACATATGGTATAAAGCTTTTTTTTTTTTTTTTTTTTGGACAAAATGTTAGAAAATATAAAATACTCATACCATAAGATGCGTGTACTTCGATCTATGAGAAAGTGTGGACACTTCCTATGTTTTCATTTTTTTTTTTTAAGTTCATATTTGTTGTTGTAATCAGTCTTTTAATGGTTTATAAGATTATAGGAAATACTTTTTAAATTTATTTGTAAATAATAAAATAAAATTTAAAGTTTAGTAGACAATGCATAACTAAAAAAAAAAACATGCCTAACCTGCTCAATCCGCGAGTTGAAGCCGCCCAAATTTTCAACTGACCAGCCATTTTTATAGTTTGGTGGGTTAGTGGTGGTTTGGAATTCTTCCAGCCCACCAATGGTGGATTGGTTAAAAAAAGTTCCCCCAAAACTGCTCAAATTGACCCACGCACACCCCTAATCCTCAATGCTTAAAAAATTTTCAGAAGATCAAAGATCAATAGTTATGTAATCTAATAAATTTTTAAATTTCAAGTTTTTGAAGTCTCTAATTTTGCATAAAAAATAAGTTTATGGATTGAATACCTACTAACATGCGATTAGCACGAAATTTGACATGCATGTTAATAACATAAAAATATAAATGCAATCAAACAATTCAATTTTTTAAATGGAGCATGGTTTATTTGTACCCCAATAAAATCTCCTTAAAAGTTGAATAAAATATAATATGCTATCATTTTGTGGGTTTTCTTCTATTAAATATCACTTAATATACACATAAATGACATCTTCTATTTTGTATTGGTCCAAACATGTTTGGAGTCCAAGACTCCAATTACCAATAAGAAAATAACATGGGTCTATAGTTATCTACCTATTGGTGGCTAGAGCCCAAGGCTCCATACATCTTTGGAGCCAAATTTGGTCCTTCTTTTCTTGGTCCACAACTAACATTATTTCATTATTCACTAGTAAAAACTTACCACATAGGATTAATTGTGAAAATATTGTGGATTTAGCATTATTCTTAGGGAAAAACTTGTAGAGAAAATTTAATTTTGAGTAATGTTACCTCTACAACATTTTCACAACAATTTCAAAATAAATCATAGGTGACAAGTTGTTACTAGTAGATAAAAAAAGTGACGTCAATGATAGCATATTTACCACCTAAGATTATTGTAAAAAATGATGTAGACGTAACATTATAGTGCAAATTGATCTGCTCAATTTTTAGGACAATGTGTTTGTACTTCATCTTTTGAAGTACTTTTGTACACTCAAGACCAGCCCCATCTATGTAGAGTGTTGGGAATTTTAAAAGAAACAAAAAAAAAAAAAAAAAAAAAAAATTGTAATAGATTTAGAGACAATAATGAATCAATGTCTTTAAGATGATATTTGCCCACACTTGAATGAATTTGCTATAGGATTGCAGGCAAAATTTTCCCTCAAAAAAAAAAAAAAGGGGGGGTAAAACTTTTTTGTCATGATTTTACTACCTAATGGAAAAGATTAAGTTAATCAAATAGCTCATAAACAAGCTCAAGCTTATTCAACAAGAGAATAAAGCAAGTTTGAACATGTAATTTTGTTAATAATAAGCTAAAACTCGGCTTGAATTCATAACAAAACTTAATGAACAAGCCTGAAATTATAATACTTGGTTCAACTTAGCTCGACTATGCCCTAAATTTTAATAACCAACATGTATTTTGTTCTAAAAAATAATAAATATAAAATATAAAATCCGTTCTCACATGTCATGACAATAGAACAAAGATTAAGAGCAGTGTTCCTATTTTGCGTGCATATTAAAACGAACCTCAAAATTTACTCAAAGTGGCATGATTAGTTGATTACAAAAATAAATCCAACATGCATATAATAAAACCCTCTTTTACATGGTAGTAAGCATCACTCTCTTTTACTCTTAATTCTTAATAATGTGAGTTCCAGTTAACTCAATTGGTAAAGTCTCTAATGGTTGAATAAAGTATCTAGAGTTCAATTTCCGCTTACACCAAAAACTTATTGGTATCTTAGTCTGATAATAAGGAACTATCATTAGGAGCGGATGCCATAAATTGAAACTCTCTCAAAAAAAAATCCTCATAATGTATTTCATTTTCACTACAAGAAAAACGAGCTATTGCGGCGGGCCTATTGCGGAAACTGCCGCTATATGTCGCCTTTTGCGGCGGTTTTTTGGCCCGCCGCTATAGATGACATCTATTGCGGCGTTTCTTGTGACCGCTGTTATAGGTAGGGTTTTTTGCGGCGTCCTACAGCGGCGGGACATAAAACCGCCGCAATAGACCTGTTTTAGCGGCGGTAACTGAGATATAGCGGCGCTCCAAAAACCCGCCGCAATAGGGATCCTTTTTGCGGCACTTTTTCTTAGTTATAGCGGCGGGTTGGACCGCCGCAATAGACCTTTAAATTTCCCTTTGTTTTTTTCGCCTTCCCACTTAAAGATCAAATAATTAATTACACCCGATTGGCATGAAAATTGGCATGCATGTTAAGAACATATAAAACATGTAATCCAACGGTTGGATTTTCAAAATATGAATTTAATAATAATTTATTGGTTGGTGTAACATTTTTTAGAGTTACATCAGGTGTAACTTGAACCCAACCCTATATTTCTTAATTCAATGTGAATTTTGACAAATCTACCGTTAGATTACATTATCTTCATATATTTTTCATGCTTACAAAATTTCAAGGTGATCAAAGATTAATAGCCATGTCATCAATCAATTATTTAAATTCAAGTTTTTGTAGTTTAAAATAACGCATAAAATATGACTTTATAGATCAAATTGTAAATTACATCCGATTGGCATGAAAATTGGCATGTAGGTTAAGAACATATAGAACATGTGATCCAATGGTTGGATTTTCAAAATATGAATTCAATAATAAGTTATTGGTTGGTGTAACATTTTTTAGAGTTACATCAAGTGTAACTTGAACCCAACCCTATATTTCTTAATTCGAT